>JAWNPO010000411.1:0-600000 GCA_035047525.1 Drosophila quinaria
AAACTGCGCCCATTTTTAATTAGAACGCAGCAATGCAAATTTTTAGCTGACTCGTAGACTCGCAATATAATGTAATCAAAGTCAAATCGCGCTACATATGTTAATGCCACAGCCCAATGCATACAGCTGACAACAACAACAACAACAACAGTAACTACAACAATGTACATAGATACACTTAAGTGTGTGTGTTTGTGTATCTATGTATCTACGAGTTTAGCTCACAGCTATTTAGCTATTTAGTTTGTGCATGAAAAATACCCGACGGACAACGCACTTGGCGACCTTCGCCGTGTACGCCGCGGCACATACGTAGCTCAAGGTTTACAATCAATAACAACAACAACAACAAAACTAACAACAACAACATCAACAGTAGCTAACAACAAAGATAAAAGCGCATTAACTAGAGCAAAAGCTGCATTGATATGCGGGTTTAACATAATAGTTAAAAAACAAGCACACACACCAAAAAGAAAAAAACCCAAAATCCGGCACTTTAAAATTCAAATTTCTGAAATTGAAAAACCATTAAACAAAATTTAGAAATCCCATTTACAATTAACTTTTAATTGATTACTCTTTTGATCGATTACTCGTTCAAGTTTATTCGTTACTCGTTATTAATTACTTGTTATTCGTTGGTCTTTTTTTAACTTATCTAATAATTTGGCGTTAATATTCGTTACTCGTTATTATTTACTTTTTATTCGTTGGTCTTTTTTTAACTTATCTAATAATTTGGCGTTAATAGTACTCATTACTCGTTAACAGTAACTCGCTACTGGCCACTCGTTACTTCTTCTACCTCTTATTTAAATTACTTTTCGACTTAAATAAGTCTTATAATTTAAAATTATTAAATTTTATGAACATTTTTAAAAGTATTATATATATTATTAAATTAATAAATACGAAATGTTCACAAATTTTGATAATAGACAGAAAAATATAAAATTTAGTGTAATCCCTTAAGCCTCAGAAAATTAGCCTGATTTTAATGTATTTAGTTCAAATTATTTCCTAATACACATTTTTACATTTCAACGGGAGAAAGGTTGCTTCGACTTCTTCTTTCGGAGTTGTTGTTGTTGTTGTCTCAGCAGGTTGCCCAACCTAAAAACAAAACACACACAACTTGCAACCGCATTGTTTGCCTTGGTATTTGTGGCACTAAACAAAAAAACAAAAAAAAACTTAATTGCATATTGCCCCAACAAACAACACTCTGCGTGCGATTTCTGTAGTAGTTATTTTCTTTTCATTTTTTAGTCGGGATTCGTGACTTGTAGATAACCCAAAAAAAAAAAAATAAAGTGGTTGCTTTAATAGCACATATTTACACACACCATACACTGCGTGCTAATAGTTCTGTCTCAGCCTGAGCCTGTCCAGCTTCAAATCCATCCAAAAAAAAATCTCCTGCATCACATTTATGTGTTATGCAAGCTCTATTATCTGTCAGCAGCTTCATATGTATTATTATTACAAACTTCCCTCCATCAGCTGGCGAATTTTAAATTGCACTCATTTACATTTGAAATTTTCGAGTATTTATCAGTGTGCTCCACTTATTCCGCTTGCTCATGCCCCCCACGCTACGGAATTTATTTACATAAATTTCGGTAGGTGCAAATGCATATTGAATGAGTTTACTCATTTGCACATTTGTCTAATTTCAACTTATCAACTAATTTGGCACAATTACTTATCAACTAAATGCAAATTTACACCAAATAAGGGGGATTTTTATATTGCTTCTAATTACTTTTCTACAGTGTAGTCGTAATCATTGCCACGAATTTCTGTTTTTATTATTTTATTACTCGTTAAATGTTACACGTTAGTATTTCACGACTAAATGCAAATTCTATTTCCCAATAACGGGGTTTTTATTATGTGTAATTACGTTTCTTGACATCCACGAATTTTTGTTTATTTGGATCAATATATTTTACTTGTCACAAGTTATTATTTACTTATTACTCGTTGGTCTTTTTTAAACTCGTAACAGGCTACTCGTTACTTTTCACTCGTCGTTCGTTACTTCCTTTGTTTAGTTTGTTACTTTTGCTGTAACTCATTACTCGTTAATAGTATTTCGCTACTCGCCACTAGTTACTTCTTCTACCTGTTTAGTTAATTACTTTTGACTTTGCTTCTTTATAAGGGATTTTCTTGTATGCTTAATTAATAAACAATGCGTAGGCCATTTACCTATCGCATCTACATAGATGTAAGTCCAACTGGCTTCAGGCCATACAGTTAAGATTATTTATTTGCCATGTGCCGAGCTTAGCAAATAAGCAAAGACCACAACAACAAAGACATCAACGATATAACTCTGAATGGGGTCAGAAGCCAACAAACATCGTAACGGAGCGTGTGGCACAGACAAATACACATTCATCAAAGTTTTTTTTTTATTTCTTAATTTTTTCCTCAGGTAGATTGGCTAATTTAAGATGCAGGTTATTAACCTTTTGAAGAAGCCAAACGAATAAACAATAAAACAGTCGCCAGATCATATATTAATCGATCAGTCTATGAGAAGATAGACTTGCATTACATCTGCACTTTATGATCATAGTGATGATGATAATGATGGGGCGACAACTGTTAGACAGTCTTCTGAGCGGGCTTTATAAGACCACATACATATACAATACTATATAAAAATTTATTCTTTATAGTTTGCATGTTTACACAACATTTGCTCCAAATAAAACTTGCTTTTTTGTAACTTTGTAACTTGTGGCAACAAAACAAAAAAACAAGGCAAACACTGGGGGAATCCAGAACTATTGAACAATACTAGACAATCGATCGATATTATCAATTGATAAATATGTAGTGCAATAGGAACAAGTACAAAACACAAATTACAAAGAGACAATAAAACACGAGTATCAATTGTTTACATCATTTGAACAACGTTAGGTTTTAAAAAGTTTTATCAACCTGAACTGGGTAGTATAATAACTGAAAAAAATTAAATACCAAAAATGTTTTCTCGTTTTCTTTTTAAATTTTTACTGTTTTCAGCTATGTATCTAGATTATTTTTAATATCTTAAAATTTTGGAATACTCATTAACTCCTTTTAACAACTTTTTTGACCATTTTTGTAATTTAACTTAAGGATAATTTGAGGTAAAAGCTTCAGAATTTAAAGTAAAACATAAAAAATCACTTTTATAATTTAGGTATTGATATTTTTATTAACATACAATATATATCTTATGTCTAGGGCCCATTGATAGTCCAAATAAGCTGCGCGTTTGGCAACGTGCGTTGCCAATAATATTTGTATTAGGTGCCAAGTGTTATATATATATTTATATCAGTTATATCTAAGTACATATATATATAGACATGTCATTTAGAGAGCAATGTAATGTAATGTAATTAGTGAGGGTTTTCAGCGTCAAAATGTAATTTGCGCTTGTGAAATGTGTCGGACTTGGGTCTGTGCCTCACACGTGACCCAATGTCTATCTCTCCCCCTCTATTGCCCATCACTACTCCTCCTTTGCTTCTTCTTCTTCTTCTACTGCCAAATGCTAAAACTGACCAAGTCATTAGGTTTCACTGCGCGACACGCTAATGAACCCGGATATATGCACGTGTGTATTGTGGCAAGTGTGTAAGTGTATATATAACTATGCACATGGGTGTTTAGATAAATTAGGCATGTACATATATTTGTGCCACGCATTTCGTATTGAAATGGAATTTCAATTTCGTACACTTGGGGAAAACAATACTATTATAAGTATTATATTTGTTTGAATATTTTATATTTCATATTTTATTCAAACAAAAGTCCCAACAATTTAGATTTAGAACCGATTGAGAATTCTAAATGGTAATAGGAAAAATATTACATCCCCCAATTATTTTTATTAAATATTTATAAAAGCCATGCAAATTTTAGAGTTTTTATAATTAATTTTAATATTCAAAATTTCTTTCGATTTAAATGTAGTTTACTAAAATCAACATTTACTATATAGTTTTTTACTATGCCTTTTTTCTCTGAGTGCATTGCTCGTTTTATTGAATTGAAATTGAAATCGAAATTCAATTCAATTGTCGTCTTGTTATTTTTTAGCAACATACGCTTTTAATTGAAGCAACTAAGAGAATTCTTCTCATTTAATGAGCCAAAGCAGAAATGCCATAAACGCACTTCAAGCCACATAAAAGAATAAATAACTGTAAAACAAAAACAACAAAAGAAATAGAGAAAAACTAAAAAAAAAAAACAACAGCAAAAACATTTTTAACGAGCAACTTTTCAGCGCCATATGCTACAATTGCAAATGTTTTGCGTGTGTGTGTGAGTGTACGAGTGGGTGTGGCAGCCACTGTTGCTTATTGTGGTGTTTTGGGGGTGGTAGATGGGCCGTATCGTGGGCGTGACATTTACCTTAGCATTGTACCCTGTTGTTGATGTGGATGTCGATGTCGATGCTGTTGCTTTTTTGGTTGCTTTTGTTGTTGTTGTTGTTGTTGCTGCTGCTGCTGCTGCTGCCGCTGCTGATGTTGTTGGTAATGCTGATGATGACGATTCAAGCCAATTTTCCGGTTTCATATGAATGCTGTTGTGGGCGGCAAGGATCCGCACAATGTTGAACTGAAGTGGAGTTATAAAGTAGATTGCTAAGATATAGCAATGAGTGCACTTCAACCTTCTTTTCAATTGCACTTGCACTGAGACAAATGCTACTGCTCTCTTAATTGTTGTTGTTTTGTTTTATATACTTTTTTTTGCTTTGCCTTTTTAATTGTTTTCTTTGCACTGCACACACACGACACACGCGAAACTCTCTTTCTATATTACTTTTGATTTAAATTCATCTATTGTACTACACACACACGCACACAACAGCAGCTACTGCACTTTTCGAGGAGATTGAGAGCGGCCTCTGGCGGCCCAACATATGTTAGGTTTAACGCTTGTCGCTAGGAAGAGCTTCAGGTTGTTGTTGCTGCTCTTTCGTTTGCAAACATATGTTTCGAAAGTCAGGCACGTACGCAACACACAGACACACTCACACACACTTGCAAAAAGGGTCGTCGTGAGAGCAGGAGACGGCGAAAGAGAGTGAGTGAGAGTGCAGGATTTGTAGTTGTTACAATTGAAAGCTGGCTGCTATAACAGAGAATGTTCTCGACTCTCGTTTTTTGAGCGTTGATTGCCTTTGATTGCTGGGCCTCTTTTTTTTATGATTTGTCGTCTATGATTCTGCTTAAATTTTTTTTAAGCACAAATTTCGCTTCTTTTTTTTTGGAATTTCAATATCGTGCTAGTTGCTCTGTCTCTGTCTACAACAAGTACATTGGCATCTATAAAGTACGAGTATATAATATATTTCTCACTCTGTTGCTGTTGTGTATTTTAATATATATTTCTTTTTTAAATCTTATTTCTTTTGTGCGGCTCCGCTGTGGACTTGTTGAGGCTTTCGTGCGCGGTCACTCTCGTTGAACGACTGAAATCAACGGCAATCGTTGGTGGCATGAAACTTGACTACGCGGCCGCAATTGAGTGAAAACAAAGCAGCAGCAACAGCAGCGGCGGCGGCGGCAACAGCAAAGCTCTCAAAAGCACAAGCGACTCCAAATTGAGTGAAAAAGCAGCACACTACGAAAACTACAAAAAAAAAAAAAGAAACAGAAACAGAAAAAAAAAAAACTTGTCAAGCATTACAGTTGCTGCTGCTGCGGCTGCTGCTGTTGTTGTTGTTGATCCCATTCGAAAGTTTAATTATATTTGCGCCACCGACACTAGTTGCTATGCTGATGATGTTGTTGTTGTTATTGTTGTTGCTTTTGAATTTTCGAAACCGGCAGCGCTGCGTCGTCGTCGATGATCAGCAAAAGAAGCAACAAATTGTACACGCTCATTGTTATGGTGCTTTGCTGCTCTCAGACTTTGAGTGTGTGTGTGTGTGTGTGTGTGTTTGTGTCTTGGTATTGGTGCCTTTTGCGATTTGGCTAGGCGGCAACGGTAGCAGCAGCAGCAGAATTACGTCAGAAATGCTCGCACTCCAACACACACACACACACACACACAGCGACAGGCCGCAAAGCTTTTGCACTAAAAGTTTGCTTATACAAATTTCGTGCGCCGTTCTTTTTTTCAATTCATGCGCGACCCAAACACACACACACACACACATACAACCCACACTCGGACAAACACTCGCAAAAAAAAGCTATACCGGCGACATAAAAAATAAAAATTTAAATTAATTAGAAATAAATATTGCGCACACACACACACACACGTACATGTGTGCGTAATTAATGCAATTCACTTTTAAAGCGTATTTAAATGGCATCCACAAAAACCAACAACAACAAACTGAACGCAAAAGCTTAGCGCCCAAAACAAAAAGCAACTGTAAAAATTGCAAATTGAAAACATTTGTTGATTTTTTTTGGTTGTTTTTTTCTTAATTTATTCACTTTTGTCGCCTGCACATTGATACGTATGGTATTTTTGAAAATTTGTTGTGGCGCTGTCTGTTATTTTTGGCATTGTTTATTTGCATCGATTGCATTTAGTTAACTATTTTTATTTATTTTCTAAGTTAAGAAAATGTTTTCGTTTATATTTTCTAGAAAATCTCTGAAATCTGTCTTTTGTTATTTTTAATTAACACGCACACTGGTTCAAAACTCATATTAGCTTAGCAATTTAATCAGCTGAGAATGTTAGGGGTAGTCCAACAGCAAATAAATTATTCTACTCATTTTATCAATTATCTTGATATTAATTTGAAGAAATTTTTGGCCACTTTTTGTATCTCATTCTTTTTAAAATAAAATTTGTTGACAATATTTTTCCTATTTAATTTATCATTAATCTATCATATGCTAACTAATAATCTTTTATAATTAAATCGAAATATATTAAAGACTAGCACTTAAAGGCATATTTAATGGCTTTGAAATATGTATTTTACAATAGAGGTTGTTTACAAATACTTAAAACTTGGCTGTCTCAAGAAACTAATTTTTGTAATTACCGTGTGCGATCAGCAGCAAAATTTGATTGTTAATGTTTGACAGTTCGCTGACTAAGTGCTTTTTTAATCAAAGCGGGGATTTATTATTTACATCAATTGAAAGTATGTAAATACAAAGTTTACGATAATTATAATATTAATGTGTGAGAAAAATATTAGTTTTCAGGAAATTCGTCATAAAATATAAGCTTGAATTTCAGTTGCTAAACAAATAAATTTTAAGATTTCCGAAACCGGAATACCTTTAAGTAATTTGCTTAAAATCTTTTCTACAAAAGGAATTAAAATTTGTATAATTTGAAAAATGTGTATTTATGTGTAAAAAAGTAAGACTATATCTGTAAAATGCTGCTTGTACTTCAATTTTATGTTTAAGTCATTCAACGCGCCGAATTGGCAGAATTAAAGTTGGGAGCAGTCGCTAGCTCCCGGAGCCCTGGCGTGCCCACCGCTGGTCAAGATGAAAGTACACTAAACTCGGTAACAAAATATATTACAAATAAATATTGTTTAAGGTAAGAGTATTATGTATATTTCAATTGTAAATGTTCTCGCTTCTGTTGCTTCTCTGCTTGTTCTTTGCTGTTATCAGTAAAATATAATAAAAAAAAGACAAAAAAATAAAAATAGAAGCAAACAGGATGCATTTTCAGTTATATTTATGAGGTGGGGGAGCTGTTTGCTGCTTATCAAAGTTGTTTGTCCGCTGCCCTTGGCAACAGTGTTGGCTGAGCTTTTGCTTTATTGTTGGCACTGTATTTTTGTTTATTTATTTATTTTTTTTTTTTGGGTTGGGGTGGGGGGTAATGGGAACTCTGCTAATTGCAATTAGGGCAACTGATGACGTCGATTCAAGTGTCACAAACACGTGTACAAGCAAAAAAAAGAGAATTAAAAATAGAAGTGCAACAATGCAAACAAACAAAACTTGAGATAGATAGAGAGAGAGTGAGAGGGAGAAGGGATACATATATAGTATTTAGCTATTCGCACTTGTCTTGTCTTTTGGTATAAATAGTTTCTTTTTAGCTTTAAAGCCAAACAAACGCAGATTCCTTTTGGCTTGTTTTCTCGTGTGTTTGGCGCATGTGACTTGGGCGTCAACTAAAATACACATGTATTTGTTTTTATAAATTACGTTCTAAACTAAAAGTGGAGCTTAAAGAACAACAAAGAAACTGGCCACAGAATTTGTTGTCTGTCTGTTTGTCTGTCTGCGTGTTTGCGCAGAAAAAAGACCTTGCTTTCGATTTTCAAAAACGCACATACACACAACACACACACACAGTCACACTCAGCCGCACACACACACACACACACACTGACACAGACAGACAATCGCTTAGAGCGTAAAAAAATAAACGTTTAAATTGCTATTTTATGCACTGAAATCTGACGATGGAATACCAACAACCAAAATCACAGCAGCAGCAACCAAAACAAAATAAATAAATGGTATTTAAAAATGGTATTAAAAAAAAAAAACAAATGCATATAATAAAAAATTAAAAACAGCAACAATAATAGCCAAACCGTTTTATGATAGATTCAAAGCAAAGTCATTTATAAATTGTATCAATGCTTTTGTCCCAAGTGACGTCCCGTTATAGCATCCATCCATCTCCTGCTCCCCTCCCACATTCACCATGAGCAGCCAACGTCACGTCGCAGCCACCGCTTCTATCACTCTCGCTCTCTTTTGTTGCTCTCCAGGTCTCAGCTCAAGTGAAGCCAAAAAGCACAATAACAACAATAACGAACGCTAACATCGACGTCGACGTCCTCTGCTCTCTTCCATTCATTCCTTCGTGTCAAAGCCCAAGCCAAAAAGCATAATAACAACAACAACAGTAACGAACACTAACGTCGACGTCGACGTCTCGATGGCAACACGCCTGAATGCGTTGACGTTGACGTCGCCGTCGGCTGCAAACGTCAGCATCGACAGCAATCATCGCCGTCGTCGTTGTTGTTGTTGTTGTTGTTGTGATTGCTTGTAGAACTTGTTGACCATAATGTTTCACTTTTTTTCTGAATACCCTGTAAAGCTAGATAGTTATCGATAATACAGCATCTATAATAATAATCGACAACAGAATTAATTAAAATTATAAATCATTTTGATTTGGTCTAATTTCAACGATTAATGATTTCATTAATGATTTGCGATTAAAAATTGATCAAATTCGTCTTCTTAAATCGGAACAGATTAATAACACTGTCAGATTTTGCTCAGAAAATAATCACTTGAAAATATTAAATGCAATATTACTTGCCACTAAAATATGTTAGTCTTATTCAAAAATAGATACTATAAATATTTAAGTGAGAAAGAAAATAATGAAATCAATGATTTGCTAACTAATTTAATTTAAATGAAAACTTAATGATTTTCTGTGTCTACTTGCATTTAATTTTTAGCTTATTTTAGCTTATTTTTACTCAAAATCTAGCTGATGCGAGCCGTCAACACCTGGCAACACTGCTTACAGGGTATGCGCTAGTTGAGCACTTTAACAACGGCTGTATTCTGTATTTTGTTTAGTTTAACTTGTTGACTTGGCCACAACGATGTCTGACTTGTGAGCTGGAGCTGCTCTTGGTTTAACTGCCCTGTTTGGCCTATGTCAGGTTACAGAAAGACACCTTTCAAGACTGGTTTAGTTACACACTTAAACAAACACACACACACACACACACACACACATACACTCATATAGTTGCAGCTGTTGTTGGTGTTGTTGGTGTTACACAGTCTTTGACTGGCTTCTTGTTGCAGCTCATTTGATAGCGACTTCTAAAAGCCATCAACTAAATAAAAATACAACAAAACTAATTGTGTGTGTGTGTGTTTGTGTGTGTTTAGTTGGGTGTTGGCTACCAGCTGTTGTAGTGTTGTTGTTGTTGTTGCTGTTGTTACACTTTGTAATTGCCAACAACTTTGAAGAATGTTGTTTACTGTTGACTGAATACCAAATGTAAATTGTTGAAATGCCTTCAAAGTGCATCTAATACATAGGGTATCTATAGAGACTTAAAGCCAAGCTCATCTGTTAACCGTTAATACATGTATTTGTATTTATATATTGGCCAAGAACCAAACAACAAAATTTCCTTGCCTTGTCTTCTCATTGTCTCGATGCATTGAATTATGTAAGAGACAAGTTAATTACATTGGCTTTATGCAAGAATTTCAATTGCAAAAAAGTGAAAGTCAACACACATACGTATGTATGCCTCATATACATATATTAAGTATACGCCACGTTGTTGCTGCTGCTGCTGGTTGTTGGTTGTTGTTTGTTGTTCGTTTTGTCTTTGGTTGTTGGCTGGCGTTAAGACGCATCCTAAATTCCAGGCACGTTGCCACAAATTTACGACCCAAGAACGAAAGGCCACAAACGTGAAACAAGCAACGGCAACAGAAACAGAAACAGAAACGACCTTAATTCTGTAGCAACAACAACAACAACAGCAGCAGCAACAACGTCATGAAATAACTCCAAGGGCAGCGACAATGTGGCATGCACTCGACTTATAAGCATATACATACATATCTTGCACCTATACTATATGCATTCATACTTAAGTACATACACATGTATATGGAACTGTTCTACACTCCAAAAATTGTATACAAAATTTAAAAAAAAAATTCTAAATTATATATTCTTTGCTATAAGGTAAGATCTTGAAAACAAGAAACAAAATTTTCTAATTAAATGTACATCCAAAATTCATAAATATTAATTATTAACAACTTACTCATAAATATTCAAATAATCAAAAGAAATATTTTTATTAAGTATTAAAAAGATTAAAAAGATTCCAAATACACTATAGAATAGAGCATAATCGAATGGATGAAAATAAAATTTGATAAAAAACAAAATATAATGAAATAAATTATATAATATTCAGGCCTGTTCCTGTTCCTGTTTTTACTTTTTACTTTTTAGCATTTAGTGAAATGCATTTATTCACGTTGAAATTCGAATAAGTGTTTATAATTATCGTTTTTCGCTTTATCGGACTCAAACTCATCAACTCAAAGTGATATCAATCCGCTGAATATAGCCAAAATAAAGTAATTCAATTCCGACAAATTTTGTCGAACGTGAAATTCAGCATAGGTCTGATTAATTTAATTTAATTCCTTTATCTTGATTCCCAGTGCTACAAGCTAACGCTTATTATTTAATGCACTAGTCACTATTACAAACATTGGTTTTTTAAGAATTATTATCATTAAAAAATTAACAATTATTTAGGAAAAAAAAGAAAATGTATGATATAACCGTAAACAATCCTTGCCTTAGTTTAAGATTAATACAAATTACAGTTTACAATATATTTAAATTAGTTTATTTATTTTAACGATATATTGTGGTACATGTATTTCGATTCTATTTTATCTTTGTGCAAATAAAACAAAAGATTAAGGATTAATTCTGTTTCCTTTCAATTGATCTCTAAATATTTATTATATTTGTTTATCCATATTTATTTCTTGGTAAAAACTTTCTTGGAAAATGTTTATTTAAATTTTTACTATGGCTTATAGAATATTTATTTATTAAGATCTAGCTCAACAATTACCAAATATCTGGTGTTGATTTGAAAGGTTAGAAACAATGTTAGACAATTTAAATCTGTGCTTGTGATTTGAATTTCAAAACCCGTGTTTATAACAGGAATATAAGATAGTAATATATGTAGGTACATATGTGTGTATGTACTTTAATACATGTCACTTTTTTTCAAGTGTAACTCTTGTATCTGTCGACTTTTGTCTATGGAAAACGCTCACTTTGCAGGCGGCATTAGAATGGAACTGGTTGCAGCTGCCACTGGAGCTGCTGTTGCTGCCACAACTGTTGCTGCTGTTGCAGCTACAACTGTTGCTGCTGCTGCTGCTGCTGCATTTGTGTCCTAACACTTGGCGCAACGCCTCCGTGGCATGCAGCCTCCGTTAGGCGGCGTTAACGAGCTCGTGCTGTTGCCACAAACAACGCACAAGAATTGCCATGAACCAATTTGATAATACACACAGTCACACACACAGTCACACACACACAGTCACACACACATTCACACACACACGCACAACAATTATTTACTGTGCTCGAGACACACAAAATTGAAAGTTGCCTTTAACGGATTTTGTGGCACATTTGTGAAATCTTTTTGGGCAAAGCACAGCCACAAGAAAAAAACAAAACAAAACAAAAAAAATAATCAACCAAATATCCTAAAAAAAAAATGTTTGAAACCAAATCCACGCCCCCTTTGCCTGTTACGCCCACTCAACAAATGACCGTGAAATTGATGTCCTGTCGTGAGGTTGGCGTCAATGTGCCACAGTTGAATCCCCAAGAAAAGAACAAGGCAGAAAGTGCTTAAAATGTTAAGTATATGTCTGGTCGATACCCTCGAGAATTAAACATAAATTTATAAATTAAACTAATTAATAAATATATGTTTAATATGTGTATGTACACTAAAAGTACTGCAAGTTAATCTCTCTTTTAAAATACACTTTCCTTTATACCCTTTATATTGACAACAGGGTATTTCTAACAGTAACAACGCGTCAGCTGTAAAAAATCACGGCAACAATTTCCTGTCTGCATTTTGTGTGGGACGCTTGCAAATTGTTGATAAGCGTTTAATATTTTATCAGTATGAAACACACAAAACTCACACAGATACATACACTCTCACACACACACACACACACACACATTCGCACACACACACTTGACTTAACTTGATTGAGGGTCCTCTCCTTATTGCCAGTCTATTTACAAATTGGCATCTAAAAATAGAATCCGTCTAAACTCGCTTGCATTTTTGTACTTTTTCCTTTTGGCGTGGGCAGCAAATATGGCCAAAAGGGAAATGCGAGTGATAAGCAAGAAAAAAAAGCAAATAAGAGAAAATAAATGGAAAATGGCAAATATCAAGTCAAGCAACGAATATTTTATACACTAAAATCCTATTAATATTGTATTGGATTATTAATTTTTAGTAGAAATTACTCACTATATTTCTTAGCCCTAATTTTCCATATCAACAAATCGAATGAAAAACGGACGTTGCAAAATTTGGACTCTAAATGTGTAATTATGGAAAATATAAACATATATTGTGATTTGACAATAATTTTAAAGCTTTTCCAGCTAAACATAAATTTATTTTGTATGCAAATTAAATAGTTGAAATGCATTAACAAATAGACGAATGTATATTTACATATTTTTTGTTGACATTTCGTTGTCGATATACGCATTTTACATTTGTTTTTAAGCACCCGAAATTCCCCCAAAAAATCCAGTTTAATTTTATATAAAGATTGTAAAAAAAAACAAGATTTTCAAAAAAAAAAAACTAAAAACTAAATTTTTCTCTACTTAGCAACATAAATGAATTTAAAGAAAAAGTTATAAACAGATATATCGACAACACGACTTTTGTTCTGAAAGGGTATGTTGAGTCGAGTATTTGACACGTCAACACACTAAGAGAAATGATGGGAAACAGCTTCAGCTCCTTTGGATGACGCTGATGACGCCAGCCCAACAGCTTGGTAAACTTCAATGAGGCTTGTGCCATAATGAAAAATCGATGAGTTGCCACCAGATTAACAGGCACTGTTGTGGCAACACACCAACCAACTGGCAACCAAGGGACAATCAACGTGGCAGCCGAGTGGCGCCCAGCGACTCCCAATTCCATTTTGAATCCCAAGAATCCCCAGTTTGTGGTTAGTAGTAGAAGTGTATCAACAATTGAGAGTGAGTTGCACATGTGGCATGTGGCGACTGGCGCCTGTTTAAAAAAAAAAATACAGAAATGGGCGTGGCATATGGCGCCCATTGGCGTCGTCGTGGGCGTGCGCATGTCCGCCACCGGAAACGGGGCATTCAATTAAGCGCAATTTAAGTTCAACTACACACCAAAGCTGTTACATAAGGATAGCAACAACAACGACAACAACAACAAACAGTTGACGCACTGATAAAAAGAAAAATGTTAAAAATTCTGTAAATAAAAAATAGCATCTTGAGTTTTTGATTTATTTTAATTGTATTTTTCAACTTAGTTAACCAACTTATTTTTTTTATTTTTAAAGATAATAAATTATTTTTTTGGCAATTATTTCATATCATCTGTGCATTAGTGTTGCCAGAATCTTTTAAAACTTTTTTCAAAGCCGAGTTAAAAATATTTGTGGCTTTTATTTAAATTTCAAATTTTTAAAATTATTAGTAATTTTCTGCTTTAAGTTACAAATAATAACAAATTATGCTAAATCTAGCATGTAAGTCCAAACAGTTGCCTTGTTAATAGATTCCTATCACATTAAAATCTTATCTCTGTATATGTATATTTATTTGACGTTGTTGTTGCCTTAGTTTTTTTGTTAACACTTTGCAATATAATCCACAAGGATTTGCAATCACCGTATGCCGCTTGCTGTTGTTGTTGTTGTTGTTGTTCTTGTTGTGGGCGGATGACGCCCACACGCAATAATACAGTTAGAAAATTACGCATGCTGACGTCATTGTGAATGACTCGCGAAGCTTCCACAAGCCGCAAACTGCGTCATTCATTCATTGTGCTGTCGTCCTAACAAAAACACCAACAAAACAAATCCGCACGCACACACACACAATTGTCGTAGGTTTCAATTGGCGGGTGGGGTGGGTGCTGTGCGCTTGCCTGCATTTCATTCATAAAAATATGGCGAGAGCATGAAACAGCAGCCAATGAAACGCAGAGAGAGTGTGAGAGCGCGTCGCTAATGTGTGCGCCTCACCGGTGAGCGAAGCAGAGAGAGAGTGAGAGAGAGAGTGAGTGTGTTGAAGCTTTCTGGAGTCCTTTATTGACCTTTGCCAATGCGCAAGCCGATGCTTTGAGTGAAAGCTCAAAGCTTTACGCACAACTCTAGGCACTGAAATTGCGCAGTACAAGAAAGCAAAGAGAGAGTGTGGGAGAGAGAGAGAGAGAGTGGGAGTAAGTGAGTGAGAGTGATTAAAAGAAAGAGTGAGTGTTTAATTCGCTGTGGTTCTATGCTGAAATAGTTGCAATGTCAAAGCCAAAATACAAAAGTGACCTTTAAATAAGTCCAAGCCCAAGTCTTAGACGGGGCTTGGCAGACACGAAATCCAATCAAACCATATTGTTGAATGGTAATCACCTCATCAAGTGCTCAATTTATGAACTGGCCAAGAATATCACAGCAGCAGCAGCAGCGTCAAACAGTTCGAGCTGCGACTTTAACTGGCTTTAACTTATTAACAAGACTTTTAACAACGGCAACGGCAACAGCAGCTCGCATTTGATTTCAAGGTTGACTCGAAACGAAATGTCAAAATTGCAGATGCGACACAGCGCCGCCAAATGCGAATCAAGTTTGCACATTGGTTCGAAAACGAAACGAAACAAGTTCTCAAAGAACGTTAGAACACACACACACACACACACATAGAAATACATTTTATGTACACACGGCAAAAAAATAGAGTCATCACTGCGGACGGCAGTCCGCGCTAGTGACGAAAGCAGCACGAAGGGTGCGAAGGCGACTAGCATATATACACAGGAAGAATGGAAAATTTGCTATGACTGTCCGATCAGGTCGAGTTATATACCGATCGAAAGGTATTAACTTAACTTACAAATGTGCATACTAAGACTTTTAGAAACTCACCTGGTTCGCGAGATAAACAGGTGTTAGTGGGAGGGGAAAATTTTAAATTATTGGAGCAAATGGGGCCGTTGGAGCCTTTTCGATTTTTATTTTAATTTTTTACTATTCTAATCAAAAATACGCGTCGAATGACACCTTGATCATCAAAATCCGATCACTGGTTCAGAAGATAATTAATTTTGAAATTTTTGGTGCCCCTTTCAAAACGAGATGAAAAGTCAGTCTGTTTGTTTGTCTGTTTGTTTGGATCAAATCGTAAATTTAGCTTAAAAGTTTGAATGAGGACTTGTTCCCGATCAAAAATCTAGAAACGTTTGTTCTACGACTTTTTCGAAAAAAAGCTAGTTTAGCGGGAAATCGCTAAAAACCGTTAAAATTAAACCCTATAGCATCCAAACGATATGAGCTACAGACGTGATCTATGTATCGTTGGAAAGGTATTTTGAAGGGCTTTTAGGCAAACCTTCAAACTTTTTTTCTAAAGTGCATAGGTAAAAATCAACAGGTGAAATAAGATATTTTGTCCCAGATTTTGGCGGTTTTTGAGAAAACGCTGCCTACGATTTTTTTTAATTTGCAATATGTTTGAGCTTGTAAAATTTCGCGTTTTTTGATATATCATTCATAAATTTATGTTGATTGGTTTGGAAGATATAACCTATTAACTGAATATATACGTTTTACTTTGAATTGAAATAGGACAGCAGCAGCAAAGTGTCATAGCAGCCAGAGTTTGAGAGTGCTACTAGCTTTTGCGCTTGGCATGTGTGTTTTAAGGGAACCAGTGTTGGCAGACAGTTTGTTTTAGCTTGTACAAAAAATAAACAAAGTTGATAGAATGAAATTTCAAAATTTCTGATATCTTTTTCAAAAATTTCTGATATCTTATAAAAAAAACCTCTTTACGAGGTAAAAGTCTAGTGACGAAAACAGTTATATGCCCCAAAATTTCTGATATCCAATTTTGTGACGAATAATATTAAGTTTGACATAAAAATTATTTTAAAAAAAATTTTTGCATTCGGCACTGCGCAAAACATTGAGTTTTATTTGGTATGAAGAATTGAGACATTTTGGCGCAATGTGCCGAGTGCCAAAATTTTTTTTAAAATAATTTTTATGTCAAACTTTATATTATTCGTCACAAAATTGGATATCAGAAATTTTGGGGCATATAACTGTTTTCGTCACTAGACTTTTACCTCGTAAAGAGGTTTTTTTTATAAGATAATATATTACATTTAAATAGAAAATTTATTCAAATTAAGTATAAACCACTTTGATTAATACTACTCAATTTAGTTATTGAACTTTAAATAAAATATGGTAATTAATAATTAAAATACACACAATTAAGATTGACAAATTCCATATTTAACGCTAAGTTTTTAAGCAAATTAGTTAGATATTTAAATTGCAAAGCATATTTCTCTGCGTGTGCTAACTCGCATATGTATTTATCGAATATATTCAACGATTCTAAATGATAATAATAAAAAAATGATAATCATAATGATGCGCAGTCATCAGACCTTTTCAAACTTTTTCGATACATGGGGAAACTTGACGGAGAAACCCGTACTATAATTTATTGTGTAATGGCTGCAATGACTACCACAACAACAGCCACAAATGTGCGACAATATGAAGCAAGAATGCTGTGAAATCAAGAAAACAAAAGCACGACTCTACAATACCCATCCAAGTAATTAATGGCAAAAGAAATTGAAAAATATATGCAAATATTATGACATTTTCATAGAAAAATCTATTTAATACCAAAGTGCAGCCAACTTAACTCGGCTATATTCTAAAAGTGTGGCAACACTGTGCATTTTAAAATTGATAATCATAGTTGGTTTTCTTTTAGATTTATAACATTTTTTGCTAGTTACAGAGACAACTAGTTGTCGATCATAACCAACGCTTGCACTACAGTTGCAGGGTATAACGAGATGCGGTTCAATGCAATAAGCAAAGCACAAGCAAAAACAAATACGAAGCAAATGCAAATGACAGCGACAACGCAAAGACGAAGAACAACAACAAACATATATACAAATGCAAATACAATGTACCGTTGCTTTTCAAAGCAGCCACCAAAAAGAACAACAAAAGCAACAGCAGCGGGTGAATATTACTTTCAAATAAAACAAAAACAAATTTTGAAGCAGCCGCAACAAAAACAAATACAAAACAAAAAAAAAAAAACACTTGAAAGCATTGCGAGCATTTAAGAGAGCTTAGAGATTGAAAGAGCTTTTGAGATGGCTTCAAGCTGCTAACACTACACTTACTTGCACAAGTGTGGTGCAGTGTTAAAGGATTTGAAAGGCTTAAGTAACTAATTTAATCAAAACAAAACAAAAATTGACTAGAAATAGCCAAGTATAAAAAAAAATATAATTATAATACAAAAATAAGCTGATATAATACAAACTGTTTCTATTTTATTTCAACAAAATCATTATTAAAATCGTAAACATTTAAGAAAAAAGTGTTGCTTATGAAAATAATTATTAAATTATAAAACTAAAATTGTTACGTACATAAACAACCTCAAATGGCATTGAACCGGATTTTCAACAATCTTATCTGCTCAATATATATTTTCATTATTAAAATATTACAATAAGATTACTAATCTAAGTTTTCTTATATTTTCTTTATTTGGTTTTGCTAAATCTGGCTACTTAAAATCTAAAATGACAGCACTGATCTGCACTTTTCACAATACTAGGGCTAGATACTCGCATACATGTATGTATGTATGTAATTTGGGGCCCAGGGCTGGTCCAGTTAAGCTTAAGCATATGCAAATTCTGTGTGTTGGCTGCACAAGAGACACAACCTGTTGTCGTTCTGTTGTTGGAAGCAGAGAGAGAGAGGAAGGCAGAAAAAGAGAGAGAGGGGAGGCCGATTAGTTGCCCATGCGCTGCGTTCGTGGTACACAAAGTATTCGAACGGCATTAAATGCAGCTCAGTGTGCCAGTCAGTGAGTGAGTGAGTGAGTGAGTGAGTGAGTTGAACTAGTCGTCAGTCAGCATTTTGTAGCTGTAGTTGTATTGGTGGTGGTGATTCTATGCACCACTGTGTGTTGAAAAGTGAATGTCCACAGAAAGTCCTTGAAACCTGAAACCGATCTTTCCAGTTTACGTACTGAGTTGCAGTCGTCAGTTGCCATCGCTGCAACTTTGCCAGACAACGAACTCAAAACTTGGACTTGCTGCCACAGCCAAGCTAACCAACTAACCAAGATGCTGAGAGGCTTTTGCTTTTGATTTTGGCCAGACCAATCCAATCCAATCGAATTTAATCAAATTCTATTCATATATCATATTCGTAGCTGTCTACTGTGTAAATCCTTCTCCACCTGAACAAATTTCAAGTGTTGCACTGCGCGAAAAACTTGAGTTACGAATCAAAAAAAAAAAAAAAACAAACTAGATTAATATCATTAAAGAGAATTTAATTACCAAATTCATAAAATTGGATTGATATGGTTTTGAGGTATCAATGCACTGAATTTCTTATACCCACTTTACACAACAAAGTCAAAAATTCAAATGGAAGAAGGCTAAACTTAAAGTATTCACAAAATTCATAAATGTATACAAGAAATATATTCGGAAAATAATTCTAAGTATTTAAGAAAAAGTATATATTGATTTCAACCTGTTTAAATATATTTTTAACAGTCCACTTTCATTTCGTCCAGTGCAACAACTTGTCAAGAATTTGGGTTACTTTTGGGTGCGGTTCATGTATGAGAATAAAAATCAGAATGAATTATAAAATGTACACAAACAATACAAAAAGATTACAATATTGGCATACATCCTTGACAAAAAAAAAAATTGTCAAAAATAACCGGATCTTCCAAACAAAATATAAAATAAGAGAGCAAAAAACTCCCAATTATAGAACGATTTACACGCATTGCACAATGGAGAGTCGGCGGGAGGCAGGGAGAGAGAGAGGGAGTTATAAAAGCGTCACAACAAGAATCTGGCCATAAAAACAAGTCACAAATCCCCCCAAAAGCAAAGGCAAAAAGTCAAAGCAAAATCAAAACCCAAAATCAACGTAATGCGATTACAAAACACCCAAAAGCAAAGCGAAACAATTAACTGAACGAGTCTGCAGTAGAGTTTTTATACTGTATCTATAGAAAATGTTTGGTATCTGTATCTCAAACTGTATCTGTATCTGTGTCTGCGTTCATTTAACAAGCGTTACAGATAAATCAAAGCGGCAAAGCGTTGTTTTTTTTTTATTTTTATTTTGTTCATTCCTTTATTTTGACCAAAAACTGAAAGCTTGGGCGCAGTCCACTGTTTGTTAGCCACCTGCATTGGATTGACATTGAAGTTGTTTGTTTATTGGATTGTATTGTTGTTGTTGTTGTTGTATTTTTCCTTCTTTTTTAATTTAATTTTTTTTATAAACGTGTCTATATATTTTATAAGACCAAACCTACCTACAAGTGTCTTTTGCCTTTCATTTCTTGCAATTGGCGTTTCAATTTGCCCGCTTGGCTAAGTAGTCAAGTCAACTGCATACCTGAATATGCACGGGCAAATTTAATCAGCTTATTCCATAAGTAAATGCTCCGAGATAAATTTAATACACTTTGCTGAAATCTAAAATCTATTAAACACTTAAAAGCGTAATGCAATTTGAGATCAAGGGAAGCGAATTGAGATTATTATAATTAGTTATCAAGCTTATATTAAGTAATTATTGCTCATAATTGTATTAAGCTGTTGTACATTCATTTTATCAAAAGATTCTGAGCCAAAGCTTTAGCTGATGAAAGTGCAATTTAACATAATTTAAGTTACTTTCACTCTGAACGAAGCTTTGCGAATGTGCTTGAGCTTTCTAAGTAAAAGTCCTGTTTATGAAAGTGGAGTTAAAAGAGTGTAAAGCTTAATATTTATTCTCACTATCTAAAAAGCTTTTCTAAGACAAAGCTCATATTGTTTAAAGTTGTGTTAAGTGAAAGTTGAGCTTATCTTAATCTGCACTTATTCAAACCTAAACCTGTACTTTAATTCTCAAGTTAAGCTTATCTTTAACTGCTCCAACTTAATCTTAACCTGTATTTTCACTCTCAAATGAACTTTAGATTATATTAAAGATTTCAGGATCATTGATTTTACTTTCAATATACTTTAATATGGGTTTTATTTGTTTTGAGGTCATCAAGTTGGGTTTCTCCTTAACAGCTGCTTTAATTTTGGGTAAACAGTTGGTTCTCATGGTTTAGGTATTTACCTTTCGAAAGGAAATAACGTTATAAAAACCAATTAGAAGCCTAAAATGCCAACTTGCAAGGCACTTTACTCGTAAATACCCGTAATAAAGTAAACCTTAATTACTTGACTCTGCTTTGGCAAACAAAACAAAGTATAGAAAAAAAAAGTAAAGTCGGCATATACCCGTTGCTAAGATACCCTGTTGTTGAGAATCATTTATTTTTGAAATTAGAATTTAAAGTAAAATAAAATTATGATCTTTCAAAGCATTAGAGGGAATCTACATAACCAATCTAATTACTCTAGCTCTTTTCGATTTGGGTATTTTTGCCTTACTTGAATTTTTAATAGGAATTTACGTTTTTGTCATAGTAAATAATAATTTTAGCTATAATACTCTGTGTATTTCGCAGTGTGTTGCCTCGTATTACAAACTCAGTACATCTAGCTCTTTCATAGTAGGGAAATTGTTTATATATTTTTTGTTTATTAGCCATACTAATTGTTATTTTCACACTGTTTACAGGGTATAGAAAATTGGTATGAGGTCTCTTAAAGGCGCATACCAAGGCACCAAAGCGAACCACTTGAGCTGTTGTTGCTGTGCCGTGTTGTAACCCTTCAAAATAACTCTATAAAACTTTGTGTAAATATGGCGTGTTTGGTGTTTTTGCGCATTAAACACAAAGAAAAAAGCCGTCAAATGCCGCAAGGCAAAAATATATATAAACAATATATTATTATTAATAATAATAAAACATACATATATTCCGAAATAAAAGTCTATGAAATATTCGAGGAATTGTTGAGAAGCTACTGACAAGTGCCAACAATAAATAGATACTGACAGTTATTGCAGTATAAGTGTAATTTAAGTATCTGTGTGAGTGAGTATAAGTGTGAGTGTGTGTTAGCTTGGTATATGTAGAACGACCTTGCCGAAGGCAGTCTTCCAAACTCTTTCAGCTCTTCATGGCAAAAGCAGTCGCAATAAAAGAATTAGCGGCGCTTAATGCGCAAGCGTAACAGAAAAATCGCTAAAAATATGAAGAAAAAAGAAAAAAAAACTATAAAAATTAAATACATTTTATCGTTGGTTTCTTTTTTCTCACACATACTTATGAACGATTTTTCAATGGTCGACAACAATAGCGGAACAAGCTAAATGATTTTCAAGTAAATGCGCCATTCATAAGTGGATGCCACACATGAATATACATACATATATATTGTATCTCAAAAAATACCAAAAGATACATGCATACTCCAGCTACAGATACACTATTTTATAGTTTGTATATGTTTTTTGATGTTTTCAACATCCGCATTCTACGTGGCGCTCTAAATAGTTAAATAAAACACAACACTACAACAACAAAAAAAGAGCAGCAGTTGAAAACGGATTTTTGATTAATAGTTTTTTTTTTTGTTGGTCCAAGCTTAAAGTTTTATTTCAATGTTAATTGAAACCTCGATCTCAGCACGTGATTTGATTTCCCCTCTTCAAAGGTGACTCAGTTATTTATTTAGTTCGAATTGCACTGACGTTTAGTTTTAGCAGTAAAGAACAATTAGAAACCGCAGTGTAATTATAAATAAAGTTGAGATCAAATTGAAATTCATTTGAAAATTGCAAAAGCTGACAAGCTCAAGTTGTGTATCTGTCAGATTGACAATGTTGTTGCGGATCTTTCGAGTGTCATAGAGACGATTAAAGTTATAAGCATGGAGAATCCAATATTCAAATTCAAAATAAATAATTTATTTAATTTTAAAACTTTTGTTGTTAATTTTTCAATCGTTTTTATTGTAATAAAAATAAATACCTAAATGTATTGGTAAAAAGTTGTACTGGTATTAGTTAAATAGCTTTTATACACTTCATTTAAGCTAGAGCTTTCAAAGCTCGCATGTGTATGTGCCATGTGCGTGAGTTAAAGCTTTCAATACTGAAATTGAATTTAAAATGACTCTCTTATCTCGTTATAGAAAGTGAAACTTTCCACGGGAGTAAACTGTAAATGTCAAGATATCAACATTGCAATCATAAAAATCATCATGGAATACCTGTTTTATTAAGAATGCACAAATTATAAATATTAATATTTAATGCAAATGCAAATGTTAATTGTACAACCTTTTACAATTTATTATTATTTTATACTTGTACGAAATTAAACTCAACTGTACAACCGAAATCTCAAAAAAACTGATACGATCGACAACATACTGGCCCAATTCATATCTCGTTTGTGAATATTAATAATAATGATAATGATATAATTTGGTCACATTTGCCATGTCATAATTGTTTTCAAATTGCCTTCAATTAATTTTAAATATAGTGTTTACGAATTTGGCTCGAATTCGTTTTATTTTCTGCAAGTCAGACAAAAAACAGACTAAAAATAAACTAATTATAAGCTGGACAACATACCTTACCTATTATTATTATTATTATTATTATTATTATTGTTGTTGTTGAAATATTCGATTTAACCTTTAATTTGTTATTGTTATTGTTAGAATGAAGATACTACAGAGACAAAAAAGAAAAAAACAGCAAAAATTTCATAATTAGCGGAAGTAACTTGTTTCTAACACACACATATACATATAAAAAGATATTCCGCATTTTTTGACAATTGATAAAGAGAACAACTTTATCAGGTTTGTCGTGTCGACTATTAGAAGCAAATTGCCTACACTTTTCGCATCTATTTTAAAGCAATATTTCTTGGAAATTCGGTTAACAAATTACAGCTAAAAAAAATGCCATGTGGTAATTATGATATCAGTTGAAACTCCCAATAACTACTTGGACAGCAACAGCAATAGCCCAACTGTCTGTACTTTAAAAAAAAACCTGATAAGCCTAGCCTCTACACTGATAAGACACAGTCAAAAAGCCACAAAAACAGAAACCACAATAAATTATAAGTAAATAAAAAGTAATCTAAAATGAAGTTTTAACTACTTATGTGATGAGAAAGAAAACACACTTGAAATATAAATGAGTTAAAATTCGAAACAGCAATTGTGAACTTTATAAAATGTCTTAGTTTGTAATGATGTAAAGCTTTATAAAGCTTTAATGCGCTTAGTAAAAGCTCATTCATATATAAAAATAATTAACTTTAAAATAAGAGATTATAAAAACGATTGAAACTGCAATTTTCAATTTAAAAAAACAATGTTTTCAACATTTCTGTAGATTTAAAACTAAATTTTCAGTAACTTTCAGCTCAGAGTTGAGCTTTCCGGCATTAATACGGGAATAATGAGCTTTTTTCCTCTCATAAGCAATTTGCTCGCTAATTCATATGTTTAAGCCGCGTTTAATAGCGATAATCTAATCCGTTTTTAGTGTCACTTGAAGCTAGTGTCATTGAGCCAGCCATGGATAGATAGACTGACGCTTTGGGGCACTTGTTGTTTGTTGTTAGTTGTTTGGCTTAAATGTCAGCCTAGCCGGCAGCCGTGGATAAATGCATAAATGTTAAATGTCTTTTAAATACCAATCGAGGCGGCTCGTGCAAAAGAAGCGCCAGGTTCAACTTCAATTTTGAAAGTTTGTGCATAAAATTATTAATCGTTTTTTAGTTGTTAAGTTAGTATTATACGAAAATAAAATAACAAAGTAACAAAAACAAAAAGCTATATACATTTTAAACAATTTACCAATTTGCGATTGAAAAAGATGAAAAAAAATAATAATAAAATAAATGCGGCCTTCTCGCCTCTGCTTTGTGGCAACTTAACTTGCAACAGCAGCAACTAAAACTACAACACTAACAACAACAACAACTAGACGATTGCAAGTCGAGCTCAGATTAGGCGAAAAAATTTGAAAGGTGCACACACGAATGCATTGCAAGCATTTTAAACAAAGAACTACAACTACAACTCTGTCTGTCTGTCTACTTGTCTGGCTGTCTGTCTTTTGGTTTATACACAAACATAGACAAACAACAACATTGTTGGTAACAACATTGTATGTGGCATACCTTGCATACATTTGTAGGTATGCGATTAAATTGATTGTTTAAGTTTGTATTATTACATCCTTATGTTGACTATTTGTGCTGCCAAATCTATCGATAGCAATGACAATCGATAGTTTTAAAAGCAAACAATACAAAAAAGCTGAAGCAAAGTTTTCCTCAAACTCTACATTAGGAAAATTATGAAAAATGTTGTCAATTAAAATAATTTGTATAAATAATTAAAAATGTTTAAATTTTTATTATAAATATTGAAAGTAAAAGTTTTTCTATAATATTAAATAATAAAATTAATTCATACCAATTTTTTAAATTCATATGCAAAAGATGAGTTCTTATTCATTTGCATGACATCAATTATTTATTATGTTTTTAAATTATTTAATCCAAAATAAACCAAATTAAACTTAATTAATTACATTTAAAATAATTTCTAATCAACTTTATGATCCATTAAATTGACTGCTGAAAAGCTATTAATATCTCACCTTTTAAAAAGGGAAATGAGAATTAAAGTCGAGACTAGTTTCAACAAATATTGATAGAGTCGAGTGTTTGCCGACATTGATTCAAGTGCATTGAATTCTATTGGTAAACCACTTGAAGAGCAACAAAAATGAAACCTCAATCAGAAATATTCACAAGTTCATGAGTACAACGAAAGTAAGACGTAAGATAGCTTATCAATTTTATATTTTTGTATGTATATTATTTATAAAATGCTGAGACTTTAATTCTTATCTTAGTATTACACCGCAAACATTTCGTGTGCTATCAAAGATTCGTCGTCGTTGCATTTCTATTTGCTATTTATTATGATTTGATTATTTTATTTATACATATATACAGTACATATTTATATGTATACTTGTGCTTATGTACTATCTATGCGCGTTGTCTTATCAGTCATTATCAGTCAAAACGTCTCAAATACAAGCCAAGTACAATGTTGGCCGTCATGTCAACTCGGGTCAAACTCATTCAGACTTTGTCTTTGTGCGTTTTGTCTTTGTCTCGCTAATGGCGCTAATTGTGCTCGCATTGTTGAGTAACGCACAATGTAAAAACTCTCAAATTACCAAAAGCTTCTAATTAGTTTTTGCTTGAATTATGGTCAAAGGTCAGAAAGCTATCTGCCATGTCACCGCGTTCTCTCTCGCCATCCCTCTCGCTCACTTTTACTCTCACTGTCTGTTGTAGCAGCTAGCTTTAAGGCAGCGTATAGCAGCGAGCTTTAAAGCACAGCTTTCGATTCGAGTTAAACAAAAATGCATTGCATAGTTTTAGGCTTGAGATTAATTCGAGTTTTAAATATTTTATAGCATAATTTTGTGTGCTCAATTTAAAGTTGAATCTTTATAAATTTTTTTTATTTTTTTTTTATTGTTTTCTATTAAGTATAATGAAATGATTTTCACAAAGACTGGTGTCCTGCTACCTTATTAGGCAACTTAACCTATCAGAAATAAATTAAATTCAAGCATCTTTTTGTCTAATTTTAATGCAACATCTTTTTGTTGTCAAGCGGCATTTATAATTAGTTTAAAGAAATTTATTGATGCTTGATTAGCTCGGAGGGTATCTTGCAGTCGCATCAGTTGCCAAACAACTTTTCCATTGTTTAATTAAAGCTGTGCGTTTGTTTTTTGCACCTTTTTAAGACAATATTGCCAACAGTTTGCGGCTCTTGAATAACAACTGATTGTACATATTTTTGTTTAAACAATAACAAAGACATTCTAACAGCTGCCTGCGTTTTATGTGAGTGTGTGTAGCACTTTCTAAGACTGAATATCAATTTATGGCCAATTTAAAATGGGCAAATATTTTTAAATTTTGATTAAATATTTATTATATTTTGCATGATTTTTTTCATTTTTGATAAGAGACAGCAGCCACCGTTCGTTCAACACGTGATAACAAAATCATCATTATCATCATTATCATTAACCATTATCAGAGGTTCTTATTTTTAAAATTATCAGAATTTAACCCATACATCTGCACTACTCTCGTCAATATTCTACGACGCAAATTATTGTGAAAAATAAAAAGACTACCTATGGAAAAAATACACAACTTCAGTTGTTAATGCTGGTCAAGACTATATGCATACATAAACAACTAACTCCCTTGCACTATATTGACAGGGTATAAATAAAAGCGAGAGATGTTTAATTTGGCCTGAAAGTAATTAACGAAGCGGAAAAAAAGCTGGTAACAAAACATGGCTGAAAAAAAAACCAAAAATCACACACAACTGCGATCGGCAGCAAATCATGAAGAGAAGTCAACGCTGATGTCATGAACTCGACTAATAACATACCGGAACATGAAATGTTCTACATTATCTATAAAACTTCTATAAATAAAATCATTTATAATATAAATAAATTAAATTATATAATTTAAAATGGGAAAACAAATGAAATTGTATTTGAAATCTAGTTTTAAAATGAAACTGTTTGAATAAACCCTTAAATACATAATTAATATTTAGTTAGCTCAAAAAAAATTCCAAAATAAAAAAGCAGCTGAATGTAAAATTGTACAATTTGGCTTTTTGTAAGAATATGGTAATTTGTTAAAGCATTAAAAGCGTATTTGCATTTCTAATATTTCCAATTAGCCAAGTACTCGTATACAAATACGATTATAATATCAATTGGAGTTATTTGTTTGACGCAAGTGCTTCGACTCACAATATTTACAGTGCCTACAAGCGTCATTGCTTTTGCATTTTTTTTTTTTTTTTATTAATTAAATAAATTGTTTAATTTGTATTTATATAACCCATTGTTGCGGTCGAATTATGTGACGTATTTGAGGCGCAAATAATCGTGGATTAATAACAATCATCTAGCTTTAAATTATTTGTGAATGGTTTTCAAATCGCAGAGAGAAAAAATCCCCAGCGATTGAATATCATTTCCATATATTACACACTATATAGTATAGAGTTAATGCCAAGTATTTTTGACTTTATGATGACAAGTGCCGTCTATCTTATCAGCACGTCAACGGTTTCCGTTATTGTTTTTTGCCACGTGTTTCGCTGCCTCGACCCACTGTGCCTCTCCCCCCCAAACGAGATGAAGTGATTCTCAAAAGAATAACAACATTATGAATATGAATAACAAGTGTACTCTTATACGCGTACATTTGTTAAATAAACCAATGAGAAAATGTGTGTTAAGATTGTTTGTAAAACGCCTTTTGAAGGTCGACAATGTTGTTTTTTCCCCCACAAGTCTTTTCTCTCGTCTGGCACTTGTTCAAACGTTATTCTTTTAGACCCAAGTTGATTATCACTTATATTGACAGTTTCCGACGACTGTCAACTGTTTTTACTTTAACGAAAGTTTATTGTAAATTATGTTTTAAATTTCGCTTTCTAAACGAACTTTAACACGCAATCAATTTGCATTTTTGATTCTATTTTGTTATTATTGTTTTCGGTTTCAATATTTTATTTCGTTTTTTTATTTTTGGCGTTTTATTAGTTATTTAACGAAGAGTTGCCAAGTCGCCAATCAAAACGAGTTTCCCTTATCGCATACATTTTAGAACTAGTTTCGTTAGTCTTAGTTATGGCCATTTAGTTAGCCATCTGATGAGCTGACGCACATGCTAATCACAGCAATTCTTGTATGACTATACCCTGTATTTATAGCCAATTGTCAATTGATGCAACTGAACACATAAAAAAATATATTTAAAAATTCTGACATTTTAAAAAGGTATTCTGATTGAGTTGTAATTAGAGACTAGACAAAACTAAAGATTACAAGTTATTACATAAATTCCAATACATAAAATTCGTACTAAAAATATGACAATTTTGTGATTGTCTTGTCTTTTTTTGTTTTAATTTTTTATTAAATAATTTTACATTTTTTTTGGTTGACAACTCTTTGATCAATTTTAATTTTATATTTAATATATTGATTTATTTTTAAAGAATATTCATCTAACAACTAGGGTATCTCAGAGTCACGTTGTACTTAATTACTTTTGGCCAGTCACATTCTTTCCATAGATGCAGATAAATAGTTGTTTAAAATAGTTGAATAATTAGCATAAATAAAATATGTTGGCTTTTCTATTGCCTACTATAAGATTTTTATATATTTTATTTGTCTCTTTTGTTTATTTTTTTGTTTGCAGCAGACAACAAAATATTCCAAGGTTTTCCCATTTCCGTAAAGATATACACAGAGACAGATGTATCAATAATCTATCAAAATCAAATGAAATCGAAATCGAATACAAATTGTGAAATCTGAAACATGTTCAACAGGTCGTATACTTAATGCGTGGCATGATTGAATCAAGTGGTCGATGGGAAAGGGGGGAGGGGGGAGGGGGAGGTATCTTGATCTTAGTGCAAACAGAATGCAAAGTGCAGTGATAACAATTGCCCACTGTTAACTGATCAAATAAACAAGCTACCCGACGACGCGACGACGACGACGTTCTGGTTCGCAATGCAATGGAAACAAAACTAATTACACAAAACTCGGGGAAAACCACGAGATGAGAGATGGAAGGGGTGGGAGTTTCCCTTTAAAAGTGCTGATAAGCTGGCAACTTTCTCAAGTGAAGGTTGTATATAGAAATATAAACGTAAGTAGAGACGTGTATAGAATTACATTCATACAAAGTATGTACGTATTTCATTCTGTGATGCAATATGGATTTCGCAAAGTACATACACCTACTCGCATATGTCTGCGCACACCCTTTTTTTTTGCTTTAACAGCTATGTAAGTCAAGTCTTCACAGTAAAAAAACTACTTATATTTGGAAAGGTCGTTTAAATTCCGTTCGAATGATAAAAAAAATTTGCTTAGCCCATTAAAATCGATTTTTCAATTTTTTTCCTCGACTTCTTACAAAAAATATGTTGATGCAGAAAAAGTCTTCGAACAATTCCAAGTGTGACTGCAAAATATTTTTGCAGGGGAAAAAGGGGTTAAATTAGACATTTTTAGGATTTTCAAAAAATGGGTTAAGGAAAGTTTTGCATCATTCAAACGGAAGTTAAACGACCTTTCCAAGTATATTTTTTTTTTACTTTGAAAACTTGACTTACATAGCTGTTTAAGTAAAAATAAGGGTGTACGCAGACAAATGCGAGTGGGTGTAGATGACTAATTGATGAATAGTATAACAACAAGTACAACAAAACATTTCTCTTGCAAATTTATTTCTCTAGTTTTTTGTTTTTCTCACTTTTTTGTTTCTTATCACAACTAACTGCTTTATTTTGCGCCATTAATTAGAACTGCTTCCTTTGTGGTAGGTAGCATTGTGTGTGCTGATTAGAAAGAACTTTTCGAATCTTTATTGATATGAGACTAGTGTCTGAGACTGTTGGTGTGTGTGTGTGTGTGTAAGTGTTTGGCAAGAAACTAAACAAATGGAAAGTTACGAAAGATTACCTAGAATATTGATACAATACTGTGTACTATATGTGAAGCAACAACTAATGTGCAAAGTGTGTTGAGTCAAATTATAAGACTGACAACACTTTATAGGACAACTGATAGTAAATGAATCATTTTTTACAAATTGATCTATACTTAAATAGAACTATCTCGATTTCCATATTATACTTGTATTGTTATCATGAGATAGAACAATCAGTTAACTCATTAATCTATATTTAACCACTACTTGCTCGATTTTTCTATAAATTTCTTTTTATTTTTGCAGTATTTTAATTGGTACAAAGAAATATTACAATTCTATGACTGGATTTCAATATCATATAGTCACTTTATTCGATACCTTTTTCAAAATTCCATGTATCGAATCTTTATCTTTGTGGTTTTTTTTACTTTCAACAAATGTCATTAGTTTAAAATGTGGGAATTTCCGTAGAAGGCGGCAGTGTTGCCAAAAAGTTAAAATTGAACCCAAGTTCACGTAGATACATACATATATATTAATTTCTACTTTCTCCCCAAAATTTTCCCAAAAAAAATAAACAATTCGGAAGGGTTTTAAATAATATGTACGGGATTTTCCTGTCGCATAATTATTGTAATTCAATTTTGACTCAACTTTCTATATATTATTTAATGAATACATTTAATTCATCATGGAATAGAATAATATTTGACTAATCAATCTATATTAAGCCACAATTGACTCAACTTTTATGGTTATCTTAATTTATTAGAGCTGTATTCTCATATAAAGTTTTCTTAACTTATTTTTATTAACCCATTAAAGACTGCCATATCGGCTGGTACGATTTTGACGAAATTTTTAAATACGTGCCTAGAAGACCATAGAAGTTAAAAGAAACAAAAAAAAAAAATTTATCTTTAAATTTTATTTTTTCCGATTTCCATAAATTTTTCAGCTTTTTTCGTCAACATTTTCTATGCAGAAAAAAAACCCAGATATTCAGCTGTAAAAAACTTCAGGTATACCGAGGATAACTAAACTGTTCAATTTTTATACTAATTTTTTTGTTATTTCGCTTTACTATGAAATACATTTTTCCCCGATATCTCTCACATTTTTTAAGTGTCAACACTTTTTTGGGTATTTAAATACCCATTAGCCTAAAATGGGTTAAAATGGTTGGATAGTAAACTCACCTGCATTATGGGATAGGCGACGCGTCCTTTGCCGAAACGTTCGATGATGGTCAATTTGCTGGCACTGGCGATAACGCCCGCAATGTTCGATGAGGAGAGCACGGGACGCAGCGGCTGTACAATGGGCACAAAGTCACGATTACGCTCTGCAAATGTGCGATCAAAGGAATTGCGACGATCGCTCTGCGATCTTCTATAAGGCACATGATTGCTGTTGTTGCTGCTGTTGTTGTTGCTGCTGTTGTTGTTGCTGCTGTTGTTGTTGGCAACTGTTGTTGCTTTGTTTGCATATTGTGAGACGCCCATATAGGATTTAGATTTGCGATATTGTTTGCCCGTATATATAATGTTGGTGTCCAGTTGATTCTGATCGCTGCAAATGCTGCTATAGCTGCTGCTGCTCCTATCCGAGCTGGCGCTGCTGGGCAACACAACGGTGGACGACGAGGACGCGGAGGGGGGCAGCAGGGCGGGCAATATCGATGGCTTGGAGCATTTGGCACAAGGTACGGCCAAAGCGGCCGTTAACAAATCGGCGGGATTTATTTTGTTAACAGCATTATGCTCAGTGTTTTTGGTCGTGATTACAGCGGTTGTTGTTGCTGTTGCTAACAACTTGTTGTTACTTTTGTTTTTATTATTGTTGCTGGCGTCTTGTGTGGATGTTTGACGTTGCAGCAGCTGCTGATTGTTATTGTTGTTGTTATTATTGTTGTTGTTGTTGCTGTTGCTGCGTGTTAATGGCTGTAAGAAGATCTGTTGCCTTTGGGGTCTGGCCTTTTTGCTGGCACGTTGCTGTTGTTGTTGCTGCTGTTGCTGCTGTTGTTGTTGTGACTTATTGCTAACGTTCTTTGGACGCGCTGCGTTGTTGTTGTTGTTGTTGTTATTGCATTTATTGCTTACATTTTTGGTCTTTTCATTAGTTTTCGTTTGATTGTTGTTGCTGTTGTTGCTCTTGTTGGTTTGCAGCAACTGTTGCTGCTGCTGTTGTTGTTGTTGCTGCGTCGCCGGTTTGTCCTTGTCCGCCTTCGCTTGCTTGGCATTCGGTTTGTTTACCATTTTCACAACGTCGTCGTCGTCGTCGTCGTCTTTCTTGTTATTGTTATTTCACTTGCTATTTGTTCAATTTTATTCAAATTTATTTTCCACTTGTTTATTTAGTAGTTTTATTTAATTTTATTTTTTTCGGCTTCTCTGCGCTTGCTTTAAAGTGCTTCTGTGCTTGTTCTATGCGCAATTGGCTTTGGTCTCTGCTTCGTTTAACTACGCTGCTTTTTGGTGCTGCTGCCGCTGCTGTTGCCTATCGGCATTCAAACACTCTCTCTTTTGTTGTTCAAGCACTTAAGCACACACACGCACACGCGCGCACACACACACACAAAGCAAGTGAGAGCAGAGAGAGCGCTACAAAAAAGAGATGGAGAGCGACACTTGCACTAAATATTTCGTTTCGTTTCGTTTCGATTCGTTATGTGCTCCCGTTCTTGTTGTTTTTGCTATAGTTGTAGTTGTCGCCGCTTTGCCGAAGCTTTCTGTTTAGTTATTGCCACGTTTGTTGTTGTGCGTTTTTGTTATTGTTATTTTGGTTTTTATGTCGTTTTGATGTTATTTTATATATATGTATATATTTTTTTTTGGCTTTTGCCGTTGGCGTCGTGTGATCGACTTTTTTTTTTAATTTTTATTTTTATTTAATGAGCTTTTGTTGTACCTTTGAAATATTTATAATCACAAAATTCATTAATATCTTTTTGTTGTTTTCGTTTTCTTGGTTTGCTGTTGTTGTTGCTATTGTTATTGTTATGATTGTTGGTCTGGTTTTTGCTGGCTCACTGACGTTTTATTTTGTGCATACACTTTTTAACTGCGTCTTCTCATCTAAAATGTTTGCCCTGTTCTTTGCTGCCAATTGAAAGAAATGGATAAAGAAAAGAAAGAGAACAAGACATTGTAATTTTGTATATTAAAAAGAATGTACATATGTACAAAAGAATGTACATTTGTTTTTGTTTAAGCACATTTTTTTAGCTAAACGCTGTTTGTTTATAATTTAATATGGCATTGTATTCTTGGCCCCACACTGCCTAGTTGCCTATCGCTTTAGCCCTTTCAGCATTTATCAATTTTGTTTTGCACCTGTGTTTACTAAAAAGGAGTAAAAAATATACATGTGTTGTTTTTTTTTTTTTGTGTTGTGTTGTGTTTGCTCACATCGTTTTCAATTCCAACGCGCAATTTCTATTACTTTCGCGTCCACCAATAACAACAACTACAAAATATCGCTTGCCATTTTTGGCATTCTCTCTCACTCGCAATCTCTCTCTTGGTCAGCACTGCGCTCTTCCGCTCTCTTGAACCCACGATAAGATGATGTAAGTTTTTTTTAAATGCAAACTGTACAAAAGTACGCACATATGTATGTATATTATTTTTGCATTGCAATCATTTTGCATTCACAATACATGTATGTTTGTATGTGAGTCACAAATTGATTTTGTTATGGGTTGGGAAAGCGCTTAATTAGTATGCCATTAAGAATTGAAATTTGTATGCCATAAAGCGCAATATTGTTTCACATTTGCATATGTACATAGACTGATGTATTTACATGTCTTTAACCCTTTAAAGCAGCGGTGGGCACGCATGGGCTCCGGGAGCTAGCGGCTGCTCCCAACTTTTTGCTAGCAGATTTGGATGATCGACAAAGTAGGTAGGCTCTAATAGGGTTGTTGTTGATTTTGTTGTAGTGCTCCCGAATTCAGATTTCGTGCCCCCCGCTGCTTTAAAGACAAACTTATCGATTCAGGGAAATTGATAAATTTGAATTTGTTTATTTACAGTTACTCAAAACGTACACAAAGTAGATCAATCAAATTACCTTCCTTGTTGACAAATGATTCAAAGAAATATGAATAGAATCAGAATATAGTTAAGTTTAATTTATGCATGATTCATATAGCACTCATATCAATTTATTATATAAAAAGAAAATGTGCAAACAATTATATTGCGTTCGTTTCGAATTCCAATTGTAAAGCATTTTTACCGAATCATTTGAAAATTTAAAAGAATAAATAACAAACTTTTTTTTTTTTTGAGATTTGAAATCTCTAAAAAGTATGCTATATTGCTATATTTATGCTAAACAGGATTTCGGAACATGAACAGCTTTAAATGTGAACTTTACCTCAGTGAAGACTGTTGAATATGTGATTGAATTTCCTAATCTCCTTAGTTGGATAATTTAAACTTGAAATAGATCTTCATGCTGACCATGATAAGTAGCATGCAATTCCCATTTGGCGATTGTGTATGGCTTGAAGCCGGAAAATGCTTGACAGCCTCAGAATTGTTGTCCAAGAGATCTTCACTCAGAAACTGAATTTATTTTAATGACGAATTTGCTGATTGCATTATGTTGACTGTTAACTGACTGACAATTGTATTTCAATATTTTATATTTACCAAGCCTGCTTTGTGAAACAATAAAGTGCAAACACACATACAGTGGACCACTAATGTCTTCATACACGCTAACATTTGTCAAATTTTTGTATAATAAAAAAGATTTCATGTAGATTTCTTAATTTAATATTCTATTCATGGAAAATTTTGAATTTTTTTAAACAATTTTTAAAAATTTCTTCGCTAGTATTTTTGATGATTTTTTGAAAATTGCTCAGGAGCCACATTTTATATGAAAAGGAGGAAAAATGGATTAACATAGAAATTTTTAGCAAATATTCAAAATTTTCCATGGGTTAAAGAAATTTTTGTATCGTTTAAACCGAATTTAAATGAATAGAAGATTAAATTAAGAAATATGAATCAAATCATTTTTATTATACAAAAATTTTACAAAGTTAGGGTGTATAAAGACATGAAATAAATCATTCATTGTTTTCACAAAATATAAAATTTTTCTTTTTTTTTTTCTTAGTGAACCCCGATTCTATAATCAGAATAGTATTAGAATTTAGAAAAGTGTTTACATTTTTTTCATGGCTAAAATGCCACAGAAACTGCCTGAAGGTGATATTAAAATAAGCCGGAAATGATCAATACCCTACAAGCGACATATGTACATACATATGTACATACATATGTACAAACATAGATTTATGTACATTATACATATTTTCTACACACAAAGAGAGAAAGACAGAGAGAGAGAGAGCGAGCGAAGAAAAGTGCGTTTATTTTGGCAACCTGAAACCCGGCAGCAGAGATTGCACCTCTGTCACGTAGCCGCAAATTGCAAGATCAATAATTTGATAGTCTTTTCTTATATATTTACCTGAGGAATTGGATGATAACTCGTGCTTAAGCGGCCATAATACGAAATTGCAATGCTGGCAACTAACGTTTTTATGCTTTCTTTTCAGCACGTACACAGAGATGTATGCAAAACAAAATGAGAGCGAGAGAGAGAAATTGAGGGCCACAACGAGGACGAGGATGAGGACGACGAAAACACCGAATGCCAGAAACGAGCAGCACGATCTCCAATGGGCACTCAGCGATGAAAGATGGCGTTATTGAGAGTATGTAACGCGTTATCCGTTATCCGTACGCGACGCGTTATCCGTTATAAATACTCTGACGTTATTAGTTACAGTTACACGATTTAAAATGTGATTGTGTGTGTTTGTTATACAGAGCAAGCACACAAACAGTTTGTCGTATTAAAATAAATCAGCAAATTGACAGCAAGAGTGGGAGTAAGAGAACGGAAGCAAAAATGCAATTCGTTTCAGATGCAGCGCTTAAGAGTGGATGTTGTTGTTATCGATGTTGTTGTTGTTGTTGTGAACCACCCGCAACAAAGCTAAAGATGGTTAATTTTTTGGTTTTGTTTAAATATTACGTGAACGTGATCCAACAACTTTTTCTTATTTTTTTTTTTGGTCTACACTACACAACTGACTGACATATAAAACCCTAATTGCTATGTGCTTAATAATTATATTTTTGAATTTGCTTTCGATTTTAGCTATTCCTTTAATTGCTTCACACGAAGAAGAAACACAACACACGCGTGGACGAAAGAAAAAGCACGTTGCTCAATGTCCGCTAAAAAGATTCGAGAATGTTGTGGGCGGCAAACGGCGCGTTGGCAACTAAAGAAATTTAAACGCTTTGATAAAACTCGTCAATACACACTTCGCACTCACTCACAACTTAACGTTGTGAAGCACTTTTCCCAAGGGTCGCTATAGATCGTTATTTGGATTTTACTCAATATATTTGGTGATGGGTGATCACAGAAAAGATCGTTGATTCAATTTTCTGCACGATTTGAATTTAAATATCTTGAGGTGTCTTCTCTACTTGAGTGTCGAACATGTGACGAGCAACTGATGGCCGTTCGTTGCTTAAGCAAACGCGTTGTTTGTATAAATCGCGGCTGCTACGCGTCGCGAACGTCGACTACGCACCATGGTACGAATGCCATTTTCATCGCTCAAAATCGTTTTCTTTATTTTTGTTGTACAACAAAATCAGTTTGACTTCAAAGTAAATATTTATCTCGAAAAATATTTGTATGTGTGCTTTAAATATTACATTTGTCTCGTAGTCAAGTTGATTCTGTTTTATATATATATATATAATTTTTTTTAAATATAATTTTTAAACAGCAATTTTACAATTGTAACTTTCAGGTCTGTTCCGAATGTCGAACGTTTTCAAAAAGTAAAAACGAAACGAAAACGAATATGAATGTTTTCATTTTCTTGTCATTACTTTTCAAACTTGGTTTCGAAAACGTTTCAAAAGTTAAGTTTTTCAGGTTGCACATAGAATAAAACTTCGTTGTTCGAATTTTGTTATTCAGTTGAAGCAATTCTAGAAGCTTTCGATTGCGAGAGTTGGTATCGATAAAAAAAATTAAAGTGGAATTCAGAACAGCTCTGTTTAGATTTTTTTTTTTTAATATTTTATAGATGCTTTAAAAAAACCCGATTCAAAAAATATCCAACTTTAATATAATTTTCAGTTTATAAATTAAGGTATTCATTTTAAAGTTTTAAATGGCATTTACTTTTTAATCCGGTGACTCTAAAGCACACGATTGATATGCTTTTATTAAGCGCTTTCGATAGTTTGAGGCCCACTGTACGACGGCGACAACAATTCTAGAGAGCAAAATTGAAAAAGCTGAAATAAAAAGTGAGCAGCGAAAAGTTCACAAATAACTAAGTCGCCGGCGGCATACATGTATATATGTATATTTATATGTATGTATGTATGTACATGGCAACAAAAACGACACATTTACATAAGCACATAGGTATGCATATATGTATGAATGTGTATATTAAACATTTCTACATACATACACAGTTAATCTCTGCAAAATGAACAACAACAATTAGATGATTTCAGCGTCGAACTTGCTAGAGAGAGAGAGAGAGAGCGCGCGCTTTTTAGTTTTTTGTACTCTTTACACTCAACGGTGCTTAGCTCATTTCACAGCAGTGGGTCAGACGTTGACTGGCCGACCATTGTTTTGGCCGCGTTTTCACTTTTAAGCCCAGTTTCTGCTAGATCAACATGTGGCTTGTTACCTTTCGTTAATTCTGGCTGGCAACTCCAAACGAACCATCCAAAATAGTTTGCCGATAGTGTGATAGCGAGAGAGAGCGCGAGGGCGAGAGAGGATGAGTTACAGAGAGCGCGCGAAAGCTTTGGGCTGCTTTTAGCCGAAAGATTGACAAACGAATTTCATGTAATGTGCAATTGTTGTTGTTACAAGTCATAATGAAATACCGGCCGGCGTCGACATTGAATTCAAAGAGAGCGAGAGCGCGCGCGGCAAGAGAAAGCTTCGACCTTGCCGGACAGTGCGGCCATTTGTAATGCCAGTGCTGCCATTTTAATTAAGTGAGGTTAATCATAATAGACATGCTTATTTTTTGTGATATCCGCAATAAACATACGATAGAACACGTGACAAAATACATACATAAATTTGTATGTTTGTGTATATGTAAAGCATACATTTAATTGTAAATTAATGCGACATATTTGTGGCTGCGCACAATGCCGCAAATAAACACAAATAAATAAAATTATTTTCTGCGTGTGTGTGCGTGTGTAGACAACAATTTAGATTGCCAAAATTCGATGCGTAGTATTTATCAACACGCTAAAGAGTTATTTTAAATGCATACCAATGTGTGTATGTAATTATGTACATATGCTTGTATGTATGTATGCGTGCGTGTGCGATTTATTTGTAACCTAGAACTGTCAAAAACCGATATGCAAAAATCGATAACAACGATTTATTTCAATGCAGCTCATTATCGATCTACTGTCAAGTCCGTTATAATTCAAATTAAAGCATGAGAAGATATGTATGTACACAAATTGTATTGTAAAAGAATAAAATTATTGACAATATTAAGTGTGTGTGTGTGTGTGTAAATTGCAGTGCTCGATTATTAGCGGAAACGTCGAGCATAAAAGGCACCGCCAATGAGAAAACACGTCAAGAGACTGAAACCAAGAGTCTTGTTCAGAAACTTGTCCTGCCACTGTCGATTGGCAATACACTGGCTGTAGGGCATGCTGGAGAACGAGACGCTGTTGTACAGTGGAACCCAAAATCTGGGGAACAAGCGGAACAATGTCGTATCCAGCCATTTGCGACAGCGAAAGGAGAGACGCTTGGTTAGATCACGCATCTGAAATGATGACCAAAAAAAATTACAAATTATGAAGAAACGATTTACTTAAAAAAACTGGATATAATAGCGGGATTTTAAACAAATTTGGTCAAATAGCAATCTTAATTTGTGATTGTGAAAAAAAAGTCTTCCTTCCTAGGACAGCTACATCCAATGCAACATCCCTGCAACATCCAATGCACTAAAACTCTTAGACTTAATGCCTAATCGCCATTTCTATTTACATTTAAAAAAAAATTAAGAAGAAAAAAACATAAATTTCCGAAATTCATACTGGCAGAAAAAATAGTGACTAGAAGTATTAAGTAAAAAATTTTTGTTTTCTACATATTATTTTTAAAAAACTTTAATATTTTGTGGTAGCACCTATTATTTTTAATATTCTAGAGCACTTTGGGTGCATGGACTCCACAAGTTTGGCACAGGTTTCCTGAGGAATTCCATACCAATCCTATTGCACTTCTTCCGAGAGCACCGGCTGATTTTTGGACTTGTCAGACCCTAATGCTTAAACTAAATGTTCGCTTTTGAGCTCCCCAGAGCAGTGCTGCCAGAATCTTCGAAGCAGTAGTTGCTAGATTTGGAAAAAAAAGTTGCTAAAAATAGCTAAAAATTATGTGAAAATTGCCAAAAAAAAAAATGCTAAATTATTAAATGTTTTGAACAAATATATATATATGTTTTTAAGACAAAAAACTATCTAAATTAAAATGGAACATGACTTTATATCTTAAACAAAATTAAGAGTCATTATAGTGATATCTAACTCGTCAGCTTCACTTAAATCAGCCAGTGAGTCAAGTACCTATATGGTAGAGCATAATTATGGCCACCTTTTCCGTGTCTGTGTAGACCATACCTGTTCTTTTTATTTCTATTACAATTATTTAAATTTAAATTTTGGGTGAATCCAAAAATTTAGCTTATAAACTTTTAGCATTTTAACCCAATCACAACACACAGCAAAAGAATGAGTAAAAACTTTCAAATTGTTCATATAATCAACCCACTTATTTAAATACCAGAGTCCCGATATCGTTATGAACCATTGTTAAACGTAATTTATGCAATCATTTAAAAAAGCTATAAAAAGAGGCAAAAAACGCCAAAGAAAAATAAAAAATTGATAGTTTTGTAATAAAGTTGCTAAAATTGCTAAAGGACAATTAAAAATTGCTAGATTTGTGGCTAATAGCATTTTAAAGAAAAAAGTTGCAAATTTTTTCAAAAGTTGCCAGATCTAGCAACTAAATTGCTAAACTGGCAGCACTGCCCCAGAGGTCCTCTATGGGAATTAAGTCCGGCTTTAAAGTGGGAGTAAAGGCTTTTCCTCTTCAGCAAATGGTTGAATCGTAGTCCTGAGAATCACTAGATAATCTATTGCAATAGATTAGATTAGATTTTCATTTACGTCGTCTAACATGTCGGTTGCCATCTGATCCAATGAAGTTCATCTTTCTTAAGTCCAACCCGAGCATATTTTTCAAATTGAAATATCTTAAGAAATTAAATTATATTGCCGTAACTTTAAGTTGAATTTGGATTAATAGTTTCTACGACAACTATATAATATGGTAATTCAATCCGAATAGCTCCTACATACCATCTGTACCAATTTTCAGTAATACAACTTAAAAACTGAGTGAATTTACGTAAAATTCAAACTTGCCTAGCAGAATAAATTCATTTTTCCACGCAACTGATCATCCTGATGAAAAATAAATGTACCCTCTGTGGGGTCATAAGTTATCGATAATAAACCCACCTCTAAATAGTTGTACATGGCTAGATCACAAATGGCGAAGGCGTCCTTCCAGCGGGACTCGGTGAATTGCGCCAGGGCCACGTCCAGTGGCAGTTGCTGGTCGAGAATGGATTTGAGCAGTGTGACATCCTCCATGCCCGCATTCATGCCCTGGCCATAATAAGGCACCATTGAGTGGGCGGCATCCCCTAAAATCAGAGCCTTGTCGGCAAAATGATAAGGCTTGCACTTGACGGACATCAGGTGCTGAGGACGCGTTTTGAAAAAGTCCTTGATGAGCTGTTGCTCGCCAATCAAGGGCAGAGCATCCACATAGTGTTGCCGGAAGAAATCCAACAGCTGTTGATGCGTCTTGATGCCCTCAAACACTTCGAAGGGCATCGATAGGGTGACCGTAAAGGATTTGTCCTGATTGGGCAAGGCAATCATCATGAAGGAATCGCGTGGCCAAATGTGCAAATAATTAGCTGGCATTTGAAATTCGCCATTTTTGGCGGGTATGCACAACTCCAGATACCCGGTATTGATGTACTCCTGCGAGTAATTAAAACCGGGCGTACGCACCAAATGTTGTCGCAATGTGCTAAAGGCGCCATCACAACCAACGATAAGATCAGCGCTGGCGGAGATCAGTTCCTGCTCCTGGGGCACCTTGAACTGCATTTGGCCCGCACTGATGTTGGCCGTGGCCAACTTGTGCTCAAAGTGGCAATGGATGTTGGGAAATGCATCGCAGGCATTCAAAAGCAGCTCATTTAATTGCTTGCGACCCACCGAGTAGAGGCACTGTTGGGTGCAAGGATCGTACAGGACAATGCTGGTGCGACCGCGCACACTGTGCAGCATCCGGCCACGCATGGGTATCGCCGTGGCCAGCACCTTCTCCTCCAGACCGACGGCAGCCAGTGCCCTTCTGCCCCGCTGCGACAGCGCCAAATTGATGCTGCGTCCCTGCACCAACTGGGCGGTGCGAATGTCCTCGCGATACTCGTACAGATGCACCTCGTTGCCCATGCGGGCAAAGTTCAAAGCCGCCAGAGATCCCACCTGTTAACATTATTTGAGTGGAATTTATTCACGTATCTTCAAATTTTTATCTAATGTAATTAGGTTTATGGCGAGCTTGACATGAAACACTTTTGGGTGTGGATTACCAAAAAAAAGTGTCTTCAATGCAGATAAGATAAGCAGACGGAGTTGTCATTAAATCTAGCTTTTTTAAAGCTAGATCTAGCTTATTCTTATTAGTTTTATCAGGGTTTATAAGGCCTTTTTTCCAATGTACACATAAGTTTTATTTAACAAATAATTTAAAATTTGACATTAATTTCTAATTTATTTAGACATTGAAAAAAATAATTTTTAAATAAAGATTAAGTTCAATTTTAGTAGATTTGCTAACAAAATAAAGATTAATTTCAAGTTATACTTTATTTCTAAACCAATAATCATTATTTTTGAGCAAAAAAATATAACTTAAAAAATAATCATTATTTCGTGAGTTTTATTTTTTGCTCATAATAAAAGTCAAGTTGTGATTTCGTTTTTACTTAGGCAAAAATAATAAATAGCTAGAATCGCTTTACAAAACTTAATATTCTTGATTTTAGAAGCCGACTTTATTTTGAGAACAGTTTACATTAATGTTTCATGTTTAAGACAATGCAAATTTAAAAAAATGATTCTTCACAATCGATTGAAATTATTCTTCAAGTCGATTATAACAAAAAATCTTTATATTTGTCGGGAGCCAAAAAAACATTTTGAAATAATTCAAAAATTTAATTTTCCCTTAACACTATCCTCCATAACTTTTTCTACTAATTTTCTTTATAAATATACTCAGATATCTCAAATATAATCTTTTTATGAGTATTATATTTTCAACTGTAATTTGTTTTTCTGAAGTGTATTGAAATTATCTGGCAGTCTGGACAATTTTGTTTTAAAAAGAAACTGCTAACTACCAAACAAAATAGCTAAGTCTAGCTATAAATTTTATAAAATGGCAACACTAATAAATTTCAATATTTTTTTTTATAGTTTAGAAAATGTCCCATAAAATTGAAATTGCTTAATAATTAGAAAACTATTCTAATATTGAGTGCAGACTCACCAGACCAGCCCCAATGATGGCCACATTGCGTCTCGCATCGCCAGCTCCATTGGCATCCGAGTGGGAATACTTGATGATGCTCTGTGACATTATTTGAAGATATCTTCTACTCTGTGACCGTTCGCTTGGCGCGTCTTACGCAAAATGAGTTTGAGATCCAAACCTCAATTGCTGCCAAGTTTGTTACGAAAAGAAGGCAGTAAATGCTGCTACTATTATCTTTTTTTTTTTTTATTTCTACTACTGGTAACTCAAAGAGTGACACCGACTAGGAGAAGCTCTACGAGTGCAGCCGCAATTCCCAGTCAACCACCAAAAGCGCTTTCACTTTCAATTACAAACTACGTCCGGAATGATGATGATGATTTTCAAAGGGCAATCCACTTTAAAGAGGCCTGATCGTCATAATGTCAATGAAAGACTGACCTTAAAATCGCATTATACTATAAAAGAATTATTAAATACATTAACCAGCTAATTATAGCGCTATCTGATTAAAATTGCTCAATTTAATCTAAGGTAAACAAATAATAATAAAATAATCAGTATTCCACCATCAAAAAATGGAACAACCTGGAAAAACTTTGTAAACATTCGTTAAAAAAGATGTGCAGCAACAAATTGTTTATTTTATTGGGTCATGCATAAATGAATTTCACTAACAGTTTACTCCACTAAACTATTATTTTCATGCAAATATATGTATTTAGTTGTACATTGCGCTAAGCTTTTTAATTTGAAATTGTGTCAACAAAATGAATTTTATCATATTCATTATATTAAGCTAAATTTTCAAGTTGTATGATAATATTAATAAAACTTATCGCCCACAATTTGAAATGCCCGCCAAATTATGTGGAACGCAAATAAATTTCTTAACCATCTGGCCACACTGGTTCCATCAACAGCTGTTCGCTTGTGCGTGCAACCTGTGAATAGCCAGACGCCATTGTGTACAAAAAAAGTGTGTCGCTGTCGCCAAAAAAAAAAGTTTTTATAAATTGCCAAAAAAAGGTCGTTGTCGTTAGTGTTTTATAAATTTTTAGCTTCCAAGGAAATCGACCACAGAAAGCAAAACACAAAATGGTAATAATATGCGGGCGCGTACACAAAAAGAAAGTACAAATTGAGAAAAGTGAAAAATACGCAGTTTTTATAGGTTCTTTTTCGATTTTCATTTAACCCTTGTGAACAGCATAATTTGTTGCTATTTTAGAACAACATTAAGCAACTTTGCAGTTATTTAATTGTTTTTTTTGTTGTTGTTGTTGTGTGATTTGCAGGGAAATGAGACGTCGCTGCCAATGGAAATGTGCTCCAATTGTAAGTAAATTTATACATTTTTATATTTATATGTATACATATCTACAGTCAATGTCATTTGAATGGAATTTGGCCAGCTGCTTAGAAATATGCATATTTAAGCACGTACATATCTACATATTTAATATTTTGTTGACATTTAAGTCATTTACAGTTGCATTTTAAGCTCACTGTAAATTACTGTTATTTATTGGCATTTGTTTGTCAAGCAATATTTATTTCCAATTGGAATATGCATCATGCTGGCATGATACTTGCTTGTTTTGTTGGCATTTGTTAGAGCGAGATGACAGCTAATAGCGAAACAATGGTTCCATTTGTGGAACTAGTTGAATGGAACAAGTGTAACGGTTCCCTGTTTTTATGGCAGATAAAACGGATTAAAACTAAATTTAAAAAAAAATATATATACAATTTTTAATTGAAAAATCTATAAGCTAATTTGATTTTATTTAAACCGATTAAATTGTCGTATAAGCTGATTAGTTGTAAATTTTACTTGTTTTGCTTGCCGTTTGTTAGAGCGAGATGACAGCATAAGAAAAAGCTAAGAGAGACACAATGATTCCATTTGTGGAACTAGTTCAATGGAAACAAAGTTTAAATTGCAGTTAAAACGTATTATTTTTAAAGTGTTTGTGTTTTTAAAATTTAAAATTAAATAATTTGAATAAAGTAAAAAAAAAAACGAAAAATATCAATTATTATTATTTAACTTTTCTAGGCTAATTTGAACCTTCTAAAATCGAATATGAGGTTAAAAATTAATTGTAAATTCACATTATTTAGAACTTAAATTTTTGTTTTAAATTAAATTTAAATTCACAATTTTTTTTAAAATGGTATGGCCAGAGTGAACATATTCTTCATTTTCTAGTTTTCTTAATTTTTCAGTTGGAATTGAATACAATGTATTAGAATTCGTTAGCAGCCGCTGGCTCCCGGAGCCATTGCGTGCCCACCGCTGGAATACATTGATTCACATAAAAAAACCGCTCTGAAAATTAAAATTTTTACAGTTCGACTAGTCGAACTTGTTGTTTGTAAACTGACAAGTGTCATTGGCCAATTAGCCTTAGCATCTACTATTTGATCTACAATTTCTTTGTCAACTCGTTGATGCTAAAAATAAAAATCAAAACCCAAAACATTTTCTATTTTGAAAAGCAAAAAGCACGTGCAAATCACAAAATACTAAATTAATTAGCTTATGAAATCAGCTGCTATACGATTGCCCCGATTAAACAAGATGTTTTATGTTTTTTTCATTTTGCAGTTGATGCGGACGAGATACGTCGACTGGGCAAACGTTTCCGTAAACTGGATCTGGACAATTCCGGGGCGTTGAGTGTTGACGAGTTCATGTCGCTGCCGGAACTGCAGCAGAATCCGTTGGTGCAGCGTGTCATTGATATCTTCGATGCGGATGGCAATGGTGAAGTTGATTTCAAGGAATTCATTCAGGGCGTCTCTCAGTTCAGTGTCAAGGGCGATAAATTGTCAAAGCTGCGCTTTGCATTTCGCATCTATGACATGGATAACGACGGTTACATTTCAAATGGCGAACTCTTCCAGGTGCGTAGTGAAATCTACTCTTAATTATATATAAATTAAAAGCTCATTTAATTACACTTTTTTAGGTATTAAAAATGATGGTGGGCAACAATTTGAAAGACACGCAATTGCAACAAATTGTGGACAAGACAATCGGTTTCGCGGACAAGGATGAGGATGGCAAAATCTCCTTTGATGAATTCTGTTCGGTTGTGGGCAATACGGATATACACAAGAAGATGGTTGTCGATGTTTAAAAGCATCTCATGATAATGATGGAAAAAAATAACTGCGCCTAGGTTACTTTTTTTTATATATATACACTTGTATGCATACGCAAATAATTTTTCACTAGTTACTATTTATTTGATTGTTTGTTTTCACTCTTTTTTTTTTAATTGAATTTTGTTTGTATTGTTAACAAGCTGTGAGTCAAATCTTAATATTTACACAGCCGTTAGTGAGCCTATTTGAATCACTCGCTTTAAACGCTCCTACGAATAATATATCACATTTTCTAAAAGAAAAAAAAACCAACACAATTTTTGAAAAAGTTGTATCTCTAAGTCGTAAAGTAAATTAAATGAAAAAAAGGAAACGCAATACATGAATCGATGCAAAACACCATATACAATATGTATTTACAAAAATATATATTATACATATAGATATATAATCTATTTAAAATGAAAAATGTGCGCCTCCTACTTACATATTTCTTAAAATATATAGTCATAATTTATTATACAACAAATATACACGTAATGAATTGAAACAAATCGCAACATTAAAAATTAAAAAGAAAAACTACGAAAAATTCAAGTGAAAAAGCAAATAAAGCAACAAGTTGAGCGTTTTTCAACAAAAACAACAAAAATTGAAAACCCTTTCCAATTATAATAAAACAAATAAAAATATCTTAAAATTACTAAATTTTGACTAAAAAACGAAATGCACAAAATGAAAATTAAGAAAACAATTGCGTGTTCATAAGCTTTAAATTAATTAAACTTTGTGTGTGTGTGTGTGTGTGTGTGTGTGCATGTGCCTAATTTACAAACTCTTTAATATTTAAACTTGATCAAGTTGTTTGCACACTAAAAATATGTTTATAGTTAGCTTGTGTTAATTACTTCTAATTCTCCTGTGATTTGGCCAAAAGTAAAAAGTGTGCATGAAAAAAGATGAAAGAAAAAAATACTAAGAACTTCGGTAATCTATTTATACTTATATACTACTGATATATATATCTACTTATATACTCTGAATGAAACTCTAATTTATAGAGCTTTTAACACACACACAAACAAAAACCAAAATTAAAAGCAAAATCAAACTGTGCTATGTTCTTAACTCTTTTTTACTAATATTTAATGCCAACTCAGCAGAATTGTTTATGGGAAACAAATAAGATATATAATATATACATATATATATATTATAACATTTTTCAATTATATACATATACATATATATTTATTATGTATATGAATATTGCATACATACATACAACTAATTCTAATCAAGTTAACTTAGTAATTACATAAAATCAATACACAAAATCAAATAATTATACAATACGATGGTTGGTTGGATAACAAAACTTTTATACTTAACTTATAAAAATATTTAAAAAAAAATAATAATAATGAAAGTCTAGTTAAAGGAATTAACGAAATGCATGTTACAAATTTTTACAATTAGCAAATGTTTTTGCACAATCGCCATTTCAATTTGTTAGCTAATCCTAATCAATTTTGTCATAATGTTTATATTTATATACTTATAACGAATGCAATTTGTAAAGTCAGCCAAAGATACGAAATGCTCTTTCCACAGCTGCACAAGAGGAAGAGAACATGAAGGGAACTCAGTTAGGCGGCTCGATGAAGCAATAAATAAATAAATTAATGAATATATACTACAAATTACAAATAAACTTATTTACAATTTTATTTATTTATTTTTGAAATGTATTTTTCAGTGAATCAAACCGAAGCAAATTTAGTTTCCTGTTTCGGTTCGGGTGCTTTTTCTGAGAGCGGTTTGTTCAGCCGACTGATCGAAATACAAACTAAAATTTATTAAAATCAGCGATTAAAACCGAAACGAATATCGGTTTTAGTTACGATTTCGGTTATGTTCGCATTTTGGTTTTCGGTTATCGGTTACGCAAAATCTTTAAATAAAGGTTCGTAACGGTGAACCGGTTTTTGTATGTTTTGGTTTTGAAATACCGGTATGGCTTCGGTTCACAGAAAAATCATTTTTGTTGCAAAAATATAATGATATTAATATTATAATAAAAATAAATAAAAAGGCATTACTTTCGTAATGTTTCATTCACACATTTATTGCACATATTCTTTAATCTGATGTAGTTCAATACAGTTTAACTATTTCAATATTTCATTTTAAAAATTTATTTTATTTGAAATTATTTATATTGAAAATTCCATCATGAATACCACAAATAAAAATTCTTAATTAAGCAAAACAAAATTAAAATCAATAGTCAATATAAAAAATAAAAAGTTTTTTTTTTGGATATATGAAAAACCGAAATAAACCCTTATAAATGATTCGGTTACTAAACGGTTATTTCGGTTTTTAAATTTTGGTCAAAAGAAAATATTTTTATCGGTTACAGTTTCAGTAACGGTTTTAAATATTAATCGGTTTTTTCCGATTTAAGGTTACGGTTTCGGGTTTAGGGTTCTAATCTCTGATTGAAATGTTAAATAGTCAAATATATGTATTTTAACAAAAATGTATTTATTTTGTTGGGATAAAACAAACTTTAATTGTAAGCAATTCAATTATTACATTTTTTGGAAACATTTAAAGGTTCCGTTTACGGCATTTGCAATATCCAAAATGACAATATCCGCGCATTCCCCTGGCCCTGCAATATGAGTCGCCCAAAACGCCTGTTACACAATGGGCACGTTTCTGGCGGTGATTCAACTCGGTTCCAGATCTTGATACCGCTTCCAGATCATCTAGGGCTTTCTCTGCACGAGGATCAGGATACGCCTGGGCCAGAGACACCAGCAACAATAGAAGGCCAAGGCTCAGAATGATATTCATTATGATGATAATATTCAGACTGCTGATACCCAAAACTGTTAATGCTTCTCAATGCTGCAACTGGCTTTTATACCCCAAATCCGAAACTGTGAAACGCTGATAAGGTGCTGCTAGGTCACTTTAAGTGAACTTCTTGTTACGCACAGGGTTTTTTATTTGAAAACAGACATCTGCATTGACAGACGGATTGCGTCAGCTACATAATTAAATAATATGAATATACATAAAATCCTTTGTCCTGACTGACTGAGAATCAAAGTGTAGACGAGATAAATTCATCGTGCAATAAGACGGCAATTTGCGAAATTCGAACTGTAAGTGCGTCAAATTCGTGGTCAAAGGTCAGGAAATTGCTTAGTTAGAAAAACTTTTGTGCTTCCAAAGAAATCTCAACCAAATTCACAGATTTAATGTTTAGGACAGTCTCTTATATTCTGACCAAATTTGCTAAAAATCAGATCACTATATCATATAGTTGTCATTGGAAAAATCGGATGCAAATTAACCTTTAGAATCAAAAACTGTGTTGTTGTATGAGATGTCCTAACAAAACTCACAGAATAACTCTTCTATATCACTATATCATATAGTTGTCATTGAAAAAATCGGATGCAAATTATCCTTTAGAATCAAAAACTGTGTTGTTGTATGAGATATCCTAACAAAACAAAACTCATCCAAATCTGGATTTTTCCCGCCAATCAACTGGCCAAGGTCCAATTGCAAGGGAAAAACATTAAAACCGCATACAGTGCAAGTTAAATATTTCCGTTTTCTACAAAAAATTGTATATTATATAACAGGGGTGCCCATCGCCTATGCACACAATGCCCATTTGTTTTTGTAATGCACATGGGATATGGGAAGTAAAACAGAATACACATAGGTTTGAAATTCCTGCACACTGAATATTACACAAACAAATTGCAGCAAAACAAGAACAACTTGTTGATTTCCATCCATTTTCGGTGCAGGCAAAACAAAAACAATTGCGTTGCGTCGGTTATCTTTTGCTAATCCGAATGTATTTTGTTGTTGTCTTATCGTTTTGTACACTGAAAATGAAAAACTTCACTTCGCTTTCAAACGTGTGATGCGTGTGGCTTTTTGAAGAAACATGTTTCTATTTTTTTTTTCTGTGTACACATTGAAATAAAAAAAAAAGTTCGTTACATGTATGCGTGTGATTTCTTGTATCTGTATTAGTGCGTGCACATCCATAAGGCAGCTTTGGGCACCCCTGTTATATAAATTTGTTAAGCTGGACAACTGAAGAACATGCTATCAATTATGCGAGCGAAGCGAGCAGGGGGCAAAGCTTCATAGTAAATTATTATCATAGAAGGTCAATCGATATGTGCTACGTTTCGGTTATCGGCACTTTAGTAAAATTTATTTTGGTACTACATTTGATAGGTTTAATTTCGGGTTACAGTTTGAATCCCTAGTATTTTTAATTAGCGGCAAACGCAAACAGCTTGTCCATTGCAATAGCCGCCCATTCGACCCCTGGCAATGCAATGTGCGGCACAAGCCGAGTGATTTACGCCGAAACCGCTTAGTAGATCACATGTGGCACGTTTCTGGCGGTGACTCAACTCGGCTTCGCCCAGCGATTCCACTTGGAGAGGATCAGGATACGCCTGGGCCAGAGACACCAGCAGCTACAGCAATCCAAGGCTCAGAACGATCTTCATTATTATGATAATATTCGTACTGCAGATTCTCAAAACTGTTGATGCTACTCAATGCTGCATCTTGGTTTTATACTGCAAGTCTGAATCTGTGAAACGATGATAAGGTGCTGGGACTCCCAGTGGGTACTTTTAATTAAACTGCTTGTTATGTCTGGTCACGCCCAGGGGGATTTCTTGGGAGACATCTGCGTTGTGTCACAAATCATAATAAAAAAATCGTCACTCTACATGGACTAAAATTCACTTGTGCAGGCTAATCCATAATTTGAACGATTCAATATGCTAAAAAATAACACTTAATTTTCAAATAATATATATACAATATGTGCGGTAACGGTCTTTATTTGCATTAATTTTAACAATGCAATTGAAATCTACACAAGTTTTACAAATATAAATTATGCTAGTATACACTTGTAGCTCTTTATAAAAATTGTTAGTAACCCAAGCGCAATAGCAACTGGCCAAGTTGTAAGTGGCCCCAACTGTTTGAATTTTGCAGCCACGCAAGTAATTGTAACGAGTCATTGGTGAATCTCACAAGGTTGCGGCCTATTAATGTGCCAGCCCTGATAACTACTCGCTGCGAAAATTAAATGGAGTTCCCATCAGTGATGCCAAATGTTTACCGAAAACAGGCAAAACGGCTAAAGAAAACTGGAAAAAAAGCTGAACACCTCAAACAACACCCCTCTTTCTTCCTAATTTTTTTTTTTTTTAATTTAAAAGTTTTAAGGCATCTTCGCCCATGGTGCTTATCATCTTAAGGTATTTGCCAGGCCATTTATTCGTATGGCAACAAGTTTAGGATAGACGAAAAACCCAGTCTGCAGAAGATTAAATATACATATCCATATAATTGAAAAATTGTATGATGTATACATTCACCTTATTGTCAAAATAGCATTTAACGTGTCTATTTGTAGACGGTCCTAGAGTCAGAGCGAAAGTGACCACTTCTCAAAAAGGGTTATGCATACAGAATCTCGATATTTGTTTGCTTCGAACCAAAATGTTGATGTATTTTCAACATTCTTCCATTTTAAGAGGTGAATTTGGTGTATTTCGTTTCCTTTTTTAAAAAGTCCCCAAATTGACAGTATAGAATCCTTTTTGAATTCAACTTAATTGAAACGTTAAAAAAGCTAGATTTTCGGATAGAAGATGTTTAAGGGCTTTTTCCGACTGAAGCAGTTAAAAATCAGACAAATCAATCCGAAAAAGGCCAAATTGGCATCACTGGTTAGATAATAAAGTTATCTTTTGAAGTAGCCGGTATTTATTCTGTATTTTTAGCAAATATTTATTGGTCACATAGATTTATAAAAGGTCAAAAAAACAGATATGTTATTTTATTATTTAAAAAAAAAAAAAAACGTTAACAATGTGAGTGATGAAAATGTTTACAATATAATAACTAAGATACAATTTGTTTTTAGCGGCAAACGCAAATCCTTTGTGCATTGCAATAACCGCCTTTGCGACCCAGGGCAATGCAATGCAAGGCACAGGCCGTGTGACCCACGCCGAGACCGCTCAGTAGATCACATGTGACACGTTTCTGGCGGTGACTCAACTCGGCTCCCCCCAGAGATTCCACTTGGAGAGGATCAGGATACGCCTGGGCCAGAGACACCAACAACAACAGAATGCCTAGACACACAATGGCTTTCATTTCGATTGTGAATGTTTAGAACTGATTATACTACCGCAAAGTGCACCACGTTTTTATAAGAGCCAACTGCGCCACAAAAAAATATCTGAACCCATTGGTAGATAATCTTAACTTGACTTCTTGTTACGTTTGGTTACATAAAAGTGGATTCCAAGGGAGATATCTGTAGTTACAAGCAGTATGTACTTAAATTTATGACAACGGAATTATTATTTGCACTACAATAAACATAATACGCAGATTGTAAATTGTAATAAACCAACTACATTTCAATTAGTTCTTTCAACCATTTTACGAAACCTTTATTTAAAGATTTTGTGTAACCGGTAACCGAAAACCTAAAACCGTTATTCGTTTTTTTTTTATTAAATTAAAGTGCGTAATTAAAATGTTTACAATATAATAGCTACTATAATATATTAATTTTTAGCGGCAAATGCAAACTCCTTGTCCATTGCAATAACCGCTTGAAGTGCCCGAGATAATGCAACGAGCGGCACAGTTTCCGTGATTTGGAAAACCGTATAAGTCGTCACAAAGTACACGCATCTGGAGATGCTGCAATTCCTCGGCTGCTTTCTCCAAATTAAACAGTGAGTCCTCGAAAGCAGGATACGCCTGGGCCAGAGACAACAGCAACAGTAGAAAGCCAAGGCACACAATAGTTTTCATTCTGGTTGTGTATATTTAAAACTGATGATACTATCCCAAAATGCTCTAAGTATTTATAAGACCAAAGATACTGAAAGACTGAAGACTGAAAGTCCCTGTAGATAACCTAAATTAGACTTCCTGTTACGTTACATTACGTAAAAGCGAATCCAATGTGAGATATCTGCAGTTACAAACGGTAATTACCTAAATTTTGTTAATGGAATTATAATCTATATATGTGCACTGCAAAAAACTTATGACGCTAATTATATTTGTTAAAAAAAACAGCTAAGCTCCGCATATTTAAAAAAGTAATAATGAAATTGAAAACTACATGTAGACAAGTAATATTGGCGCCAACAGTTTCAATTTGACAGTCAGTCCAAAGTAATCGTAACGAGGCAATGGTGAATCTCCCAAACAAGGTGGATTAATAAGGCTATGTATTCGTTTGACGTTCCCTCTTTTTTCGGGGCGCAAACATCATTACGAGAACATTTTATATAGATCTATCTCTCTCTCTCTCTCACACAAATTTTGACAGATTCGCCCCGAGAGAGAGCGAATACATCACCATATATTAATCCACCTTGCTCCCAAAAACTGAAAATAAGGGTTTCATTAATATTCTTTAAATTTTAACATTATTTTCTTTGTGCAAACTGATTTTAAGAATCGACAGCAACTACAATAAAGTAAGAAATAACATAATCATTTTAAGATTTTTTAGCGAATTTTTAAAGTTTACATAGATTACTAAAAAGGTAAAGAACAGATAATTTTTTTTTTTTTTTTTTTTTTTTTTTTATTAAGTTCCAGTTTCCGTTACGGTTTTAATTAATGCTATTTTTAATTGCGGCAAACGCAAACTGATTTGTTATTGCAATAACCGCCCCTATTACCCCGGAGAATGCAATGAGCGGCACAGAGCGAAGGATTGTTGAAAAGATCACACGTTGCACGTTTCTGGCGGTGATGCAGCTCGTGGGCTGGAGCTGCCGCTGCCTCCAAAGCAGGATACGCCTGGGCCAGAGACACCAACAGCAACAGAACGCCAAGGCACACAATAGTTTTCATTTTGGTTGTGGATATTTCAAACTGATGATGCAATCCCAAACTACACCAAGTATTTATAAGACCAAACTGTAACAAACTAAGACTAATTAGGCTTCTTGTTACGTTTGGTTACGTAGAACTCAATCCCCTGGGAGATAATTACCAAAATTATGTTGATTGAATTTTAATCTATATACTTTAAAAACAATATGCTAATATTCTAAAAGCACTAATATCTAAAAGTAAACGTAATTGAAAATGGCGCCACCAGTTTGAATTTGACGGTCACTCTAAAGTAATCGTAACGAGTCATTGATGAATTTCACAATGTGTCGGCAAATAAGTTTTGCAGCCCTGGTATTTATGAGCCAAAGAAAATAAACAAAGTCGAATTCATTAAAATTGCTGCAAGTGTTTAATATAATTATTTATGTGATAAAATAAAAAAACAAAATGGCTAGCATCGACGGCATTTACTCGTTGCGACTGGTAATTGCGGATTTTTATATGGAGAAGCCGGTATTTGGTCTGGATCCCTGTTACTCCGAGTTGCGCGGCAAGGAAATCAAACGCGTAAGTTATTGAATTTGAAAACAATAAATAAAATAATAATTAGTTAACATTGTTTAATAGGTGCCCATTGTGCGCATATTTGGCTCGAATGCCAATGGACAGAAGAGCTGCATGCATGTGCACGGGGTATTCCCATACTTCTATATACCCTACGACAAACGCGATTTTGAAACTTTGGAACGCGGCATTTTGCAGCTGGCAATGCATTTGGACAAAGCATTAAATATCTCGCTGGGTCAGGGCAGCTCCAATGCGCAGCATGTGTTTAAAATACAATTGGTCAAGGGCATGTATGTAGGCATATTAATAGTAGTTTTAAATATCATTTTTAAATAATTTTGAATACTTTATTTAGACCCTTTTATGGCTATCATCGTGTGGAGCATCAGTTTCTCAAGATTTACATGTTCAATCCACGCTTTGTGCGACGTGCGGCGAATTTGCTGCAAAGCGGCGCCATACTCAACAAAAACTTCAATCCCCACGAATCGCATGTACCCTACATTCTGCAGTTTATGATCGATTTCAATTTGTACGGCATGAGTTATCTACATGTGCCGCTCGAGGTGATTAAATTCAGGCGCAACACAGAGGAGGATGGTGAGTTTGATTTTATTATACCGTTCCGCTTGTTTTATTGCTTAGTTGTTTAATATCATTAATTTCCCCTTTTTCCAGTTATACCCTATGCGAATGTGAAGCCTCAACAATTGCTGGACATTGGCAGTGCCAAGAAGGTCGCCTGCAGCACCTTGGAGCTGGATATTAGCTCGAATTTTATATTGAATCGCTTTCAGCTGGTCACCAAGAGCAATGCAACGCACACAAATCCGGGCATTGAGGCCATCTGGCATGATGAGCACGTGCGCCGACAGAAATTGGCCCAGAGCCTTGGCGCCGATCCACAAAAACTGAGTGCAGTAGGACTTTATATTATAAATGTGAACTATCAACATATTTAAACCATCTTCTGTTGCCTTTAGATACCCGTTTTGGAAGTGCCGCCGACGCAGGAGCGTCCCAATGTGGAAATAGCCGAAAGCGATGTCTTCTATCGCACCGCACTGGAGAGCAAGTTGTTGTCCTTGGATCAAACATCGAGCTCAGATCAAACCCTGTTGGAACAGACACAAGTCAGCCATGTCAATGCGACGCTGCAGACGAGTGTCAAGGAGCAACGTCGCACTTTTAATCTACAAAAATTGCTGGTCAATTTGGTTTATCCAGAGGAATGTTCCCAGGAAGCTCAGCAGCAGCTGGTGAATGCTTCCTTTATACAAAATCATTTGTCCGGCAGCGGCAGTCTACAGAGTTTCGTGCAGGATGTGGAGAGGAAACAGGAAGAGGAGAAGGATGCCTATTTGGATGACACGCTGATCGATGAGCAGTTGGTGCTGTCCCAGGGCCCAATGCCACATGACGCCACTTGTAAAAGAAATATTCAATATTGTTATTTGATGATTTACTTATTTTTATTTCATTGGCAGTGCGTGAGGAGGATTTGGAGCTGCTTGATGTGCTGCAGCAGCTGGAGGAGCAAAATGCAAATGAATCGCATATCGACTTGGACAGCTCGCTGGCGCCGCTTTCCCAGCAGCACAACAATTGTGAGACAAGCATAAGAAATTATTGTAATTTTCAGGGATTAAAAACCGAAACGAATATCGATTTCAGTTACGGTTTCGGTTATGTTCGCATTTTGGTTTTCGGTCATCTATTACGCAAAATCTTTGAATAAAGGTTTCGTAATGGTGAACCGGTTTTTGTATGTTTCGGTTTTGAAATACCGGTTTGGTTTTGGTTCGCAAAAAAAAATTTTTTTTGTTGGAAAATATAATTTTTTTGATATAATAATAATACTTAAAAGGGCACTACTTTCGCAAAGTTTTATTTACACATTTATTGCACATATTCTTCAGTTTTATGTAGTTTAGTTACATTTTAACAATTTTAATATTTCATTTAACAAATTCATTTTATTTGCGTTTATTCAGTGCTATGAAAATTCGATCATGAATATCACAAATAAAAATTCAATATTAAACATAAGAAAAGCAAAAATAAAATACAAAACTAATAACAAAATATCAGAGATCAGAGACTTTTGAGTCGGAAAAACTCGAAACAGTTTAATGTTTTTCGTTTTAAATTATTTTTTATTTGTTTTTAAGACTTTTGTTTTAATTTTTTATTTTTTTTATATGTAAAACCGAAATTAACCCGGTTTAAACGTTTTTTTTTTCGGTTATGGTTTCAGTTACAGTCTTAAATTTCAATCGTTTTTTGCCGTTTAAAGGTTACGGTTTCGGTTAGGGCTTTAATCCCTGATAATTTTAAATTTAATATGTTTTATTTTTGTTGCCTTTCAGTTGAACTAACGCCCGATTTGCTGGACAAACAGACGGCAGCAGCGGCCACACAGCAACCACTCTCGGAGGATGAAGCCAGCTCGGATGAGGAGACGGCCACAGGCAACAATCATGACTTTTCCATTGCCCTCGATGACATCGACGAGCTGTTGCTCAAGTTAACCCAGAGTCAGCCCAAATCGCAGCCGAGTCAATCGTTAAAAATGCCACAAATTGATGGCGCCGATGATCAATTGCCACGCACACCCAAAAAGGGCAAGGGCAAGGCAACTCCAACTCCACGTACTCCGCCCCGCACGCCAACCACGCCCAAAAGTCGCATTGGCAATCAACAACAACAACAACCACGCACACCCAAATCCAGTGCGGCCAAGAAATATGCTCCATTGCCGCTCATGATTGTCAGCAAGTCCGCGCAGAGTAAGACTGAGATTTGAGAGTCGAACTGCATTTGATTAAAGTCAACTTTTTGCAGAGTCAGCAAGTGAATCAACTACAGGCGGGAGAATTCCCACTCGACTCAGTCAGCAGCTGGAAACGGTGGCCAAGAGGTGATTACCGCCAAGTTCTTAAGTTCTATTTATCAAACTGTTAACTGGTTTACTGGTACCTCATGCCAATTCTAAAACATTTTTAAAGAATTTAAAAAATAAGAAAGAAAAAACGAAGAAACCAAAGTTGGGAAAAAAATTACAAAAGGAATTTTAACTAAGAAAAATATTCGGAGTACAAAAATAAGGAAAAAAAAAATTGAGAAAAGTATTTTTGTTTTCCTGTCATTGGTTAAATTCTTTCAAATAGTTTTTGTTGAAAAAACTGAAAAATATATGTACAATATAAGCAACCTTCTAATATCGCTACTCAAACCATATGACGAACACAAAAATGAGAAAATTATTAATTTTTTATATACGCAGCACATCTACACCCTATTAATTTTGAAATGTGAAATATATATTTTGTTCGCGCCCCTGACCGAATAAATATATCATATGAGCTGGAAATCGAAGTACTGATTTTGAAATAAATGGTTCGACAAAAGTTGTCTGTAATTGAATAAAGCCGAAATCAGAAACATTTTATTAAAAAGTTTCGCGATTTTTAATAAATTTGAAATGCCGAAATCAAAAATATTTTATTACAAACTTCGCAATTTTTAATAAAATATTTTTGAGTTCGGCTTTTCCCAATTTTTGACTTCCCAATTTTTGTTTTCCCAATTTTCGTATTCCCTATTTTTGACTTCCCAATTGTTGTCTTTCTAATTTTGGATTCCTAAGTTCAGATTCGTAATTTTGGATTCCTAATTATTTGTTCCGAATTTTCGTATTCTGTGTAATATTTTTTCGACATTCGTATATAGAATCGCTTAACTACTTTTAGCCCAGTTGTAACGCTGCGCAAGAAGTTGGCCATGTCGGAGCTGAGACGGAAGAGCATCTCAGCACTGTCGGAGCAGACGGATTCCAATGCTGAGCGGTAGGTGGACTTAATCCTCCGCTTGTACTCCCACTTCTAATGTTTTTCTTCAGCACTCCAGTGCGTCGCAGCTTGAGGAATCGTGCTCGGAATTTGGATAAGACGCACATTATTTGCTCATTGACGCCTCGACAGAAAAATGCACGATTCTCTGATGTCTTTGAGGATGCAACGAGTTCCACAACCAAGGCGGATACTTCTGCAGAGACGGGGAAACCAAGACGCAGTGCACGCAATGTGGTTCAGGAGAAGGCAGTGAAGCCAGTGGAGACTGAGACAATATTGGAAACTGTCGAGACTGTAGCTAGCGAGGATGTGGCAGCAACTAATGTCTCCGACACGTTGTCAGCAGTCAACCAAAGCCAGCGAGGATGAGGATGAAACCATCATCTCTGACTCCGAGAGCGACAGATCGTTGCCCCGACTAAGAAAGACGCCAAATTTGAGACGTTTGCGAAGAAGTTTTCGCGACACACTGTTGGCCAGGCGAACAACGCCAACGGGCAAGGGATTGGAATTGGGTTTGGCGAGTCCCTTGGCTGAAACGAAAGCGGCGAGTCCATTGGCTCAGGATGCAGTGCAGCATGTAGCAAGTGTTGCCATGGACACACCACAAACGCTGGACAGTCCGCCGAGCAGTGCGAGTGAGTGCGACACTCCCGAGCTAATGCAGAGCTTCTATGAGCACTCGTTCATGGTCAATAGTCCTTCAGTATTTAGCGAGGATTTGGAGAGTCCACAGGCCAACGCACAGATCCAAGTTAAGCCCCAGTCCAGCAGCAGCAGCAGTAGCTTTGTGATAACTCCCCTGGAACTGCCACCCAGCTATGATGAAGTGCTTCAAGCTTGCCACAAGCTGGACATACCAGAGTACGAGTTTCAGCAGCCGTTCTACAGTAATCCCGCGGATGTTAGCAAAGTGACAGAGGTGGGATTTCTGGTGCTGCGCATACCGGGCAACAAACTCAACGATCTGGAGCCGTTTCAAAGCAGCGTCCTGCCTGACCATCAAGGATTGGCGGCCTGGCGTCGCAGGCAATTGATTGGCATTGGTGGCGCTGCCATGTTGCAACGTTATCGCAACGAGCAGCAGATTCGGGAGTATTTCAGCACAGAACATCGAGTTGTCATGGAGCCAGCGATGTGTCCGCCGAGCAGACAGGAGGCCAAATTGTGGCTTAAGGCGCGAGAGCTGCTCCAGCTGCGCCAGGGCAAAGATGCGGAACAGGAGCAGCAGGAGCGAGCCAACGATGTGGATAGTCCCATTAAAATAAAGCGTCAAAAGATAACCATGATGCTGAACGATGGCGATGGCGATGGCGATGAGGCGTCCGAAGAGGATGCGGAGCTCAGCTGCAGCGGATTGACACTGACGCCAGCGACACCACAACTTGCCACTGGCAAAACCCAATCCAAGGGCACGCCCCTCAGCAGCCAAGTTCGTGCCCGACGCGGCATCAAGCTGCAGTTCCAGGCACCCGCACCGGATGAGCCGCCAGGCAGCAGCCAGAGTAGTGAACACAGTGTCGCCAGCAGCGACGCCTTGGATGCCCTGGAGCGCAGTTCGTTTGTGCGGCAACTGGACAGCGTCGTCAGCAGCGGGCGGAACAGCCATGAGCTCAGCTTTGGACTCAACCAGGCCACGCTGGATAACACCTTTGGCTTCAAGGTCAATCTGGAGAATCTGCAGCAGGCCAAGGCGGACATTGAGGTGAGTTGCACGGCATAAGTTGATCGGAATAAACAGGGATTAAAGCCCTAATCGAAACCGTAAGCTTTAAAGAAGAAAATATTTTCATTTGACCGAAACCGTAACCTTTAACCGGTAAAAACCGATTGAAATTTAATACCGTAACTGAAACCGTAATCGAAAAAAAAAATTTTCATTTAACAGAAACCTTTTAACCGACACTATGTAAACCGAAATAACCGATAAGTAACCGTTTCATAAGGGTTAATTTCGGTTTATCATAGATCCCAAAAATATTTTATTTCAAATTTTGATGATAAAACTTTAAAAAATGATTTATTTTTAATTGTTATTTTAAAAATTGCAATAAGAGTTAATTTTTAACTTTTAAATACAATTTTAAAAGCATGTTTTATTTTCCATTTTTTCAAAAGAGTTTAAAAAACAGGATAAAAATAATTTAAAACGAAAAATTTTGAACTGTTTCTATTTTTTTCGACTAATAAGTTTTGTTAGCGATCTCTTATATTTTGTTTTTAGTTTTGTAATTTATTTTTGATTTTCTTTCTATTTTCTATTTTTTTATGTTTAATTTTGAATTTTTATTTGTGGTATTCACGCTCGAATTCTCCTAGACTTTTTATTTATTATTATTATATTTTTTGCAAAAAAAAAAATGTTTTTTTGTGAACCGAAACAATACTGGTATTACCAAACCGAAACATACAGTAACCGGTTCACCTTTACGAAACCTTTATTCAAAGATTTGGCGTAACCGATAACCGAAACCGTAACTTAAAACCGATATTCGTTTCGGTTTTAATCCCTGTAAATTGTAATAATTTATTCAATTTTTTTTTGTTTTTTGTCCACAGTGCAACTATCTGACCATCATGACGCTGGAGCTGTTTGTGCCGACGCGCGAGGAACTGCAGCCGGATCCGTTGCACGACGAGATTCGCTGTGTGTTTTATGCCATCGAGCACAGTTTGCCAACGGCTCAGGCAGAGGAGTCGCTGCCCAGCAAGGCCTGTGGCTATATTATGGTCAACGATGCCACGGATCTGATCAGCGAGGGACGTCATCATGGTCTGGATGCGGACATTGAAGTGCTGGTGGTGCAGAGTGAAGCCGAGGCGCTGGAGGCGTTGCTGGCACTGTGCACCCGTTGGGACGCGGACATCTATGCCGGCTACGAGATCGAGATGAGCTCCTGGGGCTATGTCATCGAGCGTGCCAAGCACTTGTGCTTCAACATTGCCCCCCTGCTGTCCCGTGTGCCGTCCCAGAAGGTCCGTGACTTTGTGGACGAGGATCGCGAACAGTTCACCGATCTCGATGTGGAAATGAAGCTCTGTGGCCGCATCCTGCTGGATGTGTGGCGTCTGATGCGCTCCGAGATTGCGCTGACCTCGTACACCTTCGAGAATGTCATGTACCACATTCTGCACAAGCGTTGTCCCTGGCACAGTCCACGCTCCCTCAGCGACTGGTTCGCCTCGCCCTGCACCCGTTGGATCGTCCTCGAGTATTATCTGGAGCGTGTGCGCGGATCGTTGGCCCTGCTGGGTCAATTGGATCTCCTTGGACGCACCAGTGAAATGGCCAAGCTAATTGGCATACAGTTCTATGAGGTGCTCTCGCGAGGATCACAGTTTCGCGTGGAGAGCATGATGCTGCGCATTGCCAAGCCCAAGAATCTGGTGCCGCTCTCCCCGAGCGTGCAACAACGCGCCCACATGCGAGCGCCCGAGTATCTGGCCCTCATCATGGAGCCCGAATCCCGTTTCTATGCGGATCCCGTCATCGTGCTCGACTTTCAGAGTCTGTATCCCAGCATGATAATCGGCTACAACTATTGCTTCTCCACCTGTCTGGGTCGCGTCGAGCATCTGGGCAGCAGCACCACCTTTGAGTTTGGAGCCTCACAGTTGCGCGTGTCGCGTCAACAGCTGCAGCAGCTCCTGGAACGCGACCTGGTGACGGTGTCGCCCTGTGGCGTTGTGTTTGTCAAGCGCCAGGTGCGCGAGGGCATTCTGCCGCGAATGCTGAGCGAAATTCTGGACACACGCCAGATGGTGAAGCAATCGATGAAGCTGCATCGGGACAGCTCGGCCCTGCAGCGTGTGCTCCACTCCCGTCAGCTGGGCTTGAAGCTGATGGCGAATGTCACGTATGGTTATACGGCGGCCAATTTCAGTGGTCGGATGCCCGCCGTCGAGGTGGGTGACTCGGTGGTGTCCAAGGGTCGCGAGACGCTGGAGCGGGCCATCAAGCTGGTGGAGGCCAACGAGAAGTGGAAGGTGCGCGTTGTCTACGGCGACACGGACTCCATGTTTGTCCAGGTGCCGGGTCGCAATCGAGCCGAGGCATTTCGCATTGGCGAGGAGATTGCCCAAGCCGTCACTGAAATGAATCCGCATCCCGTCAAACTGAAGCTGGAGAAGGTCTATCAGCCGTGTCTGCTGCAGACCAAGAAACGCTACGTCGGCTACATGTACGAGTCACCGGATCAACAGCATCCCGTCTACGAGGCCAAGGGCATTGAGACGGTCAGACGCGACGGTTGTCCGGCCGTGGCCAAAATGCTGGAGAAGGTGCTCCGTCTGCTCTTCGAGACGGCGGATGTCAGCCAGATCAAACAGTACGTGTGCCGGCAGTTCACCAAGCTGCTCTCCGGACGCGCCAATCTCCAGGATCTCATCTTCGCCAAGGAGTTTCGCGGCCTGAATGGCTACAAACCCACGGCCTGTGTCCCGGCGCTGGAGATGACGCGGTGAGTGGAGCTTTCACTTGTTTATTTATTTATTTAAAGCAAACATTGCTGCCTCTAGTTAATTGACAAATACAATAAAATATAAATATGGGTATTTCCAGGATCGAGAACGCGACATTTGTATGCCTTTAAATGAAAAAAAAATGGCTTAAGTTGACATTTTCTAAAAGGTTTCCTCATGTGTTTAATGCATTTCATCAACACTACTTTTAATAAAAAAAAGACAAGCTTTGAAGACTTGTCGTTTTCGAATTATTTATAGAAAGATATGCATCGCGAACGTGACGAAAAATGGAAGTCATGTTTGACTTTATCTCGATAAATGCTTTATTTTAATGCTTTTACTTTATCTCCTAAAAATGACCATTTTAACCCATTTTTCTTTATTTTCATGCAAAAAAGTGCTTTTTTCGCAGTTTTCAAAAAATTATAAAAAATACTAGCAAAAATATTTTTGAAAATTTTCTTTTGCAGTTACTCTTAGAATTGTTCCAAGAATTTTTTTGCATCAAAAATCGAGGAAAAAAGTTTTGAAAAGTGACTTTTACTTAAATTCGAAATTTTCGAAGGGTTCTCAATGGGTTAAGGAAAGTTTTGTGTCATTCAAACGGAATTTAAACGACCTTTCCATTGATGCCAAAATGTACATGAAGTACAACATTCTCTTTAAATGTTGTCAAAATAAATATGCCGTCTAGTGTATGTATTAAAATGGTTTATGCTACAACACTACTATCTTATTTATTGTAATTCTCAGAATGCAAATGGTCCATTTTAGAAGTTCATTTTTAAATAAAAGTCAAGAATACATTTTTGAAATAAGATTTTACAAGATATGAGTTTTTTTATAAATTTTACGTTTGTTAGGCGAGTTGGAACTTTTTCTGGAAATAAATAAATTTGACAATAATATACTAATTTAAAAATAATAAAAGAAATCCTAAATAAAATTACAAGTTTTGTCTAGTAACGTAAAGTAATGGGGGAATTTTCCAGTCCGCCGAGCTATTTCCCTATTCACAGCCAAGCATAGGAAGAGTGAAGAAATAAAGATAGAATAATTAAATAAGACTTAATTTATAACATAAAATGAAAGGTAAAAGAGTAAGGATGAAGAGTGCAACCTGATGGAGGATGTTTATTAGTCGGTCCGGCAAGCTATGCCCTTGTTCACAGCTAAAGTTGGGTAAAAATTTCATTGGAAATAAAAAAATATACAAGATAAAAAAAAGTAAAAAGACAGAAATTGAGGTGAAAGACACTGAGATGTGAGAGAATAGAAATCTTAATAGAAGCCAAAGAGTTTTCCGTAAAAGAACACATGAAAAAGAAAGTTATAACAGGTGCATAAAACACAAATGGGATTGTGCAAAGCATAATCAGTGGTGCAAATAGGAAGTGATAATGGGAGCAAGTTTCTACTAGGTCTACAAGAAACAGAGAACGTCTTAACTGCTATTAAACGAACTTAAAAGTAAAGAAATTAATGGCAACATAGGTTCTTCCTTTCTTAACCAAGCCAAATGCTAATCATATTTCTGTTACAGCAAATGGATGCAGAAGGATCCGAGACGTGTGCCGCGTCGTGGTGAGCGTGTGCCCTTTTGCATTATCAATGGACCGCCTGGGATGCAGCTGATCCGCCTGGTGCGTCATCCACACGAGCTGTTGGCCAATGATGGCTACAAGATCAATGCCATTTACTACATAACCAAGGCCATAATACCGCCTTTAAATCGCTGTCTCCTGCTCATTGGCGCCGATGTGAATGATTGGTAAATGATGGAAAATGCCGCTGAAGAAATTCTCTTACTTAACTTCTCTTTCTTGGATTGCAGGTTCAGCAATTTGCCGCGCAAGCTGCTGATGACACCGGCCCTGTCCACGGCCGGCGAACTAAGTAATCGTGGCGGTGGCGCCAAGTCAACAATATCACAGTATTTCTCCACAACCAGCTGCATCATCGATTGCGGTCGTCAGACCAAGTCGGGCATCTGTGCGGATTGTGCCCGCAACGCGAGTAAATGCGTCGTCACTTTGGCGTCTAAGCTAGCCCAGCTGGAGCGTGGCTATCGACTGACCCAGCAGATGTGCCAGGCCTGTTGTGGTCGTCTGGGTGAGGTGCACTGTGGTTCCCTGGACTGTCCAGTGCTCTATGTGCTGGAGGTGAAGCGACGGGAGCTGCAACAAATTCCACATATACGCAAACAGATCGAGGAACGTTTTTGATTTGATTTTTGTATATATATCTTTATGTATATATTTAACTTTTTGTTTGACTAAAAAAGTTAAAACACTACATTCATTGTTTATGTAAATAGCTTATACACTATATGTGTTGTGGTTCTGATTTATGTATACATGTTTATGCATATATACTTTGTTAACTATTGATATCATTTAGTGTTTGTGATTTGAAAACTGTTTAAACTATTTAACTTGCATTTGTTGGGAGATTTGTTTCCGTTTTTGTTTTTTATTAAATATTTTATAATTATATGCATGTGTATGTGTGTGTGTATAATAATATTCCAATGTGCATTTTACAAATAATCTAAAAGTTATTTTATGAACAATTTCCAATGAGTTTAACCAAATGAAATAACAATTATTTTATGTATAATTTATAATTTATGTTTATAACCATGTACATATGAAGGTGTTCATGTTATTGTTTTGTTTTTTTGTGTTTTTGATTTTTAAAGTTGCCCTGATTGATACACAAACAATTTGCAATTGTATATATATTTTTTAAATTGAGCGCATGTTTTTTTTTGCTTACAAACAACGTTCACAATATTAATCATATGAATAATAGTTTTATAAAAAACTTGTTTAGCAAAAAAAAAAAGCCATTAGTACAATAAAAAGTAGTTTCAAAAAATTGAAAACATGCCTCGAAAACTTTTTTTTGGATTTTTCAGCATTCTGAACTTTTTACATAACATCATCTTCATCTTCGTCCATTTCAAACATCATGGAATTTTTAGCATCTGCTTCATTTCGTTTATTTTGCTCTTCGTTGTAATTGTTGCTGTTGTTATTGTTGCTGCTCTTCAGAGTCAAGTCCAGTCCGCTATCATGGAAGGCGTGCTTCTTGGTGTCCTTGCCATGACGATTGTTCTGCTGCTTGAAATACTGTGCATTGCCAGCAGTCTGCAAAGATTTCAATTTCATTAATGGCAATTGGCAATTAATACATCTGTACATGAATATATATAAAACTCTTTGTCCTGACTCACTGACTAACTGACTGACTGACACATCAACGTGTAGGCCAAACGGTAAAAGGTAGAAAGCTGAAATTTTCACACAACACAGCTGAGACAATTACATCATGCAATTATATATAAACTAATAAAAAACTAAAAAGTTTTTTAAGTAAAAAAATTTAGAAGCAGAATGAATTCCAGTGTTGAAAATACGTTTGAAATAACATTCAGCGGCAAAATCGGTAGAGTTTTGATAAAATTGTGAGAATTTCAAATTATGAAAAAAAAAAACCATTGAACATTTCCGTGCAAACTTCAAATGAACAAATTAGATGCATAATTAAATAAGATGTCAAACAAAGAATCAATTGACATTCCATTTATAAATTGGATGCGATTTGAAAAAATTAAGAGAGTTATAAATTGTCACTTATGATCAAGTATTTTAAAATAAATAACTATTACCTTACAGAAAACCTGTGTCTGTTTAAGTGTTATTGAAATTAATAGTTAGCACAGACTAATTTTAATATAACGTCAAAACTAATCCAGATCATCTGACTAGATATCATTTGACCTTCATTGGGCAGAATCTTTTTGCGCTTCAATTTCAAAAAGTGGAAACAAAGCGGATTCAATTGTTGCTAATACCTTAAGTAAATTCGCGATTACTTAATCTAAATCAGAGTCGCAGTTAATTTAAACAATGTGAGATACAATTGAATCTAACACTTGATAACTAGATAATCAATATTTGCTGTGTTCTCTGTCTGTCTGTCTGTTCAATTCAATTTCGCCGTGTTTGGCACTAATTCAATTATGAATTTCGCAAACTGCCGTCAATCACAAGTTTACCTTGTGCTGCCCCCTGGGATGATGCTGCTCCTCCGTCGTCGTCGTCTCCTCGTAATCCGCCGAGTCGCCCTCGCTGAGGCGGCGCTGCTGAGCACGCAATTTGCAATCGCGACGCTTCTGATTCTTCTTGCGTTGCCCCAAAATGCTCGAGTCGAGTCTAAAAATAAACAACAAAGATATTAGTTTAAGCAATTCAGCAACAATTCAAAATTATGATTATTTATAGCTTTCATTTAACTCTTCAGTAGTGAACATTTTAGATAATTTATTTTCTGATTTAAGTTTTTAATCTAATTAATAAATTTCGAACAATATATAAAAACAACGAGGCGATTAGTTTATGCAATTTAACTTCAATTGAATATTATGATTACTTATAGCTTTCATTTAACTCTTTAGTAGTGAACATTATTTACTTCATTTATTTTCTAATTTTAATTTTAAATCTAATTAATTAATTTCGAATAATACATAAAAACAACGAGGCGTTTAGTTTATGCAATTTAGCTTCGATTGCAAATTATGATTTTTTATAGCTTTCTTTTATCTGTTCAATGAGTCGATTAGTTTATGCAATTTAACTTCAATTGAATATTATGATTATTTATAGCTTTCATTTAACTCTTCAGTAATGAACATAATTTAATTGCTTATTTATTTAATTTATTTTGTAATTTTAATTTTGAATCTAAATAATAACTTGCGAACAATATATAAAAACAATTTTTTGACGCACCTAAACACTTGCTTCATTATGTGGTCATTAAATCTAACAGTCTTCTTGCAGCTCTCCGAGAGACCCGCCTCATCTCCATCTCCTCCTCCTGCTCCGCCTCCAGCTCGCTCCTCTGGTATGCCGCCAAATGATTGTGAGAAACCAGCGCCAGCCGCATCCACCGAGCACGAATAGGACGAGGAGCAGTCATCCATCGAAGACGAGCAGCTGTCGGAGATTGAGGGACGCGGTCCATAGCGACTGAAACGCTTGAGGATGCCGCGTTGAACGCTGCTGCTGTCGTTGCACTCGGAGAAGCTGCGCTGCTTGCGCTGTGGCAACTTGAGCGTTGCCATGGGCTGTGAACTGCCCTCCAGTGGCGGCAGATCTGGTGTGGAGCTATTTTTGGGTTGCTCTTGCTTCTGTTGCTGTTGCTTCTCCTGCTGCTGCTGCTGCTCCGCCGCCTTGATGTCCTCACAGGCGGATTCGGAGAGGGAGCGCTTATTGCGCTTGCGTTGCCTCTTATTCAGCTTCTTTTGGTGCAGCTGCTCCTGTTCCTGCTGCTGCTCCTCCTCCGCCTCATCTTGTGTTTTAGTTGCCTCTCCATCTATGCTGCTTTGTGGTGCTATTGTCACCTCCAGTGCTTGCTCCTCCTCATGGTGTGCCATCTCAACTTGCAGCGACTTTTCAGACTCTTCATCATCGCTGATCTTGTCATCATTGTACGGACCCAACGTGTACTCCTTGAGATCATGGCCATCCGGTCCAGCCAGATAGCTTGTTGGCATCTCCATACCATTACAGCTCTCGCTCAGGTGCAGCTTCAATACCACATTCTCATCGGAGGCATCCGCTTCAACATGATCGATCAGCACTTGAGGATCAACATCATCGGGCAACTGCACCAACATGGCATAGTGTGTGGGATAATATCCACTGCCCATCGAGGCAAACTGCAGATGGAGGCTGCGTGGCAGCTGCAGCGTCTCTATGGAATCTGGCTGCACATTCGGCACGTGCAGCACAAAGGCCATCACGTTGTCCAGCACATTGCAGTCGAACCTTGCCGGCAGCTGATAGTGCAGATGACGCTTGAGGAACGAGCGGGGTGTGACATTGACAGTGGGTGGGACTGGTGGGACAGATAGACAGGAAAGACACAGATTAATAGAGAGAAATATTATTGATTCAACTGTAAAACTTTTAATTTTACCAACGATTTTTAAGATTAGGGCATAGCCAGAAAAAGTTCCAGCTCGCCCAAAAACGTTGAATTGAAATTTTCCTATAAAAAATGTATTCACGATATTTATTTAAGCAATATACGCTTGAAGAAATTCAATAGGATGAGCATATAGATTTTATATTGGAATGAATTCACTTTTCCTATATTTTTGCCCATCTTCTTAAAAATGAACTTCCAAAAAGGATTGCTTCTATTCTGATGATTACACTAATTAAAATAGTAAGATTGTAGCATAAACCATTGTAATACATAGAAATATATTGAATGTTTAATTTAAAACAAGTTTAACAAGCTGTTTTCGACATATGGAATAAAATTTGATGAACATATTGGAACAAACTAGGTGATAATCTTGTCACGTTCGCGATGTCACGTTACAAGTTGCTAATAAAAATTGTAAAATAAATAAAATGATAGTAACATGTAATAATCATTTCTAAAATGGAAAGCTACATTATTTTATTATGGTTTAAGAGTAATTTCTTCCAAATTACTCGCCACATTTTTCGCATTTATCGAGATAAAGTCAAACATGACTTCCATTTTTTGTCTCGTTCGCGATGCATTGTTTTCTATAAATAATTCGATAACGGCAAGTCTTCAAAGCTTGTCTTTTAGAATGAAAATAGTGTTGATGAAATGCATTAAACACGGAAGAAAACATTTAGGAAAATGTAAATTTTAGCCATTTTTTTTTAAGGCGTTCTCGATCCTGGAAATACCTATGTGGTCAAATTCTGTACTAAACTAAGAAAAAGACGCATGAAAGAAGCGCAACTTTCCGTTTGCTACTTACATGCATTAGTATCGTTAGTAGTTTGCTGCTCCGTCAGCTCAACGATGGCATCAATAGCTTTCAGTTCTCTCGCTGCTTCCACTTCATCTTCCGCTTCCGCTTCCTCCTCCTCGCCAGGCGACTCACTATGGGAGGAGCTGAGCTCCACGCCGCTGTCCTCGCGGCTGAGCAGTCGCACCGTGTCGTGCATTTCGCGCTGTTGACGGGCCGTGGACCGGACCACGGGCAATGTGATGGAGAGACGTCGCTGCTCCGTGTCGAAGCGAGCGTTGCCGGACTTGTCGTTCACCTTGTAGGGCAGATCGAGTTTCAGGCGATACTTGGCACCGGCACGCTCGCTGAGCAGATACACGGACTTGTCCGTCACATCCAGTTGACAGTCCGCCGTGGAGTTGAGCAGCGGCAATTCGATTTCAACGACGAGGGCACTGGGCACCGTCGCCTGCAGCTTGGCGTCCAGTTCGTCCGTATACTCGGACATTTCCACCGAGTGACTGTGCTTGATGCTGTGCTTGGGCACCGTAAATGTGGGCGTGGCCGTTGGCTGCGTCTTCATGGGCAGCACTTTGGGTTTACCGGCATTCGCATCCGGTTTCTTTGGATACAAATGCTCCAACGGATGCGCCTCCTGCTCCTCGGTCGTGGCATCCTTGGCCAGCTTACGTATCACAGTGGGACGTGCGATGCCCTTGTAGTCGAGTTTGGGATACTTGAGATTGGCTCGATCCAATTTCACGTGATATTCACGCTCCACGCCATCGAGAGCGGTATCTAAAAGGCATTTGCGAAACTGGGCATTCCGTTTGCCCAGATGCAGTGCATCCGGATGGAAGACGACATCAAAGACCTTGCACAGCTTGTTCTTGGCATCGAAATCATCGCGTGGCGGCGCCTGGGCCATCGGAATGGACCAGCTGAGACCCCGCTCTCCGGTTTGCGAATTAACGGATACTTCATTTTTGGGCCGCTCCACGTGCACGGAGCTCGCAATGTTGATGAAACACTTGAGTTCGCCATCGATGGCCGTCTTGACCACAAATCCCGGCTTGGGATGTATAAAGGTTATATCAACACCGCGCTCCTTTTCCAATTGCGCAATTTCCTCCTCGTAGATTTTACGATTTTCCGGATCTTGGATCTCTTCCACGTAATCAAAGAATAATTTGCGAAACTCTTCTTGATTGAGTGCCGCACGAATTCGCTCAAATTCCTCGTTTTCTATGTCGAGCTTTTGATTGCCATACTTTGAGTGTTTATTACGAGTGGAAGCGGACATAGCTTCAAATACTCAATTTCACTCACTCACTATCACTCGCTTGCTCACTCACTCACTAATGCACTCACTGTATACTTGAATTTAAAACACTTGTTGCACTATTTCGATTTGTTTTACAGTTAGTTAGGAACACGTAGCCGTATTAAATGCGATTATGTGTTGTTGCTTGTTTTGTTATTGTTATGATCTAGTTTTTTTTCTGCAAAAGATAAAGAGAAAACATTAACATTTGACAGCTGATGCAATAACACTCAAAAATTGATTTTCTATGGAAGCCGTATTCTGAACAGAGTTTCCAGTTTAGCTTGCTTAAAGCTAGGTGTAGCTTATTTTTAAATATTTGTTTTGTAATTCAAAGAACACCACAAACAAAATGTTTAACTCTGTTTTTTTTAGCTTATTTATTTTTATTACATTTAAAAAAGCTTTTCGAAACTGTCATTCTGATGCTGACGTAGGTCAACACAATTTCTTATCAAAAATATACAAATGTACATTTATAAACCACTTTTGAATTATCTTTTCAAAATTAACTCAAAAATACATAATCAATGACGACAATTAGTCAGACATCTCTCTTACTCTCTTAGAGTCATTCGCTCTCGCAGTTTGCAACTCTCTTTAGCCCAATTTGCCGGTTGGTTTGTGCAGTTATTTTATTTTGGCAGTTGCACGAAATTTATAATTACAATTGTTATGTAACATTCACAATATAGTATATGGCTAAAGACAGAACTGCGAACACGTTAAAATACCATGCGTTTTTGTTATTGAAGAAAAGTAGAATAACAAACGTACTGCGTAATTTGCCGTTTTGTTTTGACCGTTGTTTCGTGTGGTCTGTCTGTCTGAGTGTGTGTGTGTTTCGATGTTTGCGGCGCAAGCGAACTTTTACGAATGAAAATAAAACGCCGGCAAATTGCTATGGGAAGCAAAGGAGACCGATTGAACAATTTTATGACAAAGTGAGTGAGACGTAGGCGGGGGCGCTTGATAAGCAAGAACAACAACAACTAACCAACCACTTGCCCTCAATTGTTTGCCTTTTATGTTGTTGTTGTTTATTAGCGAGGTTCTATATCAGTATACAGATGTTATGTGTAGCTGTGTGTGTGTGTGTGTTTATGTCTAGATGTGTTGCGCAGACCAGACGAGATGCGATGCCATACAGTGTATACACACGTAATGTGTAAATACGATAAGCATGATAAAAAAAAAGAGGACAACTCTGCAGGAGATAGGACAACAAACACATGTTTAGGCGCCTTTGTGTGTGTGTGTTTGTTTGTGTGTACACGCGCAAAGGAAAATTCGGGAAAATTATTCAAGTTACGTGACCAAAGTAAGCACGTTTGATCAATATCGATATTATTGACAGACAATTGATTGCTTTTCCACAAGGGTAAACCGGTCCAAATGAACTTAAGGCTCTTCGCACACGCCCACCTCTAGAAAACGGCAGAGGAGCGTTGTAAATTAAATGGACTTTATGTTGATTATGGCGTAGAAACTCAATCGACAGTCTGGTTTTTGCAACAGACACAATTATGATAAAAAAGAAAAAACAAAACTTGATTCAAGACTGCATTTTCAAGTCTTCAAACACACACTCACACAGTGCACATAGAGGTCAAACTTACCTCAAAAAGTATAAATACGTTCGTGTGTATTCTTGGGTTATTTATTAAATGCACAAATTATTTTTAATACTATTTTTTAACAATATTTCTCGGAACTGTCTTTGACGTTTTATTCAGAATTTCTAGAAACTTTTTCAGCTGATCAATTTTTCCAGGCGAAGCAAGCTGAGGACCGGCTCAGTGCAGTGTTGGGTTGCTCACGAGTGAGTGAACAAAAAAGAGTTGCTCCCTGAAGTGAGCAAGTGAACATGTTCCATCCAAATTGCTCTTTATTGCTCAGTTGCTCTTTTTTGCTCAGTTGCTCAGTCGTTCTGTTTTGCTCATTATTGCTCAGTTGTTCCTATTGCGCACTTTGCTCGAATTTTCTCTGTTCTCTAAGTCAAAAAAAAAAACAAGTGACTTGTTCACCTAATGAGCAATGTTTACCCAACACTAATGTGACCTGAACGCATTAGCAGCGATTGCCTTAAATAGTAAACTCCAAACACCTTTGGTAATTTTTGTTAGTATTTCTCAAGCCCGCGTTCTCATTATCAATTCAAGTATCTATTAAAATTATAACAAAAAAGCTAAATTCAAAATTCTAGTTTCAAAATTAAAATACCAAAATAGGTTTCTTTTATAACTGACTATCGTCCCTTATTTGTAGCTAACACACATTCGATAGTGGGCTACCAAACATCGATGGTTCCGATGTTTCGCAAGCTTCGACGACTTCGATGTTTCACTCGATGTTTCTCCACCTCTAACAATGGAGTCCAATTTATTTTTAGTTTTTCTGTTGTCATTTTTTCTATATAAAAATGCAAAAGGTGTGTTAAAATATGTTTAAAAGTGTAATACAATATATGTGCATCATTGGCATGCATTTTGAAAAACATATGGACGGGCTCTATTGCGGCAAATTACGCTGAAAAAATGATGCTAATGGTGCTTCCAATTTGTTTGTTTGTGTGTGTTTAGGCCACAATTTGTTTTCATATGCTACTGTTCTGACCAATTGCGCCGCGTTTAATGTGAAATATGTGATTAAACTGCAGTTTGATGCATTAACTGAAATGAAAACATAGCGCTAATATGAAAATATTCGTTATATAAACGTATTACAATACATATGTGATTGAGTGTAGCATAAAAGTGCATTTAATAATCAGTACACGCATACACATGCGCTTTATTTGTGTATACACAAAAATCCATATGTGTGTGTGGTCTGAGTATTTCTGACTTGGTTAGATGTGTGCGTGACAGTTATTTCCTTGTTTTGTTCTTTTAGCTGAAATTAGTGGATTGTTGCTGGACGAACAGCAGGAAATAGATATGGAAATACCACCCCACATAAATGGAAAAGATTTTCCAGCAGTACCGCAAAACTCTGTGCTAACACATCCCAGGTAATTACCAATAAGATGCTCCATAATTTATCGGTCACTGCAATATAGACGACAGCTCAAGTTGGTTTAAAAGAAAAGTATCTGTCTCACACCGCATTTATAGCATCAAATTTAAATTTAAAATGTAATCCCTATTTTATCACATAAAGAATTGATTAAAAGTTGAAACTAGAGGTGGAGAACTATCGATAGTCGGCACCATAGTTTTCGATAATGTGTTAAATTATAAATTTTTGTACAAAATTCCAACAAAAATTTGAAATTGGCATTAATTTAGGTATTATAATGTTTCTAAAACTAGTTGAAACTCATAATCAAGTAAATATTTATGTATGTTGTATATCGATATATTGTAAGAACAATCGTTATCGCGGCGAGAACAATATTGCTATTGCTTAACCCCTTACGACCCCAACTGTTGTTTACTACTACTTCCCCCCACATTTTACACGCTGCACTTCCACTTAGGAGGCATGTTAAGAGTAAGCGACGCATGAAACGAAGGTAAAAATCATAAACATTTGCCCATTATTGACTCTACACACACACAATTGTATATGCACAAAAGCTTGCATATCATATTCTTATATCTTTGATTTCTGTATGCACAGATTAAAGTGTTATGCCTGCGAACCGCCTTGTCTCGATCCCAATGAGCACGCCCACACGTGTCAGAATGCCATACAGGTGAGTGTACATACAGTTTGAGAATTTAATATTTTATTATATATTTTTGTAACAGTCATTTAAATTCCGTTTGAATAATCCAAACTTTTCTTAACCCATTAAGCACCCATTGAAAGTTATGCATTTTTGCAAAGGTCAACTTTTGCCAAAAAATACTTTGATGCAAAAAAAAATTCTTTTACCAATTCTAAAGCTAACTGCAAAGAAACTTTTACAAAGTCTCTTCCGTAGTATTTTTTATGATTTTTAGAAAATGGATAAAAATTACTATTTTAACACCTTTTCCCTAATTTTCACACCAAAAGTGGCTATTTAGCAATTTTTAAAAAATCATAAAAAATACTAGCAAAGGGGTTTTGGAAAATTTTGTTAGTTGTTTGAACAATTTTTTTGCATCAAAACATTTTGTTTTAAAAATCGGAGAAAAAAAGTTTCAAAAGTAGATATTTACATAAATTCGAAATTTTCAATGGGTACTTAATGGGTTAAGGAAAGTTTAGTATCATTCAAACGGAATTTAAATGAACTTTCACTTTATGCCAATATGTTAACGATAACGGCGCAAATCAGCCTTAAATGTAAAAATTCTTGCTCTGTTAATATTTGTGCCTCTGTATATTTGATAACAAGTTTTTTTTATTGTTAAAATTTGTAACCATTTGTTTTTGATAATTTTATAAATTGAATTGCTTATTGCAGTGCTGGAAATCCCGCACCCGTGATTCAGTTGGCCAGGAGAAGGTGTCTCGCGGCTGCACCACGTCGCCGGATCAACTGCAATTGATTTGCAATCAGAATTCGCTTAACAAGCTAAACAATGGACCCACAACCAAACACAACACAGCCAAGTTCAATGTCACCTGCTGTGCCAGTGATTTTTGCAACGGCGGGGAATTCCCCGAGCTGCCGCCCTTCGATGTGACCGTGATCACCGCCGACAGCAGCAACATTAGCAAAATGACAGCTGCCATTTTGGGGCCATTCCTGATAATTACCTTGATGGGCGCTGTGGCCGTGTTTTTTATGCGTCGCAGCCATCGCAAGCGACTGGCGGCCACGCGCATTAAACAAGATCCCGAATCGTATCTGGTTAACGATGAATTGCTCCGTGCCACAAGTGCTGGTGATAGCACATTGCGCGAGTATTTGCAGCATTCGGTTACATCCGGTTCCGGCAGTGGTTTGCCACTGTTGGTGCAACGCACACTGGCCAAGCAGGTGACACTCATGGAGTGCATTGGCCGTGGCAAGTACGGGGAGGTGTGGCGGGCTCACTGGCACGGCGAGAGCATTGCGGTCAAAATCTTCTTCAGTCGCGATGAGGAATCCTGGAAACGCGAAACGGAAATCTACAGGTAACAAGGAAATCAATTTTGATCAGGGCTTAAAACCGCAATCGGGAATATGTTTCAAAACCGAAACATACAGAAAGTATTCCAAATTCACACGAATTCCCAAACTTTTTTAAGGAATTTTACAATAGAAGAAAAAAAAGAAGAAAATTTTAGGAATCCAAAATTGGGAAGAAAAAATAAAGAAACATAAATTGGGAATTTCAACTAAGAAAAATATTCAGAGTACCAAATATTAGGAAAAAAAAATCGGTTTTTCGGTCATTGGTTAAATTTTTCGAATAGTTTTATACAGCACGGTCGGTTGTTTTTGTTGAAAAAATTTTAAAAAATATATAAGCAACCGTCTAATATCGATACTTAAAGCATACGAAGAAAGCGCTATTTATAAAAAAATATTTTTTTTTCACAATTTTTGTTTTACCAATTTTTATTTTTCTAATTTTTGTTTTCCCAATGTTGAGCCTATTCAAATTGTAGCTTTCCTGATTTTGGACTCCTAATAACTGTATTCCTAATTTTGAATTCCTAATTTTTTTCCGAATATATTTTAGACATTAAGTTTTGTGAACAAATTTATTGACTTGTTTTCTGTTTTAGCACTGTATTGCTTCGTCATGAGAACATACTTGGCTTCATTGGCTCCGACATGACCTCCCGCAACTCCTGTACACAGTTGTGGCTAATGACCCACTATTATCCATTGGGCTCCTTGTTTGATCACTTGAATCGCAATGCTCTCAGTCACAATGATATGATTTGGATTTGTCTATCGATTGCCAATGGATTGGTCCACCTGCATACCGAAATCTTTGGCACCGAGGGCAAACCGGCAATGGCACATCGCGATTTAAAGTCTAAGAATATATTGGTCACATCGAATGGCACTTGTGTTATAGCCGATTTTGGCCTGGCCGTTACTCACTCGCATGTTACGGGACGTCTCGATTTGGGCAACAATCCGAAAGTGGGCACTAAGCGTTATATGGCACCCGAAGTCTTGGATGAGAGGTAATTCATTGATTTCAGATTTGATTTGATAAGCAATGATAATATAACAATTTAAACTACATTCCAGCATTGACATGGAATGTTTTGAGGCATTGCGACGCACGGACATTTACGCCTTTGGTTTGGTGCTGTGGGAGGTGTGTCGTCGCACCATTTCATGTGGCATTGCTGAGGAATACAAGGTGCCCTTCTATGATGTGGTGCCCATGGATCCGAGCTTTGAGGATATGCGCAAAGTGGTCTGCATTGACAACTATCGTCCATCGATACCCAATCGCTGGAGCTCAGATTCGGTAACTAATTTATTCTTTTCAATTTCATATCGATACTTAATTCTTTATTCTTTAATTTGCAGCTTTTGGCCGGCATGTCCAAGCTAATGAAGGAGTGCTGGCATCAGAATCCAAATGTGCGTCTGCCGGCGTTGCGCATTAAAAAGACTATACATAAATTAGCATCAGCTGATGAGAAAATACGTTTAGACTTCGACGAGGTTTGCGTTTAGTAGCTATTAATTTAGTAGCAACTAAGTTTAATATTAAATAGCCTAAGCGACATTAGTTTTGAGGTTCATTTTGAATTAGAATCGTAAGTTTCATGCAAGAAAAAAAAGAACTTATTATTAATTTTTCATTTCATTAGTTTGTAGTTTACATTATACACACACACACACCCACAGATTTAGTTTTTGTGCCTTTGAAATTGCCTTAAACGTAATTTGATTTTCATAAACTTCTTTTATAATTTGTTTCAAGTGCCATTACAATTAAGAATTGTAAAACATTTTTACACATAAATATGTAAGCTCACTTTTTACACCAACACAACACAACTGAACATAAATAGAGCTATAGAGCAGCTATATACGAATATCTAACTATATTTTCTTTCCTGATCAAGCTATGATAGAGTAAGCCATTTGGCGACTCACATCTACGTAGTTACTAGTACTAAATATACATAGAGTATATATCTATATATAAATATACAAATACTTAACGAGTATGCTTTGTATATTGTACAAAATGCGCGATAATTAAGCTGTAAATGACTAAGATACATACTAACTACTATCATCAAGAAATCAAATACACTTTATTATTGTTAAGCATAAGTGAAAACAAGTTTTATTTTTGGTAATATCATTGATTTACTGCACGGGACCGCAAATAATGATTATTGCAAATTTTTCACATTAAAAAATCAATAACTAGAAAACATATACAAAAGAAAAATGATTGAATTTGAGCGAAAAAATAAAACTCACAAATAATCATTTATGATTTTTATAGTTTTCGCTTAATATGAAACTAATTTTAAATTCACGGCTTTTGAGTAGGATTTTTACCCAGTATTTTTGCATATCCATTTAGAAAATACCCAGGGGACCCATAAAACGCAAAAACAAAATCTTTAAAATGATAACGTAACTTTTTTTAAAAGTGAGTTTTATTTTGAGTGAAAATATGAAAATCAGAAATAATCAGGGGTACCCCAGAAATCGTTTTCGCTTGAAATTCACTTGAATTTGTATGAAAATTAAGTGACATTCAAGCCCCTTAATGATTACTTTTGAGTTTTATATTTTGGTTCAAGATTAATCATTGTCATTGATGTAAATCCTTTAAAATCATTAAATAATCATTACTATGTAATTTGTATAATATAACTCATAAAGATTACGGTCCCTGATTTACTGTCCCTCCGCTGTTAGCAGCCTGAAGCTTTCGTTGATCTGCTCGTCCAGGAAGAGCAGCTTGAAGATGTCATTAAAGAAATCCGGATAATAGTCACAGGCACGCTTGCAATCGGGCGTCCAGTTGATCTCCAGCAGTTTAGGTTCCATGGCGCCTCTGCCCGTCCAGCTCAGCATAATATCAGCTGCATAGAGTGCTCGGGATTGGGCACAAGGTGCCAGGCCACATGGAGGCGGCGCTTTGCTGGCGCACTGCAGCACCTCGTACAACATGGAGCAGATTTGCTGCTCCAGCAGAGACCAGTCATTGGCGGGATACTGCTGCTGCCAGAGTGCAAGGAAATCATCGCAGCGAATGTGATGCAGTTGCGCCTGTTCCTGGTAATTCATCACCGTGTAGTGCTTCTCATAGTCATCAAAGTGATCCAGCGAGAAGGGACGATTGGCAAAGCGTAAGAAGAACTTGCGGTGCACATACGCCTCCAATGGCTTCACACGCTTCAATAGAATCACATAGCGTATGTCGAACTTCACCTGAGCCTGCAGTTCCTCACGCTGGAACAGCACAGGACGTTCGATATATTTCTGTGCAATTTTTGGTCCCGTTGCCGGCAATCGAACAATTTGCTTTATGTTGTCCGTTATGTGCGTGTCCAGGCCGCGTGCCAAATTCCATGGCTTGATAATCCAATGATTGTCCAATCCTTTGGCGGCACGCCTTTGATAATAGGCCACAAATTCACGTAGTTCCGTGGCCAGGTTGTAGGTGGTGGGCAACCACGACGGATACGTGTCCAGCGTCTCGGCATTGTGATGCTCCCTCGCCGCCCGGCGTCCCACAATGCTCAGCAAATCCTTAATGGTGATGACATACTCAAAGGGAAACTGATTGATGAACTTGTGAGGCGTTTCCTCTGCCAGCTCCGCAAAACTCTTATAGTGGGCGGTGAGCCACATCACATCCGCCTCCTGCTCGCTATCGACCAGCTGGAACTCGGGGGCTGTCAGATGCGCACGCAACACATCGTACTGGGCGTAAACCTTTAGAGGATTGCAACGAGATGGCAACACTTTGGCTGCAGTGTCATCTTCCTTGGGATACGTTTCCGGTATGTGTCCACTGGCAAAGTATTCGACACTAGGCTCCACTTGCAAAAAGCTCTCTTCGCTCAGATCGGTCTCCCGCCAAGGTAACAATAGAGCCGAACGTTGGGTCGCATCCTTGGCCACATATTCCACAAAGTCGCGAGTCACCGGACTTCCTGGCTCGCAATCCCGTATGGGAAACAGTATGCTGTACGTGGTCTGAGTGTTCAGATAGAGCAGCGGCACCAAACGGAAATTCGGTGTATCCGAGTGATTGACTGCGGATCCAACTTCGTCCATGACATACCAAATGGGCATGCGATCCTCGTCCGACAATCCTTCTCTGGCAATGGAGTACGCATGACAGTACTTCCACAGGCGACGCAGTATCTTGTCAATGCGCTGCTCATGCTCCAGATCCACGCCGGTGATCGCCGACAATCGGTCCGCCAGCTGCGGATATTGTTCCAATTGTTGCCGTGCGCTGTTCACGCGAAATGTCCAGGCGTGATCTATCAAATATATAGCCTGCGGATCATTTGCCTTGATGCCTTCGTCACGTGCCACTTCCAGGGCAAACACTGGCCTGACATTGTCGTCATCCTCATTCACATTGTTCGCCTCATCGTCGTCCTCGTCGTAATCGATCAGCATCAATTGTAGGGCTTCACCGGCATCAAAGCAGTCCGCGGCCAATTTGCGATACAATGCCGGCCACAAGTGAACCGGCACCGACGAGGATTCCAGCTGCGGCTTGTGCAGTGCCACAAATTCGTTGTATTTGTTAATTCCATCCATTTCGCGTGCCAGCTGCAAAGGAGAAAAATGTCCCCGGCCAGTTCACATGTTTTGGTATATTTAGGGTGACCGTCTTTTGAGCCCAGCAAAATATACCAAACAGAGCAGATAAGTTGAGGCACACAGGAGATGAGCGCACTATATTTAAAAACTAAATTAAAAAATAAATCAATCAATATGTATAATTAATATAACGCCATATCAAACTTTCAAATTAACGTACTTTAAAGTTTTATACTATTCAGGTTTCTGTCAAAATCGGTTGAGTTACGCCTTTGATCGATATATCGATAGTTGGTATTTTACAAAATGCCCAAAAAAAGGACAGACAATGAAAAACATATGACAGGGCTGCAGCTAAGCGCAAACAGCTGTTGCTCTAATCTGCATCTGGTGAGCTGCTTATAAATAAATGACAACAATACACTATTTCACCATTAGAAACGATAATACATTTAAGGCCGGAGGCACGCAACCAAGCAAAAACTCAAAGTCATCACTACTCGACACTTATCGAACATTACACATCAAAGGACTTTTATAGGGCATATGCTGCAAACGTTAAGTAGCAGCTCGCTAGTGTTTATTCTAAATTTTTCTCTCGTTCTCAAAATTTAAAAAAAAACAATAACTAAATGAGCGGCACACTGTCTCTGCCAAACGAAGATGATGGCGTAGTAAAAGATGTCGAGCCCCAGAGCATGGAGATTGAGGTAAGCACTACCCATTGGCACTTTTTGTAAGGAAAAGTATACAGAATTCCTACTGAGAGTTCAGTCGATTTGGTATACGCTAGCTGAATGTTCCGCTATGGTTTCAGGGCTCCTCCCTGAACGCGTACTGCGCATTTATATAGATTCTTCAGGGGTGAGACATTTTTTTTTTCTGAATTTCGATTGAAGAGGTCGATATGTAATTTAGAATCAATTATTGGTTTGCTGGAAGTGCAGAATAATGATTAATTCTTACCTAATTGTTGGGCGATTCTTCATTATTGCTGATTGAAAGTTCTTCCTTTATTTGAATAATGCTAGAAATGCGGGCCCGTGCGGCAGAGGTCGAGGGTTCGAATCCTAATTTGGTTTATGCATTTTTTCTTCGTTTTTTAAATATTTTTTACTTTTAATTAATTTTTAAAATTTTAAGCTATCGGGTTAATTGGTTTAAATCACTCATTTTTATTATATATGTATGTAGGTGCGACAGAAACGATGTAACTGGACATCGACATCACCAGCAGTGCTTCGTACCGTTGAGGAGAAGATTCTATCCTATCTGAAGCTGCCGTATCGCGGCTACTTCGTGGACATTGGACCAGCTGTGGGCGACACTGATAAGATCTGGACGGTCAGCATGAACACAGACTCCAAGGAGGTGCCACTGGTGCTGTTGCACGGCTTTGGAGCTGGCGTGGCACTGTGGGTGATGAATCTGGACAGCTTTGCCAAGGATCGACCCGTCCATGCGATGGATGTGCTCGGATTTGGCCGGAGCTCGAGACCAGAGTTTGCCAAAGATGCGTTGGTCTGCGAAAAAGAGTTTGTAAAATCGGTGGAGGAGTGGCGTCGTAAAATGAACATCAATGATATGATCCTGCTGGGTCACTCCATGGGCGGTTTCATTGCCTCCAGCTATGCGCTGAGCTATCCGGAACGTGTCCGACACTTGATACTCGCCGATCCGTGGGGCTTTCCCGAGATGCCGCCAGATTCGTTGAAAAAGTATCCATTATGGTTGCGTGCCATTGCACGCGTCCTGACGCCATTGAATCCACTGTGGGCACTGCGAGCCGCTGGTCCCTTTGGTCAGTGGGTGGTGCAAAAGACGAGGCCGGATATAATGCGCAAGTTCCAGAACACGATTGAGGAGGATATCAATCTATTGCCCCAGTATATACATCAGTGCAATGCCCAGAGCCCAACTGGTGAATCCGCATTTCACAGCATGATGCAATCCTTTGGCTGGGCCAAGCATCCCATGATTCATCGCATTAAGGACGTGCGCAGCGATATACCCATCACATTCATCTACGGATCACGCAGTTGGCTCGACTCATCGTCGGGAGAGAAAATCAAATCACAACGCGGAACAAGCATGGTCGATATCAAAACTGTGAGCGGTGCTGGACATCATGTGTATGCGGACGAACCGGACGTATTCAATAGCTACGTGAACGAGACCTGTGATGTATACAAAATCGGTTCAATCGAAAATGATACCAAAATGCAACAATCTACAAAAACGGCCTTAAATTAAATTATATAATATATGTATATAAACACTTATTTTAAGAGCTCTACTAACTTTGTTTTTGCCCAGTATTAAATGTTAACTAATCTTATATAGTCTAAATATCTTTGTAGCGTAGTGTACGGGAATTACATATTTGAATACAGCTTTTTGCTATTGAAAAAGCTTACACTGCCGTTTAACTGAATAGGTTCATGTTCAGCGAGGTGGAAATTGGGCAGTAATTCTTAAACCAATATTCAGATTTTCATGCATTTTTATTTCCTAAAATTCTCGGATCTTATATTAATGAGATGCCATAGTATAATTTTCATAAACCTAATATTTATTGCCTATCTATTTTTTCTTCTGAAAGAGTAACAAATTTAATGTTTTATTTTTCATTTATCTCAATAGATTCGGTTAAAATTAATCTAAACCAAATCTAAAACGCTTTCCGGAATATCATTACTAATACAGGTTTCTGTCAAATTCGGATCAGTTGCGCCTTTGATCGATATATCGATAGTTGGTATTTTACAAAATGCCCAAAAAAAGGACAGATAATGAAAAACATATGACAGGGCTGCAGTTAAGCTCAAACAGCTGTTGCTCTAATCTGCATCTGGTGAGCTGCTTATAAATAAATGACAACAATACACTATTTCACCATTAGAAGCGATAATACATATAAGGCCGGAGGCACGCAACTAGCTGCCTAGCTTAAAACAAAAACTCAGAGTCATCACTACTCGACACTTGTCGAACATTACACACACATCAAAAGGGGTTATTATTTTAGCTTATGCCAGGCTGACGAAAATCGCGCAAATGCTGCAAACGTTTAAGTAGCAGCTCGCTAGTGTTTTGTTCTAAATTATTCTCTCGCTCTCTCTGTTGGCAAGCATTCAACAACAAAATTGTAAGAAAAACAAGAACTAAATGAGCGGCACACTGTCACTGCCAAACGCTGATGGCGTCGTAAACGCTGTCGCGCCTCAGAGCATGGACATCGAGGTAAGCATTAAGAAGGAGCAGGCAAAAAGGATTATTAGCCCCTTCTCTTTTCTTTGTCTAAAATTATTCAACACTGTTGTTGCATTGTGTTTGCACAAACAACAAACAACAACAATGAAGTTTTCTTTTATTGCGCAGTTTTTTGGTGGGCGCGCGATCGTTGTCTTGTTAGATAATCCACGCCCATTTAAAAATTCTTCCGGGTTTATTTAAGTAAGACTAGAATATCGCGTTAATTGTGTGTTTGCAGTCGTAGAAATTGATATAGATCAATTACTTGATTAATGCGAGTACAAAGTGCGCCATTATGATGAGACTTGAAGAATCAAGTTTATGCGTCAGCTTAATCGTGTTTAAGGGGTTTAAGTGCACCAAAATGACATGTAGTATCAAGTTTATGCGTCAGCTTAATCGTGTTTAAGTGCATCAAGATGACATGTAGTATCAAGTTTATGCGTCAGCTTAATCGTGTTTAAGTGCATCAAGATGACATGTAGTATCAAGTTTATGCGTCAGCTTAATCGTGTTTAAGGGGCTTAAGTGCATTTTCATGATTACATGACATTTATGCGGCAGCTTTATCGTGCTCAAGTAGAGTTTTTTAAATTAAAAACTAACAGAACTAAAACTTTGTACTAAAAAAGAATAAGTATAGTTAAATAAACCGGTTCAAACTGCAAATCTTTTTGAAAACGAGTGCTGATAAAAAAATTACAAATATTTACATGAATTTTATATATTTTTTTTATCATGTCAAGCGTAAAATTTTTGACTAAATTGAATTAAATCAATTACAGGTTCCGAAAAACAACGGTTTCGGTTTGTGGCAATGGTTATTTAACTGGACATCGACATCACCAACAATGCTGCGTGCCGTGGAGAAGAAGATTCTATCCTATCTGAAGCTGCCGTATCGCGGCTACTTCGTGGACATTGGACCAGCTGTGGGCGACACTGATAAGATCTGGACGGTCAGCATGAACACAGACTCCAAGGAGGTGCCACTGGTGCTGTTGCACGGCCTGGGAGCTGGCGTGGCACTGTGGGTGATGAATCTGGACAGCTTTGCCAAGGATCGACCCGTCCATGCGATGGATGTGCTCGGATTTGGCCGGAGCTCGAGACCAATGTTTGCCAAAGATGCGTTGGTCTGCGAGAAACAGTTTGTCAAATCTGTCGAGGAGTGGCGTCGTGAAATGAACATCAATGATATGATCCTGTTGGGTCACTCCATGGGCGGTTTCATTGCCTCCAGCTATGCGCTGAGCTATCCGGAACGTGTCCGTCACTTGATACTGGCCGATCCGTGGGGTTTTCCCGAGAAGCCGCCCGACTCGACGACAACGAAACAGATTCCATTATGGTTGCGTGCCATTGCCCGCGTCCTGACGCCATTGAATCCACTGTGGGCACTGCGAGCCGCTGGTCCCTTTGGTCAGTGGGTGGTGCAAAAGACGAGGCCAGATATCATGCGCAAGTTCCAGAACACGATTGAGGAGGACATCAATCTATTGCCCCAGTATATACATCAGTGCAATGCACAGAGCCCAACTGGTGAATCCGCATTTCACAGCATGATGCAATCCTTTGGCTGGGCCAAGCATCCCATGATTCATCGCATTAAGGACGTGCGCAGCGATATACCCATCACATTCATCTACGGATCACGCAGCTGGATCGACTCATCGTCGGGGGAGAAAATCAAGTCCCAACGTGGCACAAGCATGGTGGATATCAAAATTGTAACCGGCGCCGGGCATCATGTGTATGCGGACAAACCCGACGTATTCAATCGCTATGTGAACGAGACCTGTGATATATACAAAGTCGGTAGTGGACATCTGAAGTCACCAGCTACTGTTGCCGTCTCGCCCGTTTTGCAGATACCTACACGCGATGCCACCGAATCGGATGATGAGCACGAGCTGCCCAATTTAAATACAGCGGAATCGGTGGAGATTAAGACAGATTCGAATGTTGGCCAAGGAGCAACGACAACGACAACTGTGCACCGCAACGAACCATCATCAACAACAGAAACAAATCCAGCTGTTAATCTGGCCGATGTCAAGCGAAAATGAAAACAAATTGCAAACAATCTACAAAAACGGCCTTAAATTAAATTATATAATATATAAACACATATATTAAGAGCTCTACTAACTTTGTTTTTGCCTAGTATTAAATGTTGTCTTATCTTTAAATTCTATAGTTTTGTATATTGGTTAATTTAAAGAAGTTTGTTATTCTTGTTATTTATGTACACAAATTGCCGCTCGTTGTGGTTTAATTTACTACTCTGTGCCAGTTATTGGGGTACAAAGTGCTTTTTGATAAATCAATGTTCTTCTAGCTCTACGTCATATCGTTTTGCCATATTTATGAATTTAAGAACGGCGCCCAAAAGTGCGCAATGTTTGGCATAATTCACCCTGATCCATAATCCATATCAGTTGCTTGTGCTGACGTCTGTTAACCACACGCGGAAGTCATCGACCTAACCCAGTGGCCTATACAAAATATTGTGTTTTGTTTTAGTTTTAGCTTAGCTAATCGCAATTTAGCATAAATTGAAAATATCAAAACAAAATCTGAAATAATGAACTATTTGTTTGTTGAAACTTAATCAGTATCGATATATACGAATTTAAGGGGAATTTCCTATTCTTTGTATGCTCTCTAATTGCTAAAACTAAATTTAAATTGATGTATATTTGTTTTTAGAAAATTTATATAAAAAAATTGTGTAGCTTAGTGTAAATAAAAACAATAAAAAATATGTTTTTAATTTTGTGCTATCAGCAAAAATTCTTTCTTATTCTAAAATGATTTAATTCTTCTTATCCCTAGTATAAAAAAAAAATGTCTAAAAAAAAGCTTCGGCTTTTAGTCTAATATCCTCTCTTAAAATAAATTTAAACAATTTTAAATTTATGTATATTTGTTTTTAGCATAATTATATAAAAAAATTATGTAGTTTAGTGCAGCGGTGGGCAGGCACGCATGGGCTCCGGAGCTAGCGCCTGCTCCCAACTTTATTTCTGCCTATTGTTTAGTGTAAGCAAGAACAATAAAAATATATTTTTAAAGACAATTGTTTTTTTCAAACACCAGAACTATTCTTATCCCTAAAACGATTTAATTGTTCTGACCCTTAATATTAAAAATAAATTTCTATAAAAAAAGCTTCGGCTCGTAGTCTAAATTTCTTTGTAGCACTAGTGTACTTAAATTATTTACTTGAATACAGCTTTTTGCTGTCAACAAAGCTTGTTTAAGTGATTGCACTATGTACTTGTGTGTACTATATACAAGTTTACCGATTGTTTTCCTTTCTATGTACTTTTCTGTTGAAACAGTTGATGGCCGCTGTGCAACTGATAACTGGTAAACAAAGGAGAGAGAGTGGCGATCTTATCAGTGTCAAAAGTAAAATAAAAATAATTGGACAGCTCGCATGACTAACTAACATCAACAACAAACAACAAACAAAGCAAATTTGTGTATAGTCTACAATAATAATTGCTTTAATTTAATTCTCAATTGCAAGAACAAAAAGTCTATCGAATTGCAAATTGTTCATATTTTTAGGGTATAGTATGTTTTGTATAATAATAAAATAGCTTTTGTTTTGGTTAACGCTCTCAATTGGCGGTGGCGAATCCAACACGATCGTTGCCCATATCGAATTCGGTGTAGTATTTGCCAATGAAGACATCGCCTAGAATCCAGAGTGGTCCATTTGGTGGCGGTATGTCCATGCCCATGAAACCAGAAAGGCAAATCGTTTTGCCCATCTGTGCGACTCTTAGAATGTAATCCTTGCCCTCCAGCTCAAAGGTTTTGCCAGCGAAAACAAACTTGATAACAGGCAAGTTGGGAATCATATCACAGGAGACCACATACTAGAAATGGGATCAAGAAAAGGAATATAATTAAAGATATATATTTAATATGTATGTATTTAACTTTACCTGACCACCCACAATGGGTGTGCCACCAATGGCTTGATTAATGGAGGTTGCCTCAGCGGTTGGTGCTGCAATTAGGGAAGTTCCTGTATCGGCAATCACCTGGCAGCCGCCCTTGCAAAGCTCCAAGTTATTCATTTGGGCCGAATCCATTTGAATCTGCCAATATCCCTTGCGTGTGACTGGCAAATAGGTAAAGTCACCATGGTAATGATTGGGATCCGAGCCACCGAATATGATTTCGCCACCCTCGGGCGCCTTGGGATCACGATTCAAATAGAAGGAGAACACCGGCTGGGAAATCAGACCCTGCTCGTACATGGCATAAAATGGTGGCTCAACGCCGTCCACAGATATTGAACTGTAGCCCAGTCCGAGTATACCATCGAATTTGGCGGCGACAAAGACTAGACCCGGCTCACTCAATGCCTCGGCGAATGTCTGACCCTTGATATCCAGTCCAGCAATGTTGACGGTGTCCGTGGACAAATAACCCGACAAACTGCCCGAGCCATAGTGTATATCGAATTGGGTGCCGTTCTTGCTGTAAGTGGACGATTTGGTGGCATCGTATTTGTTGTGCATCAGGCACGCAATGTTGGTCAGGTGACATTTCTTTGACGGCACCCACAAATTCGAGGAACCCGTATCAAAAACTACCTTAAAATTCTGCGGCGGCGAACCAATCGATATGGGTCCATAATATTGAGCGTCCAGATAATTGGACAGGGGTTCGGGTGCACCGGCAGCACCGCCGCCATATTTAATGCGCAATTGCTGCAGTTCAGTTCCTACATCAGCGAAATGCCGGCGAGCCGATTGAAATTTATTTAACGGCACTCGCAAAAGATTCGGATTCGAATCTGTGGCCCAGGCCAGGGCCAGGCAAAAGGCTAACAGCAGCAGAACCTTTTGCATGTTCACTGCCAGCGACTAAAACGTTTTAAATTGTGAAATAAACTCAACCACACAATTGAACAAAATTTATTGACTGATTTTTGTTCAAGTAATTAACTGTTGCGGCGTTGCGAAAATGATTCAGCAAACATAATTGCCTAAAATTGCCATAGCGCGTTTAAAAATACATCGCAACATCTATATATCGATTTTTGAGCGCGCGATATTTGTCGATGTATCGATGCAAATAAATTCATTGTACTGCTAAACAAAAACTGTAGTTTTTGCAACTACAAAAGTAAAAAATAGCCAAAACATTAAATAATATTAAATGGAATATCCATTTTAAAAGGCGTTTTTTTTTGCCATTTTGGACTGATGTCAAATATGCCGAGACATCGATTTTTATGCTGATTTAGAGCATCATTTTGAAATTCCATCATTACTTATCCGTTAATCAAACAGATTTTTTAATTTGTAAGCTCTAAAAAAATTATTGCATCGAAAGTTTTCACTTTGGACATTGTATTGTTCAAAAGGCTGGGTAGTTATCGTATATATATTTCGCAAAATATTGATTAAAATTAAGATTTAAAATTAAAATTATCCAAAAACCATAGCATTTGACCTAAAATTACCATTTGAAAGTGTGTACAGTAAATTGATATATAGAACAAAAGTCATATTTAGAAGTAAGCAACCATCGATTCCAACATTAATAATTTCGCTTTATGTATGTGTACCATTTTTCAAAAATGCATTTAAATTGCTTAAAAGTACTCTACTGATCGATATCCAATTACAATATTATTTTCTTCAGTACTTATAACGATAAATAGCAACGCCAGCGACACCAACTAATATGGTGCCCATCAAGAAGCCAAGCAGCTTTAGCTAAAAGTCAAAATTGTTAATTAATTATAATAAAATGATATATTAATGGGCATATATTTGTATACCTTGGAGTTATCCACCAGTGGCGTTTTTTGCCGATCAGCAGTCGTTTGTTCCATTTTCTTGGCCTGTCCCAACATTTTCTGATACATCTCCTTTTCGTTGTGTTCCTCGCGTCGAGCTTTAATAAATAGTCGCGCCAGATCCGATTGAACAGCGCGATTGTCCGGTTCCAATACAGCCACCTTTTGCAGTAGCTTAATGGCACCCTGCGTATCTGCCTTGCCCTCCAGTACCTGAAAGTGAAAGTGTTAAAAACCGATAGTATTCAAAAACGTTTTAAAATACACTAGCCAGAAAATCTATGCGTACAAACTTTTTTTAACTTTAACAGCTATTGTAAGTCAAGTCTTTATAGGAAGCGGTGGGCACGAAATCTGAATTCGTTAGCAGCAGATGGCTCCCGGAGCCATTGCTTGCCCACCGCTGCTTTATAGTAAAAAAAATTTATTTGGAATGGTCGTTTAAATTTCGTTTGAATTATGTAAAAATATCCTAAGCTCATTAAGCATCCATCGAGAAATTCAACCTTTTTCAACTTTTGTTCTTGATATTTTAAATAAAATATTTTGATACAACAAGAATTTTTGAAACAATTCTAAAAGTGACTTCAGCAAAATTTTTAAAAATCTCTTCTCTAGTATTTTTCATGATTACTATTTTAACCAAATTTTCCTACTTTTCACACAAAAAGTGGCCTTTCTTTTGCTATTTTTCAAAAAAATCATAAAAAGAATATATTTTGCATCAAAATATATATTTTTTTAAAATAGAGGAAAAACGTTAAAAAAGTAGACGTTCACAAAAAATCGAATTTTTCAATGGGTGCTTAATAGGTTTAAGGAAATTTTTACATCATTCAAACGAAATTTAAACGACCATTTCACAAAAATTTTTTTACTAGCCTTGTAATTTTACATTATACGGTAGCTCTAAATAAATAAAAAAAATAGCTGTTAAAGTAAAAGGGGTTGTACGCATAGTTCTTTTGGCTAGTGTATGTAAATAGACCTATATATTTGGTATATGTGAAACTTACTCTGCCCTTGCGATATAATGCTTTGGGATTGTTGGGCTGGCACCGCAGCACATGCTCCACGGATTGAAGCGCGGCATCAAATGCTCCAATTTTGATTTGGGCCATAGCCAGATTATTATAGACAATCAGACGATCCTCCAAAAGGTTTTGCGAGTCACTGTTGGACAGCTAAGCGTATAGAGATAAATTAAATAGCATAAATTAATAAATGGTAATGCAATATTTACTTCTAAATCTTCTTTGCCAAACTCGGCATCCGGATCACCATCGCGATTATCCAAGTAATCCAAGGCGCGTCTGTACAGATGTATAGCATTATTGTATTCGCCTCGCTTGTAAAAGTAATTTGCACGTTCTTTTTTCCTGGAACTGCAAAAGAATTATCTGATTAAACTCTTGTAACCAAAGAGAGTTATTTAATTTTACCCATATTTGCGAAGTATATCGAATGTCTTTAGGTCTTTAAAGTCCTCATACGCATAGTTCAACATTTCTACATCGTAGATAAGCTGGAATAAGTATACTCTTAAATATATATGTACCATTTTATAAAATTGTATATGTACTCACATTGGCATTTGGTGGTACGATGGTTTCAGCAGAAGTTTCCTTTTTCAGGCCAGTGGCACCATATCCGAAACGTGGATCAACTGTTAACTGCGCCTGTTCGCCCACATACATCATTGGCAGCACCATGTCCAATCCCTGAATCACTTCAAAGTCGCCGACGTGGCATTGGAAGCTCTCCTCCTGCTCCACAACAGTGCCATCTTCCAGTTTGCCGGTGAATTTGATGGTGACCAAATCACCGCGATTGGGGTGCTCAGCACTGTCGGGTGCCTTTTTAATGATGCGCTTTATCAACTGCTTATTGCCCAAGATATCACAGACGCCCTCCTCGTCTTCGTCTCCCTCTCTCACACCCTCCTCCACCACCGCCACATTATCTTCAGCGATTACTTCTTTCTTCGACTTTACATTGTCATCGTTATCGTCCATTTTTGCAGCCACACTTTCAGCTAGTGCTGCGGAGACACTTGTGGCAGCCTGTGCTGCACGTATGTCCTTGGTGTCCTCGGCATTGGTTAGGTCCTCAAAAGAGCTGCTACTCGACTTTTCCACGTCCATTTTTACCTGCCGAGTACAAGTGTAAAATGTTGAAACATGGAACAAAGGGCAACAAATGAGGCGATACTTGCAATAACGCGAAAATATGTAATTTCATGTGCTATGCAGACTTACTGTTCTAAAGCGTTGTCTGGTTTCACGTTCAAATCTTTAAAACGGCTTTGACACCGTCTCAATTTTACAATTTTTGAAACTAAGAGACTTTATTCAAACAAATAATGTAAAATTAAGATTAAAAAAATGAATTGACTTACTTGTGAAAGTACTAGAGGTGGAGAAAGATGGAGTGAAACATCGAAGTCGCCGATGCTTGCAAAATATCGGAGCCATCGGTAAGCCACTATCGAGTGTTTTTATATTTCATCAAAAATAAACAATCTTAATAATAACGACCCTCTAAAATACACATACCGCACACACCTCTAATAAATTAATGAATTAATCAGCTGATTGCATGCAAAAAATTAAATTAAATTCATTAAATGTTAAATTAATTTTATGCTAGAATTTTAAAACTTTCACAGGAGTTTTGTTATATTTTTGTCGAATTTTTGATATTATTTTTTAGGATTTCATACAAATTTCTTAATTTCTTCACCACGGAAAGGGTGACTTGCGTGAAACAAATTTTAATATTAATCAATTGGTTTATTGAATAATTCTAATCAATAAATAATATTTTTATTTAATAATAACTAATTTCCATTAGAGAAATGACATGGGATAAAATTATTTTCAATCGATGTTTTCCACACATCGCATTTACTTCTAGCAGAACGATGTGGCAGCCTTGGCCAACTTTGGCAAAAGGTGGCAGTTTTGGAAGCCAAAAACACAGCAGCGCCGATCAGCTGTTTTGCTTTTTTGTTTGATTGCTGCGTTTGAACATATTTGTGTAAGTTGAGTTATTGCCGGTAGTTTTAATTAAATAATGGCTAGAAAAAATGGCAACCGATCAAAGAAAAAGTTTCTGAACCATAAGCATCGGCAAAAGAATCAAAGGCAAATTAAAACCCCGCGCAAATTGAAAGCGCTAACTCTGTCGCCAACGTCAAGCACGTGTCAACAAGCAGCAGCAGCAACAACGGGACTTGCGGTTTCAACAGCACTTTCTGTTTCTGCGCCTTTGAGCCATAAAAATGTAAGCATTTTAACTGTTTAATTTGCTTGCAGTGCCAAACTTTGGCTTATTTTGGGGATAGTTGTTTGGGGCTTGGGGACGGTGCCCGCAAAACTGCGCAGACGCCAACTCCCCAGACGCAAAAAAAAAAAATAGTGAAAATTTTGTGCAAGTTCCAGATACAATTTCCAGCAAATTGAATCATCGCGAATTTTGTGTAACGTTCAAGTGGCCAAAAAGTGTAACTAACTAACCCACCAAAAACAAGTGCAAATACGTAATTTAAAAGAAATGGAGCAAATTTGGAGAAAAATTTGCACTCATTATGATGTGCCAGAGGATGTGACCAAGACTTGGTACGCACGCATCGAGGAGCATTTGAGTGATGACAGTCCGACACGCGCTTATCACAACTGGCAGGAGATGATGCAGCGCAAGCATTCGCATCTGTCCGACTGTGCGCCCAGCATTGCCTTGGCCGCCTTCTTTCAGTACTATCACTTTGATGGCAATCGCAGTTGTGTGGAGCAGAATTGCGAGGTATTCGAGGAGTTCTGTCGCGATGCCATGATCGAGGATGTGAGTAGGCAATTGAGGGCTGCATGGCTGCATTCGAAACGTCAAATGAGACATTCATGCCCAACTGAATTGAATGAGTTCGGCTGCATCTTCCAATTAATTAAATGAATGAATTGAAACGAATGAATTGAATGAATTGAAGTGACGAAATAACCGAATAAAATGGAGTGAGGGAGTTAAATGCCGTAATTTTTGTTCCTTTTAATACAATGTAAAAATCTAGTCACGGATTTTTGACAAACAATATTAACTGTAATAAATAAATTACTACAAAAAAATATAAGTTGCATTCTGAGTACTCTGAAAATATTTGCTTCATTCATTTCATTCGTTACTCATTCACTCACGAGTACTTAAAGACGCTCAAGTTTGAATGCAGCCGTGCAGACCTCTACTAGACAATCTACATAATTAGCCTATGATATCATCTAATATATCATATAATATAGGATGACGCCAAGTCGCTTGTATGCAATTTGTTGGGACGCAAATCGCCAGATAATGAAGTTTATTGGTGTCATGATGACGAGGCCAATTTGCTGCAGGACGTCGATCTGGCTGTCCTTGCGTATGTAATTCTAATAATCACTTCAAGTCAATCTAAACAGACATAGGAATATACAAAGAAATCATATATGGGTATTTCCAGGATCGAGAACGCAACATTTGTACGTCTTTAAATGAAAAAACAAATGGCTAAAGTTGACATTTTCAAAAATGTTTTCACACGTGTTTAAATTTTGAAGAAAATGGTTCAAAATATAGGAAAAGTGAATTTATTGTAATATATAATCTATACTCTCATCCTATTGAATTCTTCTAGCGTATATTGCTTAAATAAATAACTTAAATACATTTTTTTAGAAGAAAATTTCACAAGATGTGAGACTTTGATCAATTTAACGTTTTTGGGCGAGGCGGATCTTTTTCTGGAAATGCCCATAAGTATATTACTTTTATCTTTAATGAAAATTTTGGTTCCTTCATTGTTACTTTCGATTCCTGAGTCTAATTGAGCACTTTGTAATGTTTAGTGCACCACCGGAGGAATATAAACACTACACAGAACTGCTGCGACACGAGTACGCAAATCTGGATGATGAAACCTACAAGTCGATGAGAGTTAAGGTGCTAGAAACTCTGTTGATTATACCCTGTATATTCTCCACACCCGAATACCATGACAAGTACGAGGAGCTGGCACGCACCAACATACAGAATGAGATAAGGGAGCTGAAACAGTAAAAGCAGATTCCAGATTCATTTACTCGGTAAAGGATTGCAGTAGTTGGACAAGGGCTATGTCTGCTCCAACTAATTGGTGGCTATTATAAACATAACACAGATGGATATGCATGATATATCTTATGATGTTCTTAATTATAATTTAAGTAACAAATTGATGGATTTGGCAATGTGAAAAGAAACAATATAGAAGATCTTAGCTAGCCGAAATTACAATCAATCAAACACCATGGATAATTTAGTTAATCAGCGTATTTAAATTCAATTAAATGCCTAGCCATAAATACAATTTAGGTATAACAATAATATAATCCAGCTTTTATATTAAATATTTGATGTATATGAATATTGATGTATACGTAAGCAACTGGCCTGTCAACACTGCAAATCCATATTAATAAAATCGATGTGTATATATAATCAACCAGGAACATGTTTGTTTTATTCAAAAGTAACCATTATGAAACTGAAATCTGACATCGCAGTAAGTACACATTGAAAAGTGACAAATGTATTTTGTTTACTTTTCAAATTTCTCATAAGCAAACATAAATTACAGTCAATAACATACATTTTTTTATCTGCGATTAGCTTAAAAAAAATCCAGAGGACAATTCCACGATGGCGCCGCATCAACATCAGCCCTTTCAGAAGTTTAAGGATAACAATGTTAAGGTATGTCCTTACAGAAATCTAGGCCCTAGATTCTAGGGACTTGTTCATTATGTTCCCATGTTCGCGACAAATTTATTAAAAAAATAGTAGTAATTGAAGTAAAAACTAGAAAAGTTTATTTCAATTGAAATTTCAAAAAGATAATGACATGATAGTTCGCGATCTGTATAATAATCAGTTATCTGAAACTCAAGTCCCAATATATTTATCGTTTAATTTCAGAAACCAATTAAGCGACTTAATAATAAAAAGCGAAAGAAGAGCAAAATGAATTACACACAGAAGTTGGCAAATTCATTGAAGCGTCGCGCATTGATTTCACCCAAGAATTCCTCAGTTGGCGGCATCAAACGGAAACTGAACTTTAAGGACGCCATGGAGTTGAATAAGCAACAGCAACTGCCCAAGCCAAAGTTTTATTTAAACAAAAAGGTAACAAAATGTATAATCTTTATATTTATCTTCAGCTCAATTTTTGAACTTCTCTTTGAAAACTGTAGCAGGCTCGCGGCTCAAAGGAGCGAATGAACGAAACAATTGATGATGGTGAAATAATTGAGGAGATTGAGAGCAGTGACGATGATGATTGCATCGTGTTGGATCCAATTGTGGATCATATAGATATTGAGGAGGATTCCACTGATACTGATACTGATAATTCACAAACAAATATGGATTTGAATGATAATATTCCAACAACTAGTCGATTTGTGTTGGACAAAATAGGCGAATACGGATTGTCCTGGCAAACGGAGAATTCCAAGTCAAGTGATAATAAGTGCATTGTAATTGATGATAGCTTCGAATTGTCGAGCAGTCCTATGAAATTTGTGGAAGATCGCAAGCCCAACAACTCGATAGATGATAGTGTTATATTTGTACAAGAGTGCAAGGGCGAAGAGGACTTTATACCTCTTCCAGCTGATGAAGTGCGAGCTCCAAAGCGTGAAAGGAAAAGCAAGGATGCTAAAGTTGAACCAACACCAAAGGTTATGAGGCGCATGAATGAAAGTCTGTTTACCACAACAGAGCGCAAAAAATTGGACAATTACAATAGCAACACATATAATCCGGGCACAAAAGTCTCCAGCACGGCCGACTCCAATAAGCGACCCATTATCATCGATGGCAGCAATGTGGCCTTTGGGTGAGTATCCCAAATAGTTACAAAATCATATAATTATAGTGATTTCATTTATTCAACAGTCATGGCTGCTCCAACATATTTTCTGCGGAGGGCATAAAATATTGTGTGGAATATTTTCAGAAAATGGGACACGATGTGAAGGCCGTCATTCCATTGTTTCGCCGCAATCCTCACAAGTCGTCCAATCCTGCGCTGCTCGATCAACTGCATAAGGATAACAAAATAGTATTTACACCTTGTAAAAATTTACCCAATCAACAGAGCATTAGCTACGATGATCGGTAAGTTATGGAACCATTAAAAATCAGGGACTGCAAATTAGAGTTATGAATGCTCATTTAAACTAAACAAATCAATTAGGGTATTCAGAAACTATATGAAATTAATAGTAAAATGGTATGCAACCAAAAATCCTATTTTAGTCGAAACGATCTATATCAGCCAAAAACTTCTATTTTCAATCTATGAGAAAAATAAAATTAAATTCTTATTTTTATTTATATACCTAAAAAGGCAAAAATTATCGTTCAAATTTTATTTTTTAATATAAGTTTTGAAATAACATTTATTTCTGATTTTTAAGAGTTATTCTGTAACTTTATTTAAAAAATCAAAAAACAAAAGTTAAAGTGATACTATTTTTTTTGGTATTTTTATGATTTTTAGTACAGTTTTGGTATTTTTAGTATCAATTGGTATTTTGTTTGCCAATATTTACTTTATACTTCCATATATTATTGCAACAGAATATAGAAGAAAAAATTAAATATAATAGAAAAGGTCGGATCCTTAATTTCGTCCTTAAATGACATGAGATGCATCGTATGAAAGGTCTCGAATCAATAGATCAAGAATATTTTTAAATTTGGGTAATACACTATTTGGTTCAAAAGATTATTCACTTTAACTTGTATTTTTGATTTTTAAAATTACTTGTAACTTTTAAAATAAAAAACAAAAGTAACTTTTATTTTTATGAAGAAAATCACAAATAAGTGTTATTTTAAAACTTTTTATTAAAAATTTGATTGCAATTATTATTTTTCCTTTTTAATTTAATAATTAAAAATAATTGTTATTTCGTAACTTTAAAATAAAAATTTGAAAATAATTGTCAATTTGCATATTTTTTTTTTAAAAACTTATAACAGTTACGGTTCCTGTTAAAAATTTTTATTTAAATTTAAATATTAATTTCTATTGCAGTTTCATCTTACAATTGGCTTATGAGCGCAATGCGGCTGTTGTGTCCAATGATAACTATCGTGACCTGATCCATGAGAATCCGGCATTTAAGAAAATCATTGAGAATCGTGTTATTGGCTATTCGTGGTGCGATGATATACTCATACTGCCCAAAGATCCCTATGGCAGACATGGACCACCTTTGGATGAAATCTTACATTGTTAGGCATTACAAATTTAGTTTATCTTGAATTTCATTTAATTATTTCTTTTTTTTTTATTTTTATTTTTGAGTTTAAAGTTTAGTTTTGTTTACTTGTATAAAGTGTAATATTTACTGTGTAAAGTATATGGATTGAAAGACAAAAAAACGTGAATACAGTTGAATTAGATTCGGGGCAAGGCGCCAGTAACCACAACCGTTGTGGTTGTTGTCGTTGTTGTGGTGGCACTTGCTGTGGGCTCAACATAATCCGGTGGCGGCTCATTTAAAGCTGCTGCCAGATTCGGATTGCTGCTCTCCAGGTCGGTGGTTATGGTCAGCATGGAGGCTCCAAGGCTGCCCGTTGGCTTTACAATGTTGGTGTAATCGAGCTCATCATATTTGGGCGGTAAATCCATGCCCTTGGGCATTATGGTCATGTCGTTTTCAGTCTGTATGGAAACGCTGCCATTGCTGCCGCCTGAGTTGCCTGTGTTTAGATTAGTATTGGCAATGCTAATCTCTATATCCCGGCGAGCTAATGCGGGGAGAGGGAAGAAAGGAAGAGACAGAATCATTATTTCTTACAGTTTTTCAAATTTAAAAATATTTGGTATTTCTTTGTAACGACTGATATCATTGGCTAATTTATCGATAAAATACTACACAAGTGGCCGATAATTCTTATCTCATGCGCGAGCTGCGTACGTGCCTTGAACAGCTGACTGTATCGTTCAGTTGCGCGCGACTGGCCATCGGTTGCAGAGGTTTAAAGTTGTTTTTATTAATTTAGTGTTAGTGTAAGTGTAAGCAGCAGCTATTAAGAAGCGCTCACATGTTACTTAAGCTTGGCAAGCACATTTCGTAGTGAAACTGTTTGCACGAGAACGATTTAGACACAAGAGATTGCAAATTTATGTAATAAGGGTCAATCAGTTTGCTGACGTTGTTGGCCCATAAAATGGTGAAAGTGATGGAATGAATGAATGAATGACTCAATGCAAGGTGCAACAGGTTTTTTTGGACATCAAATAAAGTCTATTGGTTAATGTTAGCCGAGTGCCAAAAGTATAATAAATAAAGATAACGCTGGCATTTGATTTACACGTTGTTTATTGGCTAAATTCACCGCACAGTGAGTGAAAGTCAGCTGCCGAGGGTTAAGTGCTAAACTCCACCAAATACGTTTTCGAGGGGTTAAGCAAGTCAGCATATGAATTGTTTATGTGCTTCTAATGTATTCTAATGAGGGTTAAGGTTAATTGACAACCTGTTGACTTAACGCTTCAATGCTCACAGGTGGGGGGCAGTGCTGCCTTAATCTTCGAAGCAATAATTTCTAGATTTGGAAAAAAACCGTTGCTAAAAATCATTAAATGTTGTGTTTTTAAGAAAAAAAGATCTAAATTAAAAAGGATCATGATTTCACATCTTAAACAAAATTAAGAATAAGGTAGACCATAATTTTATAATTATGTTATTTGTATTTCTATTATAATTATTGAAACGTAAATTTTGGCTGAATCCAAAAATTTTGCTTATAAACTTTTGGCATTTTAACCCAATTACAAAACACAACAAAAAGCTGAGCAAAAACTTAATTAAATACCAGAGTCCCAATATCGTTGTGAACCATTAATCGTGACTTTTGCAATCATTTGCAAAAAGCTATTAAAAAAGGCAAAAACGGTAATGAAAAATAAAAAATTGCTACTTTTGTAATAAAGTAGCTAAAATTGCTTAAGACAAATTAAAAATAGCTAGATTTGTGGCTAATAGCATTTAAAAAAAAAGTTTCAAAATTTTTATATAATTTGCCAGATCTAGCCACTAAATAGCTAAACTGCCAGCACTGGTGGAGGGTAGGGTGACCAATTGGGGGGCAAAGTGCAGAGAGAGAGAGAGAGGGAACTTGAAACTAATTCAGTTGTGTTTTGATCGTTTACTCCCAAACAGTTGTAACCAGAAGAACTGCCATAGATGCTGCGACGCGTGCTTGTGATTGGAGCTCTGGGTGCAGGCAGCGTCAGCACCGCGCTGAGTCTGCGGACCAACGACTATGACCTCAACTCCCTGGGCATTGTGCGACTGTCGCGTTCGGCCTGTGCCGTCTTCGATGTGGCGCTCACCTACAAACGGCAGCTCTATTACCAGGATTGGGACAAGACGACGCCCGAGTACAAGGCCCAAAAGAGTCGTGTGCACAAAATAGCGGCCGAGAAGCTGCTTGAATTGATATGCACCAATAAGGGAGTGTATATCAAGGTGGGACAACATATAGGCGCCCTCGAATATCTGTTGCCCAAAGAGTTTGTCAATACGATGAAGGTGCTGCATTCGGATGCGCCACAGAATCCCATCGAGGATCTCTATAAAGTCATACGGCAGGATCTGAAGCGTGATCCGGAGGAACTCTTTGAGAGCTTTGAGCGGGAGCCACTGGGCACCGCCTCATTGGCGCAGGTGCATAAGGCGCGCCTGAAGACGGGCGAAATTGTGGCCGTCAAAGTGCAGCATCCGTATGTGAAGGGCAACTCACTGGTGGACATGAAGACCATGGAGATGGCCGTCAAAATACTGGCGCGCATATTCCCCGACTTTAAGATACAATGGCTCGTCGAGGAATCCAAGAAGGTGACCAATATCAATCATATTTAAATAGCAACTGATACTAATTTAAATTTAATTTCTTTCTTATAGAATCTGCCAATTGAGCTGGATTTCCTGAACGAGGGCAAGAATGCGGAGAAGGTGGCCGGCCAGTTCAAGAAATATCGCTGGCTGCGTGTGCCCAAAATCTACTGGGAGTTGAGCTCATCCCGTGTCCTGGTCATGGAGTATCTGGAGGGTGGACATGTCACCGATTTGGATTACATAAAACGCCACAAGATTGACGCATTTGCCGTGGCCAATAAAATTGGCAAACTCTACTCGGAAATGATCTTCTCCACGGGCTTTGTGCACAGCGATCCCCATCCGGGCAACATTCTAGTCCGTCAGACGCCCAAAAATGAATTGGAAATCGTTTTACTCGATCATGGCTTGTATGCCAATCTAACCGATAAGTTTCGCTATGAATACTCCAAGCTCTGGCTGAGCATATTGAAAGTGGATCGCAAGGCGATGCGACAACACAGCGAACAGCTGGGCATTACGGGAGATCTGTACGGTCTGTTTGTCTGCATGGTGACGGGTCGACCCTGGGAGACGCTCATGCAGGGCATCACCAAAGTTAAATATTCCAAAGAGGAGGTAAGTCAGCACAGGATGGAATTGTAATTTTCGAATATAAAATTAAGCTACAAAATTGCTGATATTCAAAATTTGTCAGGAAGAATACTTAACCCTCTAGTGCCCAGGCAAAAAAAGAAATTTGAGCATTCACTAATTTTCAGACATAGAAAATTCATAGTAAATCTCATCGTAGAGCGGTAAAAGAAAAACTGGCCGATGGAATATTTAGTTATTCATAAAGTTTTGTAGCAATATTCTGTTAATTATAAATCTAATATAATTACATTAATTTTTAAAGTTTTAACTAATATTTTTTTTTACCCCGCCTAAAGGCGGTCTTGGGCACTAGAGGGTTAATTTAATATATGAAATATTTTTAAAAAATATATTAATTCAGGGAGCGTAACTCTTTTAACTTTAATGAAAAAAGTTTATAAAATTATTTTTGATTTTTATGATAAAAGTTGAAAAATAACTCTTATTTTTGAGCTTTACTTTAAAAATTGCAAATAACTTTTATTTTTCAACTTTGAAATCAAAATTTAAAAATAACATGAAAATAAGAATTAAAAATAATTTTAAAAATAAAAATGTTGAACTAAAAATTTATCCTGTTGTTGGATAGTCCTTTCAAAAATAGCACATGTGCAATTTTTTAAAAGGCCCTGTAATTTTTTTAAAGCTTGATTTTTTCCGACTCTAACTCTTCTTTGAAATATCTGATTTAATTAAATATGATTCATAACAAATTTGACTAAACTTGTACTTTATCAGAAATAAGACTTTTGACCGTTGTACTTTATCAGAAATGGTTTAGTATTGTTATCAGCAAGCACCATGTTCTAACCCATGTTTTCTTTTGCAGAAGAATACCCTGCAGAACAACACGTCGCTGGTGCTGCCGCACATTTCGGACGTGCTGGAGCAGGTGGATCGCCAGATGCTGCTCATACTGAAGACCAATGATCTGATCCGTAGCATTGAGGCGACGTTGCGCACACAGAATCGCATGACCGCCTTCTGGGCCATGTCCAAGTGCTGTGTGCAGTCCACATATGCCGAGCAGCGATTGCAACAAGCGGCGGGAACAAGTCGCTGGCGTTTGGAGCTCAGTGAACGCTGGGAACTGTTTAAGCTTAATATCTACTACCTCTATTTGGGTCTGATTAACTTGGACTTTCTGGCGGCACTCAAGCAGGTGCTCTAGCCGCCAATTGAGATGCATGAGATTGCTTGATGACATTGATTAAAGTACAAATTGGAATGTGGAAAATTTACCTCGTTGCCTCTGCTCGACAAGACGTCGTGCAGTCTCCTGGCGCTTTTTTTGCGCGGCGTTCTTTTTTAATGGGATTGGAATCAATTAGTTTTTAAATTAAGTATAAAACATTGCATCATATTACCATTATCACAACCAATGGCAAAATGACGATGAAACATACGAAGATCACAATATAGAATGCGTAGTCGGAGTAGAAGTATACATAATCCGGTTGAGAATCTGGATAGTTAATTGATGAATTGTACGATCCATTATCTGGATAGTAAATTGATGAATTGTACGATCCATTATCTGGATAGTTAATTGATGCATTGTACGATCGACCGGAATCATTATATCCTTGGGTTGTGCTTGTGCTGTTTAAATGAAAAGTGGAGCTCAGCAAAATGCTGGCCTGAGTGGTAGTTGTCACATTGCCTGCTACAGTGGGTGCCATTCGTATGCGTTTCTTTTGATGTGATTGCCCGGTTTTAGGAAGGAAGCAAATTTGCTTCCCAAAATACCAAACTATTTAACGTGTCTCGTTTCGACCGAAGTGTTCGCTCAAACTGAATTTCAAAAATAAAATGAAAATAAAAATTGATGGGTCTGCGCCGAGTCATCCACGGGTCGGTCACACACAGCTCACATACCATATTTGCTTTGTAATCATTAGCTGATAACTGAAACTGACAAAACCAGTGCCTAGCCTGGGCTTAAGTTCCGAGTGTGGTTCCTCGAACACACATCGAATAAGGTGTCCATAATGTTGTGGGCGAGGAAATGGGGATGGGTTGGGTCTTTTGTCCATTGTCTTTATCTAATGAGGCACTATGATAAATGTGTGCAAATGTCGCGCAAACTACGTGTATTTTTCCCTTTTGTGATTTATGGCGACTTTTCGATTCGGAATACGCAACTTCTATTTTATCGTGCTTTCGTTATAGAGATGATCAACATTAAGACCATTAAGATGTTTAAGTTTTTATAATGCTTTATGTAATCTTATTTTGTTAAATGCTGTTGCTTAGATTTTTCAATAAATTTGTTCTAAATATACAGTTGAAGTTCCTTAGCTTGAACTTCTATAACTCGAATTTCTCTCTAACTCGAGCTAAATGAGTAGCTGTAAAATTAATAAACTTTAGAAAAAGAATTCTATAAGTCGAACCTTATCGTTGGATAATATTGATTCGTGTTAGGCAAGCTCGACTGTATATATTTAAATTATTTTGGGTGTATCTGTCATATTTACGTCTGAGTTGAATAACCTTTAAGATATTTAATCATTTTAAAATGTACGCTTATAATTCTTGATTTTGTTATAACATTTTTAACACAAATTTCAATGACTCAATCGTAAAATGCTTTTAAAATCAAAAACAAATATTTATAATAGAAAAACCCAAATAACTGAACTTTTGACACCGTTTCGGATAGGTTTTATTCCAGAACCGAGGATTTTTTATGTGTTATTCATATTGGTGTTGAACACGAAAATTCCTGTTTTTATGAGATTGCCCATTTTGAACTTGGTTTTTAAATTATAAAATTGTTTTTTCATTAAGCTAAATTACTCAGGCAACGATTTTGTTTTTGAATTTTTTATTTTAAATATAAATAGTACTTGTTGGGAATAAAACTCGAAATTCTATAGCTCTAATTTCTCTCTAACTCGAGCTAAAATTAATAAAATTCAGAAAAAGAACTCCATAAGACGAATATCTCCTCGAAATCAAAACTTTTCTTTGGATAATGGTGATTCGAGTTAGGGAATTTCGGTTGTAAATCACGACAGCAGGCACGACAAGTGGCCCATCTCTAGTTGAGTTGGGTCAAGTGAAAGCAAAAGAAACTAGTGCAAATATTTACGATTATGTTTGCTCACCTTGCTCGATGTGAGCCACCTCCTTGAGCTGTCGGAGCATATAGAAGCGATAGGCAATCATCATGGTCTGCAATTGAATGTCAAAGAATTAGCAGCATATGTGTTTATTATACACTACATATTTATGAATTGGTTATAACAATAATAATAATTTGAATTAACTTACGCGCAGAATGAAGAGGGCAAAGCATATTATGGCCAAGGCAATTAGCAAAGGGCCCGAATCCATTTTAAGCTCTTTTATTTACGTTTCTAATTTGTTGTTTAATATGTAGTTAAATTATTTATGTATGTGTATTTCCAGTTGCGATGATTCACAGTAAGCCCTCGCGCATGTCCAGCGATAAGATATGAATATGGATATTTTCGTATATGTATTGATAATATTCGATCAAAATTGCATTGATTACATTTTAATCAGTTAATAGAATACACGTTGAACCATTTCATTTTTGGATGTAATAAAACTTTATATTTGGCCCGGCTAATACAGCTCCAAGTGGCTGGCTAAATGCGAATGGACCTAAATAACTCGGCGTATTATTATTATTATACTTTGGACCCATTGAAAAATTGTTTACGATGGGTATAATCACTTTGTGATATACCAAACAAATTAATCCTCAAATTGAAACTAGTACTTATTATAAAAATGTTAGACTAAATCAGATTTTAAGTAAATGGTGACATAGATATTAAAATTAATTTTACATTAAAAGTAAACTGTTTATAAATAAGTAAATTAAATAAATATGAAAATGATTGAAATAGTAAAATTATGTTTATATATGTATTTATTGAAAAGTTTGTACAACTAGTGCAACATATTTTTTATGAAATTGCAAACAAGTCCAGTGGGAGACTGTACTGGCGCCATCTAGCGTTTGCTTATGTTTAAAATTGTGTGCAAGTTTTAGGGTATTTCCCAGTCGTGTTTTCTCGATTGAAGCGTTCTCACTTTTATTTTTCTGGCATTGCGTTATCGCTGCTGCTCTGGCTCTCCACTTCAATAGCCAGATTGCATTTCAGTCGCTTGTTTATGACTTTTGGTTATCACTGTGCAAACCCGCCGACAAGCGAGACGTTCTGTCTGTTTTCCTCCACGCCCCCCTAACCCTTTCCACAAGGCCAAACCACCAGCTGACAACCCCCAACCCAAAACCAGGTGCAGTCGTTAACCGTTAGTTAAAGTGAATGGCCGCTTGACTTTTGGGTTATCAGCGTGTGGCATGTCCAATCTACGCCTTGCACCTTTGACCTTCGCCACAATCATTACACACACATACATACGCACTGCACTTTTGTTAGCTAATGCTAAACGCTCTTTCTTCGACCAATCGAAGCTCATTCGCTGCATAAAGCGTGGCACGAAAATCAATTTTGGAAATGAGAGAATGTGAAAGACGGTGAGCGAGAGAGCAAAAGAGCATCCATTTGATCTCTCCCACTAAGGGAGAGCGAAAGCGCATTCATGTGTTCTCTCCCACTCACGCACGCTTAGGCAGCACTGCTGCCAGCTGTGACCGTTAAAAGTTGCTAGATTTGAATAAGCAAATTTTGATTGTGTTTTATAGCGTTCTGTTATTTTACTTCTACCTTCTTGGCATTCTAATTTAGAAATAAAATAAAACTTTGGTAAAAAACACTACCATCCTTTTTTATTTTTACTTTAAAATTTGCCTATTCAAATCTAGCAACTTTTAACGGTCACAGTTGGCAGCACTGTTCGGCAGTAATAGTCAAGCTGCAGTTGCGGCTGTTACACATGGTACACTTGAACAACAACTGCTAAATTTGTACCAATACGGGTACATTCTCCGTTTACCCAGCAAACAATTTCTAAAGCGAAGAAGTTTCCTTTTGTTAGAGAGTCAGCCACTTCCCTGACACTTCGGTGGGCGACTCTAACTTTGTTTTTGTGAGAGCTCTCCTTTTATTCTCTCTCATTCATTCGATTGACAGCTTTCTATCGGTAAAAAATTGCCTGAAAGATTCAATCCTTTAAATATTAATTTCTTGCTCGACTCGCAGAAGACACTCTCTCATTGTACAATCGCCCAAATGTTTGCTGGGAATTATATGGTACAAAAAAACATGCTTGTCATTCGGAACATTTGTCTCTAAAATCTGGTACAAAATATTTTTTCAAATGGCAAACTGGGCAGTAGTTTATTTTTCATGTGTGCGTATTTTCTCCTTTTTGGGGCATTTCCAGAACTTGTACAACTTTATGTTAGTGGGTATTGCCCAGCGGGCTGACTTTTTGGGTTTTTCAAAATTGGGTAAAAATTGAAATTGTGGTAATTTCTTCGGTTCACCTTCTGTCAAATATATCAAATTAATTGGGTGTAGAATATTTCCCAGTGTTATGGGTAATATTTTTGACCCATTAGAGAATAGTATAAAAAGATATAACAAGCGTTCGAACAGCTATCAGATCAAGCAATTTGCTCGATCTAAACACTAGACATGAAACTTCGTCTATTAATTGGAATAGGCGCCTGTCTCCTGGTTTGCACCGGTAAGGAAAATAACTTAATTTCCCTAACATATTAATATTCAAATAGGATTTTGCTTTCAAGCAGGAGCTTATGCGAAAAAATTACCAGATAATCCTGGTAATCAAGTTGCCAAACGCGGCCAAAATGAAGATGCTTTACATGATGAAGGACTTGACACCATCCAAAAATCTGAGAAGACTGGAGAGCATGCCTCTGTGAAAGAAGAAGGAAATGAATCAAGTAAGGCAAACATCTTGACTAATTCTGAGCAATGACTAAATTTTTATTCTTTATTAGAGCCAACTTTAGAACAAACCACAGCATCTTCTGCAGCTCCTTTACATGTGCCTGGCATGGGCACCTTGCAGTACGATCGCAAGACTGGCGAGCATGCTTTCGTGGATGAACAAGGGAATGCGATCCTACATGAATCAAGTAAGGCGAATATTAATATTTGGAGCCAAAATCATGTGTTGACTCAATTTCTATTCTTCACTAGAACCAACTGCAGAAGAACCCCCCAAAACCAGAGCATCATCCTGCAGGAGTACAACCTGATCGTAAAGAGAAGGTCACTACGGATGATACAAAGCAAGAAAAATCATCAAAAGATGATAAAGATAATGATCGGGAACTAACTGCCGAATCATCTCCTTCAAAAGCACAGGATACGCGCGAAGAGAAGGTTGATGCGGTTGCTAAACGACCTTCTTCAGAAGCATCCCGTTGGAAGCCATTACCAGAGGGTCCACTGGTGATTGGTAAACCTGGAAGTAAAATTCTTATTCGGGGTCAAAATGCAGCTCCTTTACATGTGCCTGGCATGGGTTCCTTCCAATACGATCACAAGACTGGAGAGCATGCCTTTGTGGATGAACAAGGGAATGCGTTCCTACATGAATCAAGTAAGACAATTATTATTATTTTCATTATCTAAAATAACTCAATTTCTATTCTTCACTAGAAACAACTTCAGAAGCACCGCCTAAAACCACTGCATCTCCCTCCGAAGCACAAACTTATCTGGAAAAAAAGGTAGCTACGAATGAGAAAAAGCAGAAACAATCACCAAAAGATGATAAAGATAATCAACGGGAGCTTACAGCCAAATCGTCTTCTTCAAAAGCACTTGCTACTCCTGTAGAGAAGGTTGATACGGTTGCTAACAAAGGAAAACAATCCCAATCGGCTGATAGAGATAAAGGAAAAGAAACTTCTTCAGAAGCATTCCCGGTAGAACCAACTTCAACAGGACCACACCGTTCCAAAGAATCACCTTCAGAAAGTCGTTTAGATTCAACCGCATCGCAAGCAAAGCCTAAGAAAACAGCACGGGCAATCCGCCCAACTAGAAAACAACCTTCAAAAAAGGTCCATAAAAAAAAACAAAAAGCAAATAAGCGAAAGTCAGGAAAGCGGAAGCGCCGTAGTCCTCAGTTTAACGTAAATATGCAAGCAGAAGGTCGTAGTATACAGGTTCAAGGAATGGCACAACGTAAGCGCCGTAGTCCTCAGTTTAACGTAAATATGCAAGCACCAGATCGCAGTATACAGGTTCAAGGAATGGCACAACGTAAGCGCCGTAGTCCTCAGTTTAACGTAAATATGCAAGCTCCAGGTCACAGTATACAGGTTCAAGGAATGGCACAACGTAAGCGCCGTAGTCCTCAGTTTAACGTAAATATGCAAGCACCATGTCACAGTATACAGGTTCAAAGAATGGCACAACGTAAGCGCCGTAGTCCTCAGTTTAACGTAAATATGCAAGCACCATGTCACAGTATACAGGTTCAAGGAATGGCACAACGTAGGCGCCGTAGTCCTCAGTTTAACGTAAATATGCAAGCTCCAGGTCACAGTATACAGGTTCAAGGAATGGCACAACGTAAGCGTCGTAGTCCTCAATTTAACGTAAATATGCAAGCAGAAGGTCGTAGTATACAGGTTCAAGGAATGGCACAACGTAAGCGTCGTAGTCCTCAGTTTAACGTAAATATGCAAGCTCCAGGTCGTAGTATACAGGTTCAAGGAATGGCACAACGTAAGCGTCGTAGTCCTCAATTTAACGTAAATATGCAAGCTCCAGGTCGTAGTATACAGGTTCAAGGAATGGCACAACGTAAGCGTCGTAGTCCTCAATTTAACGCAAATATGCAAGCAGAAGGTCGTAGTATACAGGTTCAAGGAATGGCACAACGTAAGCGTCGTAGTCCTCAGTTTAACGTAAATATGCAAGCTCCAGGTCGTAGTATACAGGTTCAAGGAATGGCACAACGTAAGCGTCGTAGTCCTCAATTTAACGCAAATATGCAAGCAGAAGGTCGTAGTATACAGGTTCAAGGAATGGCACAACGTAAGCGTCGTAGTCCTCAGTTTAACGTAAATATGCAAGCTCCAGGTCGTAGTATACAGGTTCAAGGAATGGCACAACGTAAGCGTCGTAGTCCTCAGTTTAACGTAAATATGCAAGCTCCAGGTCGTAGTATACAGGTTCAAGGAATGGCACAACGTAAGCGTCGTAGTCCTCAATTTAACGCAAATATGCAAGCAGAAGGTCGTAGTATACAGGTTCAAGGAATGGCACAACGTAAGCGTCGTAGTCCTCAGTTTAACGTAAATATGCAAGCTCCAGGTCGTAGTATACAGGTTCAAGGAATGGCACAACGTAAGCGTCGTAGTCCTCAATTTAACGTAAATATGCAAGCTCCAGGTCGTAGTATACAGGTTCAAGGAATGGCACAACGTAAGCGTCGTAGTCCTCAATTTAACGTAAATATGCAAGCAGAAGGTCGTAGTATACAGGTTCAAGGAATGGCACAACGTAAGCGTCGTAGTCCTCAATTTAACGTAAATATGCAAGCACCAGGTCACAGTATACAGGTTCAAGGAATGGCACAACGTAAGCGTCGTAGTCCTCAGTTTAACGTAAATATGCAAGCTCCAGGTCGTAGTATACAGGTTCAAGGAATGGCACAACGTAAGCGTCGTAGTCCTCAATTTAACGTAAATATGCAAGCAGAGGGTCGTAGTATACAGGTTCAAGGAATGGCACAACGTAAGCGTCGTAGTCCTCAGTTTAACGTCATGATGCAAGCACCAGGTCACAGTATACAGGTTCAAGGAATGGCACAACGTAAGCGTCGTAGTCCTCAGTTTAACGTAAATATGCAAGCTCCAGGTCGTAGTATACAGGTTCAAGGAATGGCACAACGTAAGCGTCGTAGTCCTCAATTTAACGTAAATATGCAAGCAGAAGGTCGTAGTATACAGGTTCAAGGAATGGCACAACGTAAGCGTCGTAGTCCTCAGTTTAACGTCATGATGCAAGGACCTGGTGGTAGTATTCAGGCTCAAGGAATGGCACAACGTAAGCGCCGTAGTCCTCAGTTTAACGTCATGATGCAAGCACCAGATCGCAGTATACAGGTCAGCGCAAATTAAATGAATATCTTAAAAAATAGTTTTAAAACTTGTATTGAAATATCTTCGGGACCAATATATTGTAAATGAAATGAATTAAATCAAACTGTTTTATTTGAGGCCGAGTGGGGGGCAATCTACTAGTATATACCCGTTTCCTAAAAAGTATATATAAGGTAGAGGCACTAATACATTCGTTCAGGACTAGTTCCAAAATACTCTAAATACCAGAGCTCGCAAATAACAGTTGACCGTTTTTCCTTTTGCGATCTACTCACGATTCTGTGATTGACTGTGACATTGCAATGTGAGTGTATGAACGTCTCGTTTAATGTTACGAATAAAATCGTGCTAGACTCTAATACATGGGTGCCCATCGCCTATGCACACATTGCACATTTGTTTTTGTAATGCCCATGGGATATGGGAAGTATAAGAGAATAAAATTTTTGCACATTGAATTTTGCACAAACAAATTGCAGCAAAACGAGAACAACTTTTTCATTGTTGCTTTCCATCCATTTTCGGTGCAGGCAAAGCAAAAACAATTGCGTTGCGTCGGTTATCTTTTGCTAATCCGAATGTATTTTGTTGTTGTCTTATCGTTTTGTGTACACTGAAAATGAAAAACTTCACTTCGCTTTGAAACGTGTGATGCGTGTGACTTTTTGAAGAAACATGTTTCTATTTTTTTTTCTGTGTACACATTGAAATAAAAAAAAATTCGTTACATGTATGCATGTGATTTCTTGTATTTGTATTAGAGCGTACAGCTTTGGGCACCCCTGCTCTAATATAAGGATAAGTATATTCGTTGAAGTTCATATAACTAGAAGAAGGAACCATCTCCGACCCTATAAAGTATATAAATTCTTGATCAACATCAACAGCCGGATGGAATGATCTTAATGGCTGTATAAAGTTTTTAAGCAACTATAGTGCCTAAAAGCATGTATCGGTTATTTCATTGCCTGGATATTGAAAATAAGCGCATGTGTTATAATATTTTACGGTTAGTGAATTTTTGTATGTATTATTTCGGTTCACAAAAAAAAAAATGTAATTGTGAAATTTTTAACAATATGTTAATGTTCAAACAAAAGTTTTTGATTCAAAAAAAAACTGCTTATTTAATACGATTAATATTTAAGTAAAAAATAAATAGTAGATTCAATTGCACCCTAAGAACATAATTAACTTTAATGTTTATGTTGCAATTTTGAATATTTTCGGTTTCAGTTACGGCTCCCAATTTGAACTCGTTAAGACAGGCCCGATTTTTATCTCTAATTTATAGAATACAAAATCCACTATTAATTTTTTAGAAAAGCTAGTCTTACTAGTAGGACAGGCTAATTAACGTTGATTAAATTTGATTGATTTCCTGTAGTTTATATGTAAAACAATCTTTTTTCCAGCTAGTAGGAAGGGAAATAATCGACGTATATAATGTATATAACTGACAGAAAGAGAGTCCATTAAGTGTGTATATATAAGATAGGCCAAAAGAAGTCAACCGATGTTGTTTGGCTCTCATTTTTTTTTTTTAGAAAAAAAGGTACATACATATGTACATATTTCTCTAAACAAAGTCATAATATCCAATAGCTGTTATAGAAAATATTAGTTAAATAACTAATGGTATTGTTTACAACTACAAATGTGGCGTAGTACGGGTAAAATGTGAATGGGAATCGACTGGTATTGTCTGCTATATAAGACTGCAATAGTGTTTTTCGCAAAAATAAAAAATAAAACATTACTGGATTTAAAGGTTTCTGTTCTGGTATTTTTTTTGTCATTCACAGTGTTTTTTTTTTTTTTTTTGGGAATTTTCAATCTTTTTGGCAATTTAAGTATTTGGGCATTTCAGCGTAGATGAGTAAGACCTCAAAATTTCCCTGGTATTTTTGTGAAATTTTCTTCTTGGGGCAATTCAGATTCGTATATAAATGATCTTTTTTCAAAAGCATTTATGTAGATTCAACTAGTTGCTAGATCTACAAACACAACATGACTATTCGCTTATTATTTGGAGTAGGCGCCTGTCTCGTACTTTGCACTGGTAAGACAACGGACGAAATTCTCATTCCATATATTAGTGTTCAAAATGAATTGTGCTTTAAAGTAGGAGATAATTCGGTGCAACTACCAGAGGGTCCACTGGTGATTGGTAAACCTGGAAGCAAAATTGTTATTCGGGGTCAAAATGCAGCTCCTTTACATGTGCCTGGAATGGGTTCCTTGCAATACAATCACAAGACTGGAGAGCATGCCTTTGTGGATGAACAAGGGAATGCGTTCCTACATGAATCAAGTAAGACAATTATTATTATTTTCATTATCTAAAATAACTCAATTTCTATTCTTCACTAGAAACCACTGCATCTCCCTCCGGAGCACAAAATGATCGTATAGAGACGGCCTATCCGGATACTACCGAAAGGAGACAAGGAGATTTGTCTAATGACAGAGAACGTACTTCAAAAACATCTTATCCTTATAATAACGATCGGAGTCAACAACAAACAGCTTCTAGATATGATAATAGACAACATACTTCAGGAAATTCTCCTTCAAGAGATGAAAATTATAATCAGGATAATTACTATTGGAAACAACAACAAGCAGCTGAAAGAGATAATGATTCCCGTTCAAAAGCATCCCGTTCGGAAAGATACCAACCCACTAAACGCACTTCATTAGCATCCCATTCAGGAGTAAATCCTTCTACCACTCCTCGTTATGGATCCTTACGTTCAAGAACAACCACTACAAAAGCATCCCGTTCAAATCGATACTCTTCTACCACTTCTCCTTCAGGATTATACCATTCAAGATATTCCCTTCGGGATAGAAACGAGCGGGGAAAATCGCAAACAGTCTCAGCAGCTCTTCCTTTAACTGCCTACCCTTCAAATTTATCCCAATCAGGAACATCCGCTTCAGAAGTTCGGCGTTCAGGAACAACTTCTTCCGGAGTCAGCCGATCACAATCAAAAACATCCCGTTCAAGAGATCAACGTTATTCCGCTCCTTCTGTAAAACCATACACAACACGAGCATCTAAATTCGGAAATACATACTTAACTTCGCCCTCGAAGTCCCGTGTATAAATATTTCAGGAGCATTTCCCTCAGAAGCTCCACTTTCAGAAGAAAAAAAACATTTTTCGAAAGCACGCCGTTTTAAAGCACGCCCTTCAGGTCTTTGGAGAATTATTTTCGACCTAACTATTGTCCAAATAGTTGTAAGCATCATATATATATATATCCGGAAAAATACAACTTTTATTTAAATATTTTTATAAATCAAATTGTTTTATTTTACCGAAGAGGTTTGAGGCATAATATTGAATAATAACAATATAAATATATTTTCGATAGGAATATTATATATTCCTATTATATTTAACAAAAATATCGATATATTAATAATATCAACAATTAGGTAATACTTTTATCAAGTTAAATTTTAAATATACTTTAAAAGCTTCAACACTTGCATAACTTAAATACCCGCAACTAAAAAAAGAAGTGCAAGGGTATATTGTTTTCGCAATTTTATTTGGTAATTGTGGTTATGTTTTAATATAATCTTTCATTATAACGTGTAACGTAAGAGCGTAATATTTTCAAATAAAATTAATAAAGATTTAAATTGTATATGTATGACATTGTCCACTTTAAATTATTGTGGTGGCAACAACGATCAAAAATATTTCACAATTATTATTTATCATCCGATAAATATTGCTAAAAGAAATTATATTATTTGTTTGCCTTTTAAATAAAATTTTCGATGCTTTTGGGAAATTTAAATCGATGGGTATTGCCAACTGATTAACTCTGAGGATTCTCCTTATTTTATGGTTTTTTTTTTTATTTTTGAACATTCGTATACCTTTGTATTTTTGGGGATTATTTGTTGACAGTCCAATGAGAAGTATATATAGGTGATCGTTTGACTGGAGCATTTAGTTCAAGGGCAACAAGTGCTGAATTTAAACACACACATGATGGATTTTCGTCTATTATTTGGACTAGGCGCCTGCCTCCTGATTTGTACAGAATCACAGGTACTTGGCAATCCTGGCAGTGGATTTTTACAACGAAACAAAAATGGTAAATGGGTGGACCCATTTGACGTGCCATTTTTTAGGGATAATGAGGAAGAGTCTGTCGATAATGGAGCACGTAAGACATTTATTATTATTGTTCATTAGATTTTATTTAAATGAATCCATTTCTATTCTTTACTAGAAGCATCTCCTTTTACTCCACTCCGTTCAGATGTACCTTCTGTTCAAGCAGCTCCTTCAGAAGCACAACCCGATCCTAAAATGCAAGGCCACACGGATGACAATCAAGGCAGATTTTCACAACCAGCTTATATGAGTACTCCAGGAAATTCTCATTTAGGAGATCAATATTCTGATCTGAATAATTACAACCGGAGACACTCAGAAGCAGTTGATAAGCATGGTAATAGAGGACAAGCTTCAGGATATTCTCCTTCAAGAGATCAATTTTTTGATTCGTATAATAACGAATGGAGACAATCACAAACAGCTACCCGCTCAGAAGATCGAGTTCCAGTATCTCCTCTTTTAACCGAATCCCCTCCAGAATTTTCCCGATCTGGGACATCCCTTTCATCCCGTTCGGAAAGATACCAACCCACTAAACGGACTTCATTAGCATCCCATTCAGGAGTAAATCCTTCTACCAATCCTCGTTATGGATCCTTACGTTCAAGAACAACCACTACAAAAGCATCCCGTTCAAATCCATACTCTTCTACCATTTCTCGTTTAGATTCATCCCGTCCAAAATATCAATATTCCCCTCGGGTTAATAACGAACGGGGAAAATCGCAAACAGTCTCAGCAGCTCTTCCTTTAACTGCCCACCCTTCAAGCTTATCCCAATCAGGAACATCCCCTTCAGGAGTTCAGCGTCCAGAAATGCCTTCTTCGGGACTCAACCCATCACAGTCACAAACAGATTCAACGCCGAATCTTAATCCACTTTAATGACGCGTGAAGTGTCTGAATCTGATTCTCAAGATTGCACTTTGGGGCAACATGATATTGTTATTCCTACTAAGATATTTATATTGTAAATTAAAAAAAAGAGATAAATCTATTACATTTCTGAAACAATTGTCATATAAATTTTAACGCTATTTTTAATAAGATCTGACAATAAAAATGGAAATATTTTTGAAATATTATTCATACTTTTATTATTAATTATTATAATATTATTATTAATTCCCACTCAATTTAAACTCGCAATGCCCAATTCCATGAATAAAAGACATTTTTAGGTTTTTCAAAGTTAATATATATTTTGATTTGAAATCAGTTGAAACGAATCAAAAGCACCGCACACGAAATAAACTATTAATTCCAATAAGTACAACATATGGGAATGCTTCAATTTAATTAGCATTACTAACATCAAAATTGCATTTTAATTAACAGACAATTTGTTTTTATTTATGTATATATTTTAATATTACATGCTAAATTGTTGATACATTGTTTGTAACATTTATAACTTTTCTACAAGTTTTATAAGTTGGCACTGGTTTTTTTTTGTATTGATTTGCTAAGAGTGGTTTAAATCAAATAAATATTGTTATATATCATATTTTTGTTGGTATTTCCCTATAATCTCGTCATGAAATTATAAATAATTATTTGAATTTAAAGGCAATTTGAATGATAAATGATAAATGATTGTGAATATTAGGCAAGAATAATATTTAGTTTGAAATTAAAGTTAAACTCTTATGTAATTTATTAAATCAACGAATTATAGAGAATAAATTAACATTCGGTTTTCTTAGCGATACAATCTGCAAGGATATTACATTTTCGGCTTATATGAGAAATTGAATTGTTTTTATTGTTTCAAACACCGCAAACACTTATCTACAATATATATAGTATATTTAATTTAAAGCTGCTTCTTTCGCTGACAGTTTGGCCTTTGGCGGTTTGCAATTTAATTGAAATTGAAATGAAAAGTATACAATAGAATAGTGTGTGTGCGTTTACTGTTTGCACACACTGTTTTGTGTGGGTGTCACATACAATTAACATGCTTTATTCAATTGAAGTTTAATTAGCTGCAGTTTGTTGTCGTGTTATTTACCTTGAATAATTCAGTTGATTTTCCTCATCGTCATCTGTTAAATATTGAAATTGGAAACGGTAAATGTGGTTATTTGGTATTGTTTGTCGAATTGTTGTAATCGGCAGGACATTAAAATCACACATTATTATGTAAATTTATTTAATCCTTATATTCCTGATATAACATTTATTTAAGTTTTCACACACACAATTTCTCAGTATTTGGGTCATAAAAAATTCATGTGCCTTAAATCATGGCTGGTTGACTGCGTCTAAAGGGCTTTTGACCAAAATTTTTATTTAGTTTTCAGCACTTGCATAATTTACGATCTAAGCCTGATAGACACATATGCCACACTTGCACACATTATATCAAACAATATACATATTTTCCCATTTAAATGATATTCAAGTACGTCAGTTTTTTACTTGCAAAGGGCTTTTAAATGCAGGCAAGAGAGCTATGGTCACAACTGACCAACTAGAGGTATACCCTGGAACTAGGTCTTGAGCTTCTTTATGACATTTGAAGCTGAGATGCATTTAATTGAGAAACACTAATGAAACAAAAATAATTTAAAAAATATCATAGATTATTTTACAAAATAAAAATTAATATAGTGGAAAAAAATATAAATAAATATGTGCATTTTTAGATAAATTTGTAATTTTTAAATTTATATAAAATTATTTACTACAATTTTCATTTTTAATTAAATTTTCATTGCTGTCTCGATTATTTTCAGTTTGCCCATAAATAAATGTAGAAAATGGAAATAAAATCGCCTCCAAAAGTAAAGGGTATTAGATAGGCAAATAGCATAGCAACATTGTTGGCTTATAGTTTTGTCAAAACAATAACAATAAAAACAACATTCATTTCAAGAATTTGGTGAGAGAATTGTTGTGGCTTTTGTTGTTGTTGTTGAATGACAAAAGATAAAGCCAAGTGACATTTTAATTAATTTAAATGAATAGTATTTCTTGTTAATAGTTGCGTGTTGATTTTGCAGTTTACAATGTAAACGTAAATGTCAAACATACATATATGTAAGACCTTTATCAAATACGCAGGAGTACACACACACACACACACACACACACATACACACACACTGACATACACACACATAGCTTGACAGGCAAGATTGTAAGGTAAACTGCAGAAATTGAAAGAGAAAACACGAGACACAAATCAATTTGCATGAGGAAAGAAACTTTGTAACTTGCCGCAAACGAAACTTTGTTTTTCATATTTGTGTGGTATGTGTGTGTGTGTGTGTGTGTGTGTGTGAGTGTGAGTGTGTGAGTATGTGTTGTAGGGGGAGCTGGCAAACTTCAAGGTCTGTGTGTGTTTAAATTTGAAATTCAAATTTATGAAACTGCAGTAGTCGTAGTTCACAGATTTTGCCAGATATGAGCTGGCATATATTCACACACTCACACACACTAGCACACACACAGACACAGACAGACACGCACACACACACACACTGACTCATAGACTGAGACACACAAAATTTGTGGCATTTGCTTGATGCCTTAACAATTATATAGCATACTTTTTGGGATCCCTTCACACACACACACACACACACCCGCACACACACCCGCACACACACATACGCACACGTCATAAAAACCTTTTTTGGGTTCCCGCTTTTATGTGGTGCAAATTTTTTGGCCTGAGACTCGGAGACTTTGTCGTTCAATCGCTCGTTGAAAGTCGTTCAGTTGGAATCAAGTTGTTAGCACAATTAGTGGGGGCGTGTTCCGCCCCCTGCCCCCCTGCCCCCAGCCAGTGTCTGATGGGCGTTACTGTTGCGGCTTTCATTATCGGCTACGTGCCTCATTTTGTCCATGAATGCTAAGTAAAATTAATTGCGTAGCCGCTGGCACAAAAGTGTGCGAATTGTTGCCGCTTTGTTTGCTTATTTTAATAACAGCAACAACGACAACAACAACAACGACAACAACAACAACAACCAGAGCAACAACAATTGCTTAGCTCAAAAAGTTTTTGAATAATTTCATTAATATATTTAGAAAATTACACACACACTCTCACACAAATAATTACAACTGCTTATTAAAATTTATAATTAGCTTAAAAATGATTACAACAAAATCACGTTGTTTGTATTTGCCAAAGTATTTGCAATTCCCAAAAAGTTTAAGCTAAAAAAAAAAAAAAAAATTTAAGAAAATCCCAACTTTAAAATTCTACTATTCATAATTTTAATTTGACTTGAATTCGAAGACTGGGAAAAATGCTGGTGAAATAATTATTTTAAGGATTTTTTTTTAAATGTAGCATTTATTTAATAAATACTTTTTTAAAGCTTGAAAATGGAGAAATTAAGCAAATAAAATTAATAATTTATTTAAAAAAATTGTCTAGATTAAAAACCAAAAAGACTAATACAAATTTATCTTTAATATGGAAAAATTAAGCAAATAAAATAAGAAAAAATTATTTATAGGTCTAGATTAAAAAACAAAAAGTCTAACAGAAATTTATCTTTAATATGCCAGGGTATTTTCTAGTCAATATTCCTAGTTTTTAGCATATTTTGCTTATCAAAGCGGGGTCAAAAATTTTTAATTATACTTTTAGGATATTGGCCAAAAATAAAAAGTTTTATTTGGCGTTGTTTTGCAGAGCATATTGAAGAGCACAAGTGGGAAGACAACTCGAAGGTTCTGGCCAAGACCCAAAAGCAGGTCAACGAAAATGGTGTACAATAAACTTTAATGAATTACAATTTGCCGTGGACAGACGAATGGCAGAGAGCAAGTAAGAGAGATGGAATGGAATGAGATGGAATGGGAAACAAGGCTGGTAAATCATTGGGCAAACAGTTACGGAGTAGAAAAAAAAGAAAAGAAAATGAATGAAAAACGAAGCAAATGTTAAAGGAAATGAAAATGTGTCGAAGGAAATGAGGATTGACGCCGTTCTTTGGTCATTGAGGATTGCGAATTGCGAAATTGGGAATTGCGGATTGTGTTGAATTGATATTGGAGCTTGTTTCTGGCCAAGACATGGCTGCTTAGCGCTGATTTCACTTCAATTGGACGTGGCCAGCAAATGAAAATGGTGGGCATTAAGTTGCCGTTTCATCATTGTCAACAGTCGCACACACAAACAATAAATATATTGTAAACAATTTGTTGTTTGTGCAAATATTTGAACTTGCCCATGGAGAAAATAAGGTTTCGAATGTGAAATCCGCAAACTCTTCGCTTGGCCCATAAATTATCATTATCAGCCTCAGTATCAAATGGTTCTTCGCAACTTTTACAATTTCCAATTGCCGCATTTTCCGCATTTCCTTCCCTTCGATCCCCCGAATCTCCGATCCCCAATCCCAAGTGTTGTCAAAGTGGCCAATGTGGCATTAATTAAATCAAGCATCATTAAGCGAATGTGGCAGTGGCACCCAATACGGTAGGCACTGTGTGGGCGTGGCACCATTACGGTAGACACTGTGTGGGCGTGGTCAGCGACCTGCATTGTCTAGAATTGCAGTCAAGTGCACAGTGATCACAGATTGTTATCGTTATTTTCCTTTTACTCAAATTTTGAAACATTTGATTGTTTTCTATTTTCCAACCCAACTAGCTGAAATTTTGCAATATATTGAATATTCTGAGTGCAAAATATCTATACTATAGCTGCAAAATTTCTCTAGTTAAATAATTTTTTTGCAATTATGACTGTGGAGAAATTAAAAAATAAAAATATCATCTGAACCCAAAACATTGTCACCAAATTTGTTTGTTGTAATTTTTAAGATTTCTGAGATCTATATATGAAGATGCTCAAATAAATAGACTGAATTTTTCACAGCAAATTATTATTAATTATATATATCCATTTTTAAAACAAAACTATCTATGCACCTAAATAATCTTATATAAGAATGAAAGCAAGTAATGTTTAAAACTGAAAATTTAAAATTATTAAAATTTAAATCGAATTGTTAATTATTAGTTTTTTTTTTAAATAATTATATTACCAAACATAAGAATAAATCGATTGTATTATGTTGTGACTAGTGCTATAGTTAATCATAAGTTCCTTATAACTTGCACTACGATGTTAAATAAATAAATAAATAAAAATAATTTATATGTAAAAAATAAGAAAATTTAAAATAACCTTCTCTTGTAGAACTTTCATTTTGTAAGCGATACTTTCGAGAAAATGCGTCAAATTTATTACATTGTACTTAATTTATTATTATTATATACTTTGAGCAACTAAGTAAATAAATTACATGTTGAATAAAATATTCAATGTTAAATTTTATTATCATATTAAAATATTAATTCCTTTTAAAGATTCAAAATCATTACAATTAAATGGCACCACAGTGCAGTCGAGTAATTGAAAATTCTCCCAATTGCGCGTAAAATTTCATTTGGTCGTGTGTAATTTTATTGCAATTCCTGTTGGATTTACTCGAATCTAAGGGACTCTTAAAGTGTGTGTTAAGCACAGAATGGGCCTTTAAAAGGACAGACAGAGTCTTAACCATTATTCATTCTGTCTTAAACAGTTGAAAGCTGTGTTTTTATTTCAATTTAATTTATTTATAACAAGTTAACTGTTGCCATGTTAACAGAATTTATACTTCAACATATGAAGAGTCTAATAGGAATAAATAAACTTAAGTTTCGTTTATCATTTCTATGCTGAAAAATTTAACTCTAACCTTTTTTTGGTTGATAAAAATGAAATAGCAAGAAAATACAAAATTATATAGGGAAAAAGAATTTGATTACATTCTTGCATTATGTGTTTTATACGCAAGTGCAGTTTTCTTTTTGGCAATTGCTTTGTCTTTGGCACTGTGTAGTTTTCTCTATGTGTGCCTGGCAGCTGGCCAAGTCCAGAAAACAAAAGTCGACCCCAAGTGTGTCGCCATTGCAGGAGCAGAGGGGCGGGGAGGGGAGAAGGTAGAGGGGAGAGGGGAGAGGAGGGAAAGGACACCAAGTGAAATGGAAGAGATGCGCCAGATGTGCTTGTTGGTTTAAACAACAGTAAATGCACTTCGACGAGGCTTTTGCTGAGGGGTGGAATCACACACACACACAAAGACACACACACACACTCAAAGACACACACACACACACACATACACTCTTCTTGGGCTTAAACGGGCTTTACGTACACAACGTCTATTTATTGCCACGCTTGTTGAGGCCATTTTTCACTTGCGTGGATTTTGCGCGAACGCTTGAAAAATTCATTTGCTAAATGTAATTCGATTTAAGTTTAAAGCATTTGCTTTCTGCATTTTTCATTGCCATTTGCCATTGTGATGTCTAGCATTTGTATACCCATTAAATTGGCTAACAAATGGCAGAATGTTTTTGTATAAATCATTATTAACAAAAAGATCATCTTTAAGTCGTTCACACTTCATTTTATCATTTGCATTTTCTTTGCGTCTACATTTATTTGCTTATTTTTATTCATTTTCGGTTCACAGAGCACTTACTTTCCTGTGAAAAAGCGCACTGATAAATGTGCATATATTTTTAAAATGCACTCTTTGTCTGTGTGTTTTTCTTTTTCATTTTGCAAATGTGCCATACTTTCTGATTTTTTTGGGAGCATACATTAGTGCGATTCCCGCATGTATTATGTAGTTTAATAAATTAATTAAAAAAAGATTAAATGTTTATTTATCGAAAACAGCAACAAATATAAATAGACAAATAATTAAATATACTAAATAATATTATTAAATTAAAGACCATAAATGATTTTATTTTATTAAATAATTTAGACTTTTACAAATTTTTTTAAATACATATTTTAGAGCATTATTTCATAGAGTTTTTTAAGATTACATAAAATAATATTTATTTTTGAAGATGCACAATAAATTAAATTGTAAAATAGTTATTTTATGGTTTTATTTGATTGAGTTTTTCCAATTCTCAAAATTGATCCAATGCTCAAAACTCTCACTTTCAGCTAGTGATTGACTTGAAGGTTTTCATAATTGCTTTGATATGCAAATGCATTTTCAGTTAAAACATTTATGAATTGCATCTGGTCAATTCCCTGGCATTCTATGATTTGAATTTGACAGCTCTCAATTAAAATGAAAATTTGAAAATGCTTTTTGGCAAAGAGCACAGTGCGCCACTTGCACCACAAACACAAATACAACTGCAAAAATACAAAAATACACAAATATGGAAATTGCCCTTGTCTATGGAACTGCAACTGTAACTGTAACTGTAACTACAACTGTGTACAATCAAATTTGTTAGTTTCCTTGAACCCGTTTCATTCTCCCATGGAATGGAGCATCCAAAAATGTTGCGTTGGCGCATTTGTTTCTAACAATCGGCGAACAATAACAACGGCAACAACAACACAACTTGGCCAAAAGCAATAAACTGGCCAAGTTGGGCAAGTGGTTGCCACTAACCGCTAACCAAACCAACTCACCACACCGCCCACTTGCCACGCCCTGGCGCCCAGAATCCTGGAACGCGCTTTGCCAACTCAGCAGGCATTTAGTTTTGTGTAAAATGCAATTTGCTGCTTTTGCATAAAATTCCCATTGTTGCTGAATAGCCCTAGATATGTCATATACCCTGTAAACTGATTAGGGTATGTGCATTTCGCTAAAATTCAAGTGAATTGTTTATAGCTGAGCGTATGGTTATTTTTAATTTTAAAAGTTATTGAAGATTGGATTCAAAATAGGAAATTGAAAGTTAAATGAGTTTTACAAGTGAAAATTTAGCGAAAGATAGTTCCGGAACATGGTCTTAAGGTGTGTATGAGAATTGTGTAATATTTGTTTATATTTTTACTTGACTTTAAGCAAAATCCAGTTCATAAGTAAACATTTCTGTTCTTATCTCAGCTTAAATGGTTACATAAATGTAATTTTTTATATTTATTTTAATAATATTTCATCTTGATTTTAAAAAAGTGAAAAAATTTAAATAAAAAAATTTTAATAAAATAAAAATATCACCAAGCAACGGAAACAGCAGTTTCTTTAAATGAAACTTATTTTGTTTAAAACAATTATTTTAATGTTTGTGAAAAAAATGCATAGGCTTAAAAAATGCAAGATAATATTTGCTTTTTTAATTTATAAAAATCAAATATATGCCATTGAATTCATTTTTCTTTCGAACATATGCCAAATACTGATTTCTGGGAAAATAAGGCGAAAATGAAATCCAGAATACAACAGCATATTAATATTACATGATTATATGTTGTGATATACTGATGTAAAGATACATACATATAATATTTCTGTGATTATATATGCAATGGATTTAATATTCTCATGACGGCAGTTCTATGAGTCTTACACACGCACACATACTAGTATAGCTAGTTAGAATTTAATATATATACCTACCTAGATATTTACGTAAATGGCTCCAATTGCTGTTCACCGACATCCAGCAAACTTAAATCGTTGAATGTTAAACAATTTTGCAGAACTTGACTGCTGGTTGCATTAATTAAATCAAAATCAATTGCCAGACGATGCTCAGACTTGGATGCATTGGATACCGTTTGAAGTGTTCTCTCCTTTGGTTGCCCATCATCATGATCATGATCATTATCATTGTCATTCTCATTATCATTATCATCATCATCAGTTCTGCTGCTGCAATTCTGCTGGCAATCAACTGCATAACAAAGGTTTAGGTCTGTTGCCTGTTGGCCTGTTCCCTGTTGTTTCAGTTGTTGTTGTTGTTGTTGTTGTGTCATGGCCAGTTGATTATGGCCAGCATGATGAGCACTTGTCAATTGGGACGCCTCCAGTTCGTAACCGTTAGAGGGAGACGGGTACTCATCGTATTCATCATACTCATCCATCAGTGATTGTTCCGAGTAGCTTTCATCATCATCATCGGCGCAATCAAAGTAACCACTCTGTGTGTGCGTATGTGTGTGTGTGTGTGTGTATGTGTGTGGAAATTTTCGTGTGAATCTCTTTGTTTAGTTTACTGTAGCCCACTGTAAATACGCACCTGACAGTCCAAGCAACGGCAATTATCACAGAGACTGCAGCTGAGTCCCAAAATGTCGGCTGCTTCCTGGTACAACTCATAGCTCGACCTTGTTGTGGCCTCCTTTTGTTGTTGTTGTTGTTGTTGTTGCTGCTGTGTGTAGTTGGCCAACTTGTTGTTGTTGTCATTATGCATGCTCCAATTGTTCAATTTATTTAGCTGCTCCCGCTCCTGCTCCTGATCCGCTCCAGCTGCTTCCTGACCGTTGATGTTGCTCATGTTATTCTTGCTGCCCGAGTGAATCGCCAATGATGATGCTGTGATGGCTGTGTAAAGATTCGCCCCATTGCTGTTTGGCACGAGAAATGAAAAGTTGACTCTTATTTAGCTTTTGGTTGAATAAACTTAAACGCACATCGCACAATTCAACGCAAAATCTCCATACCGGAAGTTACGCACAGTGGGCAATTATTTAGCAAAATAATAATAGTAAACTTTTTATCAGCATAATACATTTTGTGGAATACAATATTTATAATCAAAAACTTTTTTTTGGCATTTTACATTTGATTTAAAAATATAGTATATTGATTAATGAAAAAATTAGCGTTAAAAAGTTTTAAAATTAAGATAGACAATACTTTGAGACAAACAGTTATTTTTACAAAATTTAGACTATTTAAAAGCATAGTCAATTTAGTGGCCAAAATGTCAACATAAGATGTAGAAACTTAAGTAAAGTGAAGGATATTTTTTGTATTTGTATTAATTTGTATTTTTCTGCGATATATTTAATTTTATTTAAAATCTTAAAGCTTCATTATAGAGTTGATATGATATGAAATTTTCTAACATCGCTTTCAAAGCGAAATTTAAAACATTTTTAAATAGGGATTAAAACCCTAACCTAAACCGTAACCTTTAACCAGTAAAAAGCAATTGAAATTCAAAACCGTAACTGAAACCGTAACCAAAAACATATTTTAATTTAACTGAAACCTTTAAACTGGAACTCTGTAAACCGAAATAGCCGTTTAGTAACCGGTTCATTAATGAGGGTTCATTTCAGTTCAAAATAAAATTTTTTTTAAATTTTGTTTTTAACTTTCTTATGTTTAAATTTGAATTTTAATTTGTGATAGTTATGATCGAATTAAATAAAATAAGTTTGAAATTGAAATTGAAATAATAACCGAAACCGGTTATGTTCCCTGTTTTTATGCACTGTTTTTAACATTGAACTCTGAGGAAATAATAACAGAATAATTAAATAAACAATAAGTTAAAAAAAAAAAAAAAAAAACTCTGGGACACTGGAAATTTAATTAAAAAAGTGTAGCATACTTTCAAGCGTTTTTTTTTTTTTTTTAATATTTCTTATTGTTTATTTAATTATTCTGTTATTATTTACAAACTTAATTTTGTACAGTTTTGCAGCCTCGTTGTAGAGTTGTTACACTACAGCAAACTGTTTACATCGCTATCACAGTGAAATTTAAACCTTTTTCAAATGTCTCCCTCCTCCGTGGAGAGCCATTCAGTTGATATCAAAGGGAATGCAGGGCTTTAAAAGAGCTGTCTACCGTTGCTCGGGAAGCCGCTTATCAGTTGCTGATGGACAAGGGAGGTGGAATGAAAAGGGTGCTGGGAAGGCTTAACAAAAATGCAAATAGTTGCAAAGTGCGCGACAAACTTTTTGCAAAAAAAAAAAGGAAATATTTCGCAAGTTATTTTGTCACACTTGAAGCGCCTTGATGGAGTTGTTCTCGCTGGCAACTTTGATTCCCCGGCTGCATGTAAAAAAACTTGCTGAATGCGCACAGAAAGTTCTCTTGTAATCAACTGAAAAAAGTAAATTATAAAAAAGTGCCGACTGCATTTCCTAGCCGACGGTTTCATACTAATTAAAGTCTCTAATAAATCAAAGGGCCCAGCTGCAATTAATGAAATATTTAGCATTCTGCACTTTGACATCATTATTATGAATAGGCGGTGGTGAAGGAGTGGTGGGTGGGGGGAAGAGGGTTGTTCTCAAACTTGCTACAAAGTTAACGAGAAATAGTTTGGACCTTTTTGTGAGTCGAAAAAAGTGAGCAGCTCTCCAGGGTGCCTGGAAATGCAGCTTTACTTTTAAAACGGAGGGTATTCAAATTTGGCAAGAAAATGTCTAATGTGCCCATAAATTATATATATATATATATATTTTTGAAAAGGACAATGAGCTCAAACTAATGCAAACTAGTCTCTCAGATGAAATGCGATGCATCGCCAGCTTTAATATATACATTAAAGACTGATTAATGTACGGATTCCACACTTCTCAAAATAAATGGAAACTTTGTTATTGTTAGTAAAAAAAAAAGTAAAGACTGATTTATCACTTGTCGCTCTATAGAAGTGGAATTTTCTAATATATATTTTATATTCAGCTCAAATTTAGTTCAATAGACAATTAAATGCAGAGCATTACATCTTCGATGCGCCGGATATAAATATTCTTTCTTTAGTTTTTTAGAGGTATTTTCATGCAGACAGCCACGCCCAGCCGCCCCCTTTGAGTCGTTAGCTATTGAAATATGATTATTGCGCCCCAATATGTGCAGCAGAAGAAGCCACGTCGCCGTTGCCGTGTGGCATTTTATGCATTTTAATCAACTTTATGGCACGGGAGCAACAAAAACTCATCCAGCTGCTCCCTCCTTCACCCCCTTGGGGGTTGTGACGTGGAAGTGGAAGTGGATCGGCCTTTTGAACGTTGTGTGCTTCACTGAATTTCAGTTAGCGCGTTAATTTTTCAATTTCGCAAATGGCTGCGCCAACAAAACTGTTGGCTAACTGTAGACATTGCCACAAAGTTTGCACCGTGCTAAGCACTCGGTGATCAAAACTTATGACTTCATGAACAATGCAAGAAACTGACACAAACTATATAGGGAAGTGCGAGGACATTCAATGTCCTGGGCAGCTTATTGAATGCACTTAACAACCGCTGGGCAGAAAAACAAGTATACGCCAAGTTAAACTCATTTTGCGGCTATTGTGTCATAAAACTTGAGCTCAAAGCAAGAAACGTGTTCGCGATTTCAAGGCACACAATAAATAGCAGGACTACCATTAATATTTAAAGCCAATTTTGTGCTATCAGCAGCAATGTCATTAAGATCGATTAGTGCCAATGACATCAGTTGAAAGTGACAGCCAAAGAAGCTCACTTAATTGTGATTATAAATTGATAACGTGAAATCTTCTCATTTGATTTTACTATATGCATTTATAATCAAAATTATGTAAACTTACTTGGCTGACAGTTTTGAACTGATTTTGTTGGCAAAACTCAATATTCGAAGCTTTGCTTTTTTCATACAAAAAGTGTCTTTTCTTGCCATTTTCAAAAAATTATAAAAAATACTAGCGAAGAGATATTTAAAACATTTTTTTTGCAGTCACTAATAAAATTGTTAGTTAAAGTTCATTTGATCAGAATTTTATAAAAATATTTTATCTAATGCCTTATATGTATATTGTATTGTCTTTAAATGTTGGAATTAATCCCAGGGAAATTTATAATTATTACTTTCGTCACCTTTGAGTAGGTTTTGGGAAGTAATCTAGGCTGCTTTCTATAAAGCTAAATTTAAAGTGTATAAGCTTCTACATCACATTAAAGCTGGACTTCGATAATAAGTATATGACTTACTACTTTAAAACCAGGGACTGTAACACTTATCATTTTTTTAGTCAACAAATTAAAAATATAAGAGTTAATTTGTTGATTTTTATAAAAAAAATTATTTTTAATTATTAAAATTAATTTAAATGATAAAAATTCAAAAACAATTGTTATTATTTCAACTTATCCCTCTTTACAACTAATTTAAACTTGAAAGCTATAGATATAAATTTTTTACGTATCTATAATCCTAATTTCATGTATGCAATTTAAAGTACTTTTGTGATGCTCTAGTTACATTTTAAGATGCTTTGAAAGCACTTTAAAGCTTGACATAAGAAGACTAACGGAAGTAGTCTGATTAAAACTATTAATTATGCGATTAATTCTTGATAACAACTATAATGTTATCGCAAACTTTCGCCACGTTTTCGATATTAAAGGGCACGCCTGATTTTACTTGTCTCATAAACTTAATGACAAAGTTGTTGTCATGCTGCGAAGTGGAAGGGAATTTAGTGGGGAAACGGGAGGAAGGGGATTGGGGAAAGTATCTCGCAAAATTCCGTTGGCCCAATAAACTTGTGGCCCATAAAAAAGTTGTCCACAATTTGAGCAGCGCAATATGCCTTATAACATTTATGTGAATTTATAAGTTTTGCCACATAGTGCAAAAGTACGAGCAATAAGAGGTTTGGAATGCGGTGGGTAATACTCATACACCTACCTGCTGGCAGGATGGAGCAGGAACAGGAGCAGGAGCAGGAGCAGGAGCAGCTCTACAGTCAACCGCATTCTCAGTGCTGAAATTGTTGTTGTCGCTGCGCCATTTTTCTTCTTCGAGAAATTTCAAAAACTTTGTCTTCTTGGCAATAAGCGTTGATTTGACATTGGTGCATTTCTTCTTGCTGAGCAGTGGCAAGGCACCTGCTCCTGCTCCCATAGTTCCACCAATAGACGCGCCCATCGTGCCCACCGTTCCAGCAACAATTGCTCCAGTTGCTGTTAAAGTCTCGTGCGGATCACAAATGCGACTGTGCGAAGATGTCGCTGACAGGAGACAGCTATTGTTATGGCTCCCGACTGGGCAATTGTTGTGGTTGTTGTGGTTGCTGTGATTGTGGCCCTGCTCCTGATTTCTGTGGCTGACATTTTGGCAGACGTTGCCACCACCACCGACGACGCTGCAATTGAACAATTTCTGCAGTGCCGGTGAACACATTGCGGTTGACATTGATGTAGCGACCGGATTTATGTAGTTTGTTGTTGTTGTTGTTGTTGCTGTTGTTGTTGCTGTCACAGTTGCAGTTGCTGTTGCTGTTGCTGCTGCTGCTGCAATTATTGTGGTTGTTGCTGCCAACACTGACGAGTTGCCACTGCTGGCGGCTGCTGTGCCAAAACTTTTGAATTTATGCTGCAAACTGCAGGCGGCACTCGAACAACTTGCGCCAATTGAATTTCTCGTCGTTGTCCTTGTTGTCCTTGTTGTCCTTGTGTCATTCATTTCACGCCCAGTTGCTGTCATCGTCTTCGTTGTGGCTTGTGTGCCAAAGTCCTGCGAAAATGCAAAATGCCCTGCTCTTGAATCCAAACCAAAAACAACTTGACCAACAATTTCACAATTTCAACTAAACACGAGTAAAATAAAAACAATAAAGTTTCAGATAAAACTTACGCCATACGACGGATTATAGCCGGCATTGAGCACGTAAATGGAGTTTTGATTGCTGCTCTGATAAACCATGTCGTCCATTTTATCAACTGTTTTAAAAATGCATAGAAGAGAAACATTAATTAAATAACAACAAAAACAAAAACAAGCTAAATGCAGTGCTTAAATAAATGAGAGTTATAACTATTATGAAAAGAAATTCAACAGTCGTGCAAATACAAAACAATTAATTAACTTATAAAAATGTAATCCTTAAATAAAATTTCTTTTGAGTTTTCTAACAAGTCATAAAAAAAAATAATGGAGCAATGATGGTATAATTTTTTTTTTTTAAATAAAATACCTATTTTGCCAAATTAATTACTTGACTAACTGTAAATTAAATTTTTATAAATTTATATAAATCCCCTTAATTTTGAACATAAAAAAAAACCTCTTTTCGAGGTGAAAGTTTAGTGACGAAAACAGTTTTATGCCCTAAAATTTCTGATATCCAATTTTGTGACGAATAATATCAATTTTTACAAATAAATTATTTAAAAAAAAATTTTGCACTCGGCACATTGGGCTAAAATGTCTCAGTTCTTTATATCAAGCTAAATGCAGTGCTTAAATAAATGAGAGTTATTTTATGAAAAGGAATTCAACAGTCGTTCAAATACCAAAAAAATGTACTCCATAAATAAAGTTTCTTTTGAGTTTTCTAAAAAGTCAAAAAAAAAAATAAATAATGGAGCAATGATGGTCAATAAATAAATAAATAAATAAAATAAACAAATAAATAAATGGTATAATTATTATTTTTAAAAATAAAATATTTATTTTGTCAAATTAATTACTTGACTAACTGTAACTAACTAACTTTGCTAGTATAACCACAATTTCAAATTATATAAAAATCCCCTTAATTTTGAATAAAGAATATAAAAAATTCATATAGCCTACTTTTCAGCTGAAGCGAAATTTCCCTTTTTAAATGTTTAAAAATCTTGTTGCCTAAAATCTGAAATCTGCTTAATAATATAATAAAATATATAATAATAAAAGTATGCAAATGTAGTTGAACATTGATTTTGATTCCGCGCCCTCAAAAATTATCGCCTGTTTGCTTGTGCCTCCCATATCTCATTTCAAGTTTGTCAGCATTGAGAAATGAAACGCAAGAAAATAAAGAAAATTAATTTAAATTCTGATTGATGGGAAATGCGTTGAAGCGGCGACTGCTGTGATTTTGCGTATTGTATTTTGTATTAAACTTTACCCGCTTTCGAACTTTCAATGAATTTCGTTTCGTAGATATTCGACGAATTTCTTAAAAATCGCTGCTCTCGCCTTTCTCTTCTCAGATGCTCGATGGAAAGTGTTGATTGAACTTGAGTTGCGCTCTGTAGTTTTAGATGTCCTTGTTGATGTTGTTGCTGGCTTAGCTGGTTTTGCTGGTTTTGGTAATGGCCGGATGGCAGCTCGTGTTGTTGGTAATCAAAGCTGCAATTACCGCTGTACACGTCCAATTGAAGCGGAAATTTATGCGGCTGTTGTAGCGTGTAAACGCCAGCATCGACAGCTTTGCCAATGTTGCTCCTGTTACTCCTGTTGCTGCTTTTGTTGTTGTCGCTGTTGTTGTTGTTGTTGTAGCCAAACCAGCTCGTTAGCCACAAGGATTGCAAGTCTATCAAGTGAAAGAAGAAACGAAACGAAACGAAATGCGAGAGAGTGTAAGTAAGCATATTGAGCCAAATAAGCAAGTTTTGCGGTTACTCGGAACATGAAATGTAGCCCCAGATTTGTTTAATGCACAGGATGAGCATTTGTTCCATGTTTCCTAGTTGTTATTCTTATTGTTGTTGTTGTTGTTGTTGGATACGCAAAAGGACTTTTTTGTTATTCATGTTACTCGCTTGCACGACTTGTGCATACCCTGCACAGATTTTAATCAATGTACTGCTCGTCTTAGTACATCAACGTTCAAATAAAAAAAAAAAAAAAAAAAAAAAAAGTTGATTCATTTCAGATTAAAATGAGTTTGGAAATTGTTTCTAAATTATATTTCTGCTTATTTGATGTTTAATAAATAAAGTAATAATTATTTTTTAAAGTTATTGATACTGATTGAAAGTTGCTTTAAGCTTCCGTTTAAGTTCCTTTGAATTTAAACCAGATTTGTCAAGTACTTTAATCTTTTTTTGTAAAAATGTATACAACATTTCTTAGAAGACAGCTTAAATTTTATTCAGATAACAGCGGAATAATTTGATTAGGATAACGACTAAAGTTTCCAAATATTTAAGTCTTAATGAGCTTTTAGTTAGTATTGTGAATTTTTTTCTTAAAATGTTAAAAGATGTTCTTAGAAACAATTAACCCTTTTTAATAAATAGTGGCCATAAAGGCAAAGTGAGTTGAGGCCTTGTCTGTCTGGGCCATGATAAAATTACGCTTGAAAGGCAGTTCATTGAAATGAACAAGAGCAGTTTGTGGCTAACTCATTCCCTCTGCCATTTAAATCCTTACTTGAATACGTACTAAGTATATCATTATTTTTTCTGTGTCTGTGTTTGTGTTTTTCTCTCTACTTTGGGCACTGACAATGCGTTTGTCAGTTTCAATGTTATCTCTGCACGCTTAACCAGCTGAAAAGCACTGACAATGACCAAAGCTACGAATTTGTTTTGAGGCACGCAAAATAATCAAAAATAATCCTTTTTCTTTTTTTTTGTCCTCTGTGTTTTCTTTTTTATTTTATTATAGGGTTAGAGTGGAGCTTAGTTATGGCTGTCATTGTTGGTCTGCTATACCATCCAGTTTAATCTCGTTGATTGTTTTCAGTCCAGCAGCAAAGCTAGAAGTGCTCGGTGGCGTATACGCAATATTTGTAAAATAATAAAAATAAAAACCCGCACTTGTTTCGTTAGGCAATTTGTATGCATTATAATTTATTATGCAAAATCATGTGTCAAAATTGCTGTGGAGGTTTATTTTTATTTTTAGCAGGTCATGCAAGATACGAGCATGAGTTTGAGTTTGAGTTTGAGTATTTGTACTCATTTGGTTACTAAATCCGAAAATACGCTCATGAATGACTCCATTCATCAAAGTGTCACAACTGTTGGGCTGCCGGCTAAATCCGATAAAGCCAGACAGCGAAATCTTTGTGATATGCGGCCATTAATCGCAGCTAACCCGCCTTCCCACAATCTGGCATCTAGGGGTCAAATGGTGGCAAAACTAATATGTGTGTTGTTGCCAAAAATGAAAAAATCCAACACCGCACACTGTGAGAAATTGCCAGTTAACAGGTAGGAGAAGGTATATTTTTGCATATTTTTTTCATCAGATGATTCAACTTGATTTATTACATATATCTATCAACGATCTTTATGAATTGATATAAATATATTTCAATAAAATTTTATAATCTTCAGCTTTGCTCAAATTTCACAAAACATATTTAATTTTTGTTAATTCATTAATTTGCTTAACATTTTTTTATATAATCAGATAATTCTCTTCCGTTTTTATTTATCAAGTTATTAAATGATTTTTAAATCAAAATGTTAATAAAAATTTTATTAACAACCTTTATAAAAATATATTTTTGAAAAAAAAATAATTCTTGTTTGCTTTTGTTAATCAGAGTTTAAAGATGATTTGAAAACAATAGTAATTGAATTATAATTTCAATTTTAACAACAAAATATTTTTGGAATAACAATTGAAATTCAGTTTTTCTAATTAATTCAGATCAAATTTAATTGCTTGAGTTTTTTACTACACTTCGTGATTCAGCTTGTTTGTCGCAGTGTATTCCAAGTATAACATACACTCACCAGGGAAACAACTTTTAATGGAAGGTGTCATTGTTGTCATATGTTGCCTTTTGTTGTTGTTATTGCTTGGGTCTGCATATGTGTTGTTTGTTTTTGTATTTGTTGTTGTTGCTTTTGGTATTTTTCGGTATCACTGTGAGCATTTCTAATGAGCGGCAATAAAGCAAATGTGGCAGGTGACATACATCAAACAATTTGCACATTATAATTGTTGACACGCTGTGTGTCGTCGTTCCAGACAATCCCTAATCTCGGCCCTCGACCTGGAGCAGTGTCATTAGTAGCCCAAAAAAAAAAAAGAGGGGATTCCCCCCGCTTTCAGTGGTTTCGTTTACTAACAACCAAAAAAAAAAAAAAAAATGCCTGGCTTCGTTTTATTTTATATTATTTGTTTGGGGCTCGTCGTGTCCTGTGCATGCTAATAATAAAACTTGTATTTATTTTAGGATTTGCGTAAAATGGCCGAACGACGAAAAGGCAAACAAGTCAAGCGAATCACAATAAGCGCTTTTCTGGGTCGACTTTCGGGTCGAATTCCGCTACTTCTCTCTCCCTCCCCGACTCTCCCTCTCTCTCTCTTTCCTTACAACACTCGCCACAGGGGGGAGGGTGAAAAAGCATATCGCAGTTACTGAACTGTAGCTTATTTGTCATAATCAGCGCTTAGGCAAAAGGACCTTCATGGGAATGAGTGTGCATACTTCTACAGACACACATGCACACATAACACACACACATACAACACACACATACCACACACACACACACACACACACTTATGAAACATCAGAGTGTGTGATAGTCTGACTTTGACTGTGATTTGTGACTCAAACTGTCCACTTGGCAACTAACTAACGACTTCTAGTTAAGTCAGTCAGTCATATGCAAGGATTAAGAACTTTACCCTTAAACTATTTGAGAATTATAAATTCAAAAAAATTTGTAATTTGTATTTATGGTAGAAAGAATAGATTTCAACTCAAAACTTGGAACAAAATAAAATACAAACTTACATTCAATTGTTTTTCTATTTTTACTTGATAAATATTTAAGCCTACATCTTTTTTTTTAATAAATAAATTCACAAAATTTGATTGGAGACAAAATAAAATACAAATTTACATTCAATTGTTTTCTTATTTTTACTTGATAAATATTTGAGGCTACACCTTTTTTTAATAAATAAATTCACAACTTTTTGATGCATTTTTGAGCTGTTTACAAATGAATCTAAATTATATTTTAATGACAGTGAATGATAACAAATTAAACGAGGTAAGAGCAGAGCTCAATATACACGCCAATCTACCAATTCGTTAACGGGGCCCAAACTCTGAGCCTGTAATTAATATTTCTTTTTTTTGGCAGTAAGATCTGAGCAAGGCTTGTGGAAAAACGCGTTATCGCCAGTTCCGGGAGGCAAATATTTGTCAGACAATTTCGAGTGCTGCAGGCAAAAGCCGATATCGAAATCGAATTCAGAGCGAGAGTTGGGGCAGGGGGTGGAGAAAGGAGAAGGGAGAATGGAGGGTGGAGAAGAGTGTAACGTTACCACAGGCTTGTCCATATGTGTGGAGAGAGGGGAAGGGGAGAGTCCTGCGACTGGTCATAAATTTGATGCGGGCATAAAAAATGTTTTCGATTTGCTTCAATGCTTCGATAAATTGAAAGGTCACGTATTCGCAGGTGTGTCTCACTCCTCTCTCTCTCTCTCCCTCTCTCTCTCTCTCTCTCTCTCTCTTTTTAGAGTATAAGCAAACAAATATAAGAGCATTTCTATAAAACTCACATATTCTAATATATTTTTTTTAATGCAGATATATTTTATTTATTTATTGCAATTTCAATAGAAAACTGCAAACAATGTGTGGTCTATCATGCTGTGGCTTTTGTTTTCCCATTATAAATCTAAAGCCTGAAATGCATATAAACATTTCTTTTTTTCAGCTTTTTGGCAACAATAAAAACAATAATAACATCACAATAATAATAACATATCCACACATATATCCAGCGAAATTGGCCAAATGCCAATAAATTAACATTTTATGCAAACACAACAAATTCTTAGTTCTCAGCAGCGTGTGTGTGTTGTGTGTGTGTGTCGTGAATTTAGCCATTATGCAGTTCCGTAAGCCTTTTATGGAGCGATTATAATCGAAATATTTTTTGGCATTCCAATAAGCAGTTATTCAAAGCGGATTTAGATTGGTTGTTGCCATGGCCATTTGCCATTATCCCAGTTGGTCACTTGTTCGCTTGTTTGGTTGTTTTTCTGTTTTATTGAGTATCGCACTACTTGGCGTATACGTAATGCGATCAAGCCGATAAGCGACGTTTGCATTTGCAATGATAATCATAAAACAAAAACAAAAACTAATATTAAGCCAATCTGTTGGCAGTGTCTTGGCACGTGTTTACAAGCTAACCAATTCATTGTTAGTCTAAAGAAACTGCAATGTACGATGAGGGAAAATGTAATAGAAACGATCATTATACTCGTTAAGATATCTCTCTTAATAATTAGCGTATAACTACTTTTATTAGCTATTATAGACAAATAGAAAGGTGGTTATGACTAATTTAAGTACTTAAGCAATGTACGCGCCTAAAAGTATGCAAGAAAAAATATTTTATGTATATTAAAATAAGAAACGGGTATTCTATAGTCGGCAGATCGACTATAGCCTTTACCGTTTCTTTTTTTTTTTGTAAAGTTGCTTTGGAATAAAATATTTTTTTAAGTTTTATTTTTTTTACTTTTATTTTCATTTAATGTTTTCAAATTTAACACAACAACTGGTTTTTAAATACATGCGCAGCTTAAATAATTGGTTCATGTCAAAATGTCAGTCGTTTCTAATATTTTGTCCATCACTGTATATATGAAAATGTCCAACCTGAAATTCAGCGACTATAACTTAGAAGGTTAGCCCAGAAAATACCCAAAATATTTCACTTTGAAAGATCTAAAGGAGCAAAGTAACACACAGAGAGATTTTTACACACTTGTAATAAGAAAAGCAACCAAATAAATTCACCAAGGGTCTTGGCCCTCAAAATGCTGAGGCAATCAAGAGACGAAGATAGAGAATAGTAGAAGATGAGGAGAAATGAGGAGATTGAGGAGAAAAGAAGGAAGCACTTGAAATGTGAGGCATTTATGTTTAAGGCCAGCTGGCACTCGAAAGGAGATAAACATTATTTAAGAAATATGCCAAGTGCGTGTTTATACAACAACAACAGTACATAACACACACATACACACACACACACACGCACACACACACATATATTTGGCTAGGGGCAAAATTTACATGAAGCTAAGCAAATGTTGTCGCTGTCACATGTTTAGTCATTGTTGTTGTTATTGTTGTTCTTTCTCTTCTAGCTCATGTTGTTGTTTACGTTGTTTACGTTGTTGTCATTCTGCGGTTTGTCATGTCCTGTATTATTGAAGAGCAGTTATTAGACGTAATTAATGAAAGCATAACATGTCGACTAATTGGCAGAAACAACACAACATTTGCTTTCAAACGACAATATTTGATTTGGCCAGGTTAAAAGTGTACAGCCAACAACGATAAAAGAACAAGAAAAAATGCATATCAGCAGTGGCTCTAAAATCCACCCACTACGATAAGGACCTTGAGGACCAGCTCACTTTCAAGTCCTGCGGCACACTTCAATTCTAATGGAAATGGCACATAAAACACAAAAAAAAAACAACCAAGAGAAAAGAAAAGAACAAGCACCAAAAAACATCTGGACAACGAGACGAGCCAATTCAAAAAATGTCTGACCCCGAAGGACACGGGCAGATGGCAGAACCTGAAGACAGGACACGGGACACAGGACACAGGACGATTGGACAGCAGGACGCAGGACACGGCGATGAAGTGTACAAAAAGAACTTGAAGTACGTGGTAAAAAATATATTCGTCTCTCCTTCGTTCTTTCGTTATATCTTTCAATCTTTCTTTCAAGTCGCTTTCATTTTGTTTTGTTGGTTTGCTGCCAATGTAAACACATTAGATATCTCTCTGTTCTATCTATTCTTAGACTACATTGCACTCTCTTTGCTTTTCCCTCAGAACTTTCTCTGTGCGTGAAATGCTGTGGGCACTTTGGGTTGTACCCTATACGGAAGGGTATATTAAGCTGGTGTAAAGTAGAAGCTTTAGCAGTGCGGAAGAAACTTCTGAAAATTTAATAAGTATATTCTTGATACTCATCAACAGAGTCTATATACAGATTAATATATAAATAAATTAATAAAAATAAAATACATAAATAAAATTTATTTAATAAATAGCTAAATAAACAAACAAATTAATAAATAAATAGTGAAGTAATAAATTAAATAATAAATAAATACACAAATAAATAAATAAATGAACAACTAAACAAATACATTAATAAAAAAATAGTGAAAATGTGTAAGTAAATAAATAAACTAGTAAGTAAATAAATAAAAATAAAATACATTAAAAAGTCGCTAGATGAATATACCAAATAAATAATTAAATAAATTAATAATTATATTAATAAATAAATAAATAAATAAATAAATAAGTAACAAATAAATAATACAGAAACGTTTTTCAATTCAAAGTTTACAGGGTATAATGTAGTTGAGCACCCGTGTCTAAAGTTTGTTCACTTATTCGTAGTGTTTGTCGCTCGTCCTTGAAAGTATATATTTTCTTAACAATAATGGCGTCTGGCGAATGCCGTCAGCACGCAAGACAATCACTCATTGTCGGTGTGTTGAGCACACTTACTTTGCATTTATTCGCTTTTCAGTTTGAGATTGAGATAAGCACGCTTCAGCGATTGAGATAGACAGAGATACACCGAGAGATACAGATACAGATACAGAGGGGGAGAGACTGAAACTAAAATCAAATGTCATTTGCATTTTTGCACATACATTTAAGTATCTGCGCTTTCATCTTCTTTTTTTCATTTCTCATTTCGCTCCAAAGCTGACTGCACTAATTTCTCATTTCACCAGAATTTCACACACACACACACACACAGAGATACACTCAAAGAGTCGCACTAAATATTCACTAAATGCAACCAAATTTTGTCATTTGTTTCAGACGTGATTTGATTACACAAAGACTTTTTCGGACTCTCTCTGTCCACATTCTGGCCTAGTTGGTTTTTGGCTAGAACTAGTGCTGGCCAAGTTTGCTGGCTGAAACCATTTTCAATATGCGAGAGCTGCTTGAAAACATCTTTGGGAATCAACAAAATGGAGACCATAATGAAAGCATTTTTACTAAACTACCCTCGGTAAGTGAGGAACAGGAATCAGTTTCAGAGAAAATCAAGTGCCAGAACTTTCATTTGATTCCGCCTTGGCAACGAATTTCGGATATGCTCGGATATACTTCCGGAGAGTGGAACACGTACCTGCTTTATATAAGTTTTTTTCTTAACTTTTTTTGTGAGCTTGTTTGCCAAGTCCTTTATTATAAATAGTTGAGTCACTTAAGGGGATTAATGTTGAAATTAGTTTATGCCAATGGTTGTGGTCGACAGTATCAGTCGTGGGCATGACAAATCAGTTGGGACTCACTGTGCCATTTGCCAGAAGGAAGAACACACATGCTGCATATTTGATTTGTCACTGACTCACTCATTAATTTCAATTAATATATACATAAGAAGTCTCTCCGTCAACTGTACATCATATTTCCATATACTGTCAATTTTACTTTTGACATCGAAATTAATCAATGTAAATAAAATGTTGGAAAAGCTCTTGAAATTCAACTGGGATTTTGCGATATAAGTTAGGCATTTGTTAAGTGAGCTACAACTAGGAAGAATCGACTAGCAGATACTCTGTCTGCAGGAGTAAGATACTTTTTTTTGTTGAAAAGTCAGATAAATTTGCAAGCAGTAACACTGCTTGCATACTCGCACAGACGGCAAGCAGTGCGCTCTCAGTTGCTCTCCAACTTTAGCTTAATCAAATAACTATTAAATAATTATTAAATATACAAGACAACCATAATATTATATAAATAACTTAATAGTATATAACCTTCTTTTCTTTAAGTAATTCTTTCTTTATAATCTCGTACATTAATTATGGCGTCATGATCATTATCATATGATTTCTCTCATATGTTATCTCTCTCTCTCTGACGAATTGCATGTGACCTGGCACCAGAGAGCGGAAGAGTGAGCGGGAGAGATGATCACGCACACACTCATTCATATTCGTAATCCTATTGTTTTCTACATGTAGCTAAATCAATTTCTATTTCAGTTTGTTTTTTCAATCATGTATCGCTTTTTGCTTAATTTCATGCATATTTTACTAATTGATTTAATAAACACATACATATTTTTTATATATGTATTTGCTTGCTACTTTTGAAGCCAAACAACAAGTGTTGTTCTTGCCTTGTTTGCACTCTCTTTTTGTCTTCACGTGCTCCCGCTCGCGCTCTCACGAAGCAGTTGCCGACGCTCTCTCGCCCTCGCGCTCTCTGTATATGTGAAGCTCACATTGTGAACTGAGTCACTCAGTAAAAGTATATTTGGAGAGAGCCATCAGCTGCTTCGTTCAGTGACGTTTCGCCGGTCGGTGAAGTAAGACGGTGAGCTGTGTTGCTGAGAGCGCAGTTGTTGTCGTGCGTCTGCCCCTTGATACGTTTAACCCCGCCCGACCGCAATGGCGCTCATCGAAGTGTTTTTTCTGCTCACGATTATTGGTGCGTTGCTGTACAAATGGACTGTGGCGGGTTTCAGTTACTTTGCACGCCGGGGCGTGGCACATCTGCCGCCCAAGCCGCTGGTGGGCAATGTGCCGCTCTCGGTGCTGATGGGCAGCGGCTCCTACCTGCGGCACAGCATTGAGCTGCACCAGCAGCTGAAGCAGCACAAGGTCTACGGCGTTTACAATCTGAGCGAGCCACTGTATTACCTGGCAGATGCGGAACTGATACGCCAGGTGGGCATCAAGCATTTCGACACCTTCACCAATCATCGCCGGGGAATCAGCGATGAGCACGCCACTGGGAACAGTTCGGTCATGTCGAAATCATTGCTCACTCTGCGTGATCAGCGCTGGAAGCAAATGCGTCAGACATTGACACCCACATTTACAGGTGCCAAGATCCGGCTCATGTTCCATCTGATCCATGCGTGCAACGTGGAGGCGGTTCGATATGTGGAACGTCAGCTGCTGGAGCGGAACAACGAGGGAGGAGTGGAGCTGGAGCTGAAGGAGTTCTTCACACGCTACACCAACGATGTGATTGCCACTGCCGCCTTTGGCGTCCAGGTGAACAGCTTTGTGGATCAGCAGAATGAGTTCTTTACACTCGGCCAAAGAGTCTCGCAGTTCAGTTTCTGGGGTGGACTTAAGATCATGCTCTTCATTCTCCTGCCGCGACTGATGAAGGTAATTGACAAAAGCGTTAATTTCTGCCATAGTTATCTAAACCAACGGTGGGCACGCAGTAGCTCCGGGAGCAGCGACTGCTCCCAACTATTTTTCTGCCCATTCGGCGCTGTTGTTGTTGATGTAGTGGTTACTGTTATGCTCCCAAACTCAGTTTTTGTGCCCATCGCTGATCTTAAATATTAACAAATCTATTTTTAGGCGCTCCGTGTGCCTCCCATGGACCTGGACAACGTGGCCTACTTCAAGCGTTTGGTCTTTGGCACCATGGAACAACGTCGTGAACAGAAGATTGTGCGTCCGGACATGATACAGCTGCTGATGGAGGCACAGCGTCTGTTCAAGGAGCAGCAGGAGACACAAGAGAAGTCTACGGATGGAGCTGAATTCAATGATGAAGATCTGTTGGCACAGTGCCTGCTATTCTTTTCGGCTGGCTTCGAGACAGTCTCCACCTGCCTGAGCTTCACCACCCACGAGCTGCTCATGAATCCCCGAGTGCAGCAGACGCTCTACGAGGAGATCCAGGAGGTGGAGCAACGACTGGAGGGCAAGCCCTTGGACTATGACAGCCTGATGGGCATGAAGTATCTGGATAATGTAATCTCGGAGTCACTTCGCAAGTGGCCGCCAGCGATTGTCATCGATCGCATGTGCGACGCCGACTTCGAGCTGCGGGACGAGGCGGGGGAGCTGGTGCTAAAGTTGCGCAAGGACGAACTGGTGCACATACCCATTGTGGCCCTGCACTACGATCCGGATAACTTCGAGCAGCCGGAGGAGTTTCGACCCGAGCGCTTTGATGATGAGCACAAACACGAGGTTCGACCCTTCACGTATTTGCCCTTTGGCATTGGCCAGCGCAGCTGCATTGGCCAACGCATGGCTTTAATGGAGGTCAAGTCGCTCATTTATCAGCTCGTCCTTCGCTTCCACCTGCTGCCCGCGGAGCGCACAACAGCGGACATGATGGGCAGCATCACCGGATTTCGAATGGAGCCCCGAGAAGGTTCCTGGTGCCGCTTTGAGCCAAGGCCAACAACTGTTGGCCAGATTACTACCTAATTAACTACCAATTGCAGTTCCTGAGTTCTTGTTAACTTAATATGATTTGTCTGATTTTTATTAAAAAACAATTAAAATAATTTAATTTTTTATACTATATCTAAGTCCAAATGTATTAAATTGTAATAAAATTAAAATTTTTGTTTAGAAATCACAGCAGACCTCTTAAGTTTAAGCTCAAATAAAGCAAAAAATATTTGTTTATATTTTTTTTTTAAACTTAAAAAAAAAGAAAATAAATAATAAAAAAGTTATGAAAAAATGCATACAGTAGGGGCAAAATCAATAGGCACATAAAAATACTACTCTCTTTGCAAGATTCAATGCTTTTGAACTCTTAGATATTAAACCTTATCTCTATATGTATTTTAATTTAACAAAAATTTAGTAAAAAACATAATATTTCCAAATTCATACTGGCAGAAAAAATAGGGTCAAGGAACATTAAAAATAAAATTCTTGCAAAGATGACAAGAATATGGAAAAGAAGCAACAAATTAATTCTGCCGCCACAGTAAATAAATTTTAATTAAATGTGTTTTTTAAAAAAAATTTTTTTAAATTTTCAGTCATCAGTAAGATAAAGTTTTAATATAAATGTGTATTTTTTTTAAAATATATTTTGACTTTTGAGTAGTCATTAAAGGGTTGCAAGCTCAGTTGTTAATTTTAAGTTCATATTTCAGCTGGAAACAAGTTAAATTTTTAAATAAAACAAAAAAATCAAATAAAAAACAATTTATAAAATGCAATTATCTAGTTTTGCAAGGCCTTAAATCAGTTGTCAATTACTTGTGAAGCCTTAATACGCTTTCAATGCTGTGCTCAATTCCATTTGAAGCCTTAATGTGCTTTCAAAGCTAGTACCATTCAACTGTAATCAGAGCGCATAAAATTATGCAAAAAAAATATATGGGAGAAGAAACAAAAAAAAAAATAATGAAAATAAAATGGAAAAAGCGAAAAATCAGGCAATTTATTTGGTTGTTGTTGTTGTTGCTTCGCATCGCGATGAAAAGCTGACAAATTTGGCGTGGCAATTTTTATAAATTGTGTTGTGGGTGGCAGCCACGTCATAACACTGTCACAACATGATGGTCACAGCAACAACTGCAACAACAATAACAACAACAAATATATTTATGACTGGGCGACTGTGGTTACAACAACAACAACGACAACAAGCTGAAACCGAAACAACGGACGTGTTAAACGAAATCACACGAGGCAACATACGAGTACAATACAATACACATACATACATATATGTATGCACACACATATGTACACATAAATATATATACTATATGGTGTTGAATCACGCGGCAGGACAACGGGACACACACACACACATGGGCACACATTAAGGATTATTTATTGGACGTTATTTTTCAGGCGGCATTAAAATTTTTTGTACATTATGAATTACATTTCACTTGTGTCATAAACCGCGTAAAAAATGTTACTCCACGAGCAGTCGTAGTGGGAGTATTTAGAATTAAGGGGCTGAACTTGGCAAAAAATTAAAACAGTTTTATAACTTTATAATAATTTAAGAATTGTATTTTTATGTGCAACTTTGACTCCTTATGCTAGTGTTTCCTATTCATAGATCAAGTTATTGATAACAGTATACCATAATTAAAAGTTTTTTTCTATCTTTTAACATTCTCTGTGTTGCCTGAGGTCCCCTCTTATAAAAGTTTTTTGCGAAAATAGATTTTCCACAAACTTTCAACTTTCATAGATTTGTTGAGACTTTATGACTGATTATGATTTGATATGTAAATTTATTTTGCATTTTAATTTAAGAAAATTATTGGACCCATTAATTTCAGTATTTTTTTAGTTTGCCAATGCTCATAATTTAGTAAAAATTCAACGTATTCCCAAATAAATGTCCTTTATTACATGTTTTCGAGTTTTAGTTTTATTAAATCAGGGATCAAAAAATTTAAAACTAAACATAAGAATATTAAATTTCAATCGGGTTTAACCGGTTAAAAATTACGGTTTCGGTTAGGAATTAATTCCCGATTAAAATATAAGAATATATATTTTATTTTTAACACTATTCAGCTCAATTTGAAAAATAGGGTGAAATATTCACAAATCTGGATTCATAACTATCAGCTTTAACTTGGGATTTGCTGGAATAAAGTGCTTTGCGTTTGGTCATTAAAGAGTTGTAGAACATAATTAAAAATGCAATTAGCATGCAGTAAATATACAGAGATGTACACAAGGAAGGGATAGAAAGAAGAAGGAGAAGAGAGAAAGATATAGCAACACTCTCGCATTAAACAGACAAAGTAAGAGACGTAATTAGCCGCATATTTAACTTTGGCCAGTGGTTCATAAAACTTTCAACGTGGCTCAAATTAGTGGCAGGTTTTTTATTGGCAACATTTTCAAGTTTTGTTTGTTGTTTAATAGCCAACAAGAACAGCAATCACAGCAAGTGTAATAACAGTAACAAGAACAACATGTGCTTGTTAATGTCCTTTGGGGTCAAGTATACATATGAGTCCTGGGCAGCTCGGGGAGTGGCGAAAGCAGTCAACACATGTGAAAGTTGCAACGCGAAGACTGTTATTGCAACAAGGATTCCATCTTTCTTTTGCTTTTTATGTCCTGACTTTTTTAAGCTGTCACAATTTAGTCGAACATGGCGTATGCGTAATCTCTGGAAATGTAAGCATAAACAACATAAAATTCAGAGACAGAAAGCCGTCAACAGTGTTCACAAAAAGCTTATCAATCAATTCTGGTTACTAGCATGGCCAACAAGCGGGGCTCAAAGGGGGGAGACTGGTAGCTTCTTCTACTCGCCGACAGAGGTCATAAAAGAAACTTTGGCGCCGCGACCGCTAGACGCCAGAGAAAACGCCCTCAATGCAAAAAAGAAAAAACCAAAAAACAAAAACACACGCTTCAGCCCGCATTGCTGCAACATGGCTAAGAACAAGAACTTGGCTTTAGTCAAACAACAATAAAAATTGGCAAAGCAGGAGCCGTGGCAAGGACGATACAATGATAATGCCAAGCATAATAACAGCCAAAACGGCGTCATCACAATAACAACAACAACAACAACAAGAACAATAGAGAAAAATAAAAGAAAAGAAAAGAGGAAAAAGCAAAAGGCAAAAGGGAAAAGGGAAAAGCTGAGAGAGAAAACGTTCAACACTCCAGTAACATTTTTGGCTGAATGGAAACTGTCGCCGATTCCTTCGTCTTTCGTTGCTTTGTCCTTGCGCGATGAGTTCACGATAAACACGAAGTGATAACATTTCTTATATACATATATGAGTCTCGATTTCTCTCTCTATCTTTGTGTGTGTGTGCCAATTGTTTGTCATTCCTGTGTTTTGGCTTAAATATGAGAGCATTCTCCTAAAATTGTAAATTGCGAGCCTGAAAATAGGCGACTAATCAAAATAGATGGCAATTGCAAATTTACAGAGTATTTATAGAGTCACACATACTAGAATTTTCATTAGGAAAATAGCTGCAGAAATTTAAGCAAGCGTAAATAATTTTTTTTTTTTTTTTTTTTTTTTTTTTGTTGAAGCTTTTGTGAATACGAGAAAAGTTCATGTTGAAATTGAAAATATTATTTTTGCATAACAAACCGAATATGAAATTGGTAATAAAACTTATTGAAAGAAATTAAGTATCACACTTTAAAAGCAAGAAAGATTAATTTTTTTTTTTTAATGTGCGTTTTTTAGATGGACTTATTTCTATAAAATATAAATTACATTTGAACAAAATTTTATTCCTTTTTAATAAAATTTCAATGGCATTTAAAAAAAGTAACGAACAAATATACTATTTTATTGTGAACTTTATTTGCAGCACATATTTTTCAGGACTGAAAGAAAGTTATATCGAATCTTGAAAAGATTAATAAAGTATTTCATTGCCTAAAACCTAAAACATTCTTTTACAAACTAACCTGAGGGAACTTCAGTTTATTCCTTATATTCCCCCCACAATTAAATGATATGAATGAAATGTTTTAAGCATTTTTCCGCCCCAGTAAATACAGTGAGCTATAATTTTGTGGCATTCATTTGCAAGTGAAACTGAGTTGAATTTACAATTAATATAAGTACTGACATCTTTTGTGTCTCACAAATGCTTTACTTTATATTTTTTATTGTGCTGTAAGCGTATTCTCTTGGGCTGAATATATAAATTATGTGCCTTCTCTCTCTTTCTCTATGTCTGTCTCAAGTTTCTTGAAACTCAACATTCAATAAGTACGCGCTCTTAGTATGAACATAAACTTATGTGAAACGAGCACAAGGAGCATAATTTGAAGCATCCTTCAAGTGCAAGTTCTCCTTACAAGTCTCACAGTTTCCTTTTTTCATCTTCTTGAAAGAAACTCGAGTCGTGGTTGAGCAACAAAATAAACATAATTTTATTCTCAAATTATTATTCTTTTTTTTTTTTTTAATTTTTTTACACACATTTTCATTCCACTTACACATTGAAAATGTTGGCAAAAGTTTTAGGTTGACAAATTTGTGAGTGCAATTGTGGAATTTATTTATTTGGTAGTGAATTTTGATTATGCGAGGAGTCTTTATATAGAGAGAGAGTGCTTGTCTAGGAAATTGTAAGGACTTCAAGGATATGCCCGGAAATTGTTTGAAAAATTGATAATTCATTTAAATGTAGAGAGAATTTAGGAAAGATATGGATTTATTCATTGAAATTATTCATTTTAATGCAGCAAATTCCTACAGTGGCTCACAGCTTATTTCAATCAGCACCTTCAAAAAAGTTTAGGCATCTATAAAATCTAAACTAAAAGTTATATCAAAATAATTTATTTGCAGGTTTTAAGTCTAATGTTTCAACTTATCTAATAATTATGAAATTGTTTATAATTTAAATATTTTTACATCATTTTATATTAATTTAAAACTAGAAAATCGACAAAAAAATCAATATTTGCTGTTCTTTCACAATTCTCTTATATCCTTTAAGGACTTCTCCATTTACAGGGTATAACTAATATTGTGTGATGCATAGTGTAAACCGGCCAAGCGTAAATTCGTGTGTGTTGCGTTATTGTGATTGTCATTGTGACGGCAAAGCTGAACAAAGCTGTTGCACACATGAATCCATTTTGGCCAACCCTGATGATGGCTTGAATTGTGATACTCTTTTCAGTCGTTTCAAATACTAGAGCAAGTGTGCTTCGTGAATGTGACACTTATTTTTTTAGTTTTTTTTTGTTGCATTTGTTTTTGTTTCTGGTTGCATAGTCGTAGTCACAGTTACGGTACGTGGAGCATGTGGCATGTGGCAGCCAGCAACTTTTAATATTTCTATTTTCGCAGCCCTAAGCTGCCTTAATGCCACCTGCAGCAGCTGTTGTTGTTGTTGTTGTTGCCCGCACATTTATGCATCAACTGCTGTTGCTTCTGTCTCTCTGTCTCTGTATGTGTGTGTGTGTTGTGGCATGTGGCATGCGGGGGCTGCCATGTGATTTGTGTGTGCCCACGGCAATTTGTCAGGCAAACTGGCGAACAGGCGAACAGACAAACTGCATTTCATGCGCTTCGCTTTTGGCCAACGGCGCAGCCGTAAAATATGCTACAAACTGCCAGCAAATATATTTACAATATTTATCTGCGTGTGCGACGACGCGGCGCATGAGTAACGGACCATGACATTAAAAAAAATAAAATAAAATAAAATAAAATAAAATACATTTATTTATTTAAAGCATTTAAGTTCCATTTAGTTTCGGTTAATAACTGAAGCCTGTCTGGGGAATTCAAAATAATATTTGTATATACTCTATAAAATTAGCTTTTCATATCTGTACTAAGTTGCATATAATTTTATTCAATAATTTTTAGAATTAATATTAAAGTCGATTTTAAAATAAACTTAAAGCATGTGTGTTTCGAAAATAAAACATTTTAAATCTTTAGTTTTAATATGTACATACACAGAAAAAAAAAAAAAAAATTTTTTTTTTTGTGGGGGGAATAGGGTGGGGGAAAAGGGAAAATAACCCAATTTTTTTTTTTTCTTCGCCCCCTTTGGGGGGGGGGGGGGGGGGGGGGGGGTTTTGAAAAAACGGGGTCTCCCCCAAAAAAAAAAAAAAAGGGAAAAAAAAAAAATTTAGAAAAAAAAATAAAAAAAAAAAAAAAAAAAAAAAAAAAAAAAAAAAAAAAAAAAAAAAAAAAAAAAAAAAAAAAAAAAAAAAAAAAAAAAAAAAAAAAAAAAAAAAAAAAAAAAAAAAAAAAAAAAAAAAAACAAAAATTTTTTTTTTTTTTTTTTTTTTTGTTTTTGTGTGGGTGAAATTTGTTAAATCCCCCCCCCCTGGGGGAGTTGTACATATGTATGTCCTAATACATGTACATTATATTTATGTCCTAATAAATTTAGATAGGAAAAGAATCCATATGATCATTATTTTGTTGCCAAGTTAGTCTTTCTCTCTTCTCTTTTTCTCTCACCCGGAGACGGTAATTTTTTACTTATACCAAATAAAATGTTTTTTTTTTTATTTAAATTCATTCTGCTTTTTTTTAAATATTATTCATTTTAATCAAAAAATATTTCTTTGTTAGAATGAAATTTTGATACCCCATGTGTTTTTGTTGAAAATTCATAATTTTTAAACTCAAATTTCCACATTAAATCAACTTTTTATATCATATTACGATAAAACACCACTTTAAACTTGATTCTGAGACGGTTAAAAAATTATCAGTTGCTATTTTAAAGACGTGATCAACTTCAAAATTTCATTGCTGTGTTAAAACTAATCCGATTTTCCAGCGGAAAGCCATTTTAAACATGCTACGATTCTCTCCGCATAAATCATTCTGCACACATAAACAATTAATTTTGTTCATATAATTAGTTTTCCCATTTTGTGTTCTTTTTTGCCACTATAAGACGCGGCATAATATAAAAGATAAATTATTAATTTTCTGCACTTCTCAAGTCGAGCAAATGCTCTGACTCTGAGCTGCATACTTTGCCTTCTTAACGCACAGCAAATTGCAATAATTTCAGGCATTTATGGGAATTGGGAATGAGCGGAAGGTAGCGAAATTTCAGGAATTTACTGAGCTCGAACTCAACACTCCCAACTCACAACTCACAACTCTGAACAGTTGGCACATCCGGCACAACGGTCAACGTCAACGTCAACGTTGCCGGAAGTCACCTAGTTGACTTCTTTAATGTTGTTGTTGCTGTTGTTGTTGTTTATGGAGTTGTTGTAGTTGCCAGCTGGCGTTGGTTTTGAACATCATCCAACAACAACTAAATGGGCGGCGTTAATGAACAGCAGCCTGTGGCAGGTGAAAAAAAGCAGCTAAGAAAATCAGACGAGGCAAGCGGAAATCGCCTGGCCAACAGTCAGTTAAAGGGGGAGAGAAGAAAGTGGGGCAGATAGGGAGAGAGAGAGAGTGAGAGAGTGAGAGAGGGATGTCGAGTGTTCAACTTACTTTTTAGCAAATCCGCCAGTGTCGTAAAGTCGTTTATTTCAACTGTGGCGAGACGTAAATGAAGTTAATGTTGTCGTCGTTTTACGGTTGTCCTTGCACAGATCCTTGCTCCTGCTCCTGCTTCTGCTCCAGCTACTGCTCCTGCTACTCTGCTTCAGCTGATGTCCTTCAGTTTTTCTGTCTTGTGCTCTTATCGCTTCTCACTTTGGCCAAGTTGCTGTTTGTTGTGAATGCGAATGTTCTTTATTTTTTTACTTTAGCTTTGACAATCGCTTTGTTGTGCCTCAGTGTGTGTGTGTGTGTGTGTGTGTAAGTGTGTGTATGTGACACGACAGGTGTGATAATAAGTATAATGACTATGCGGCAGCTGAGTTCTGTGCTCTTTTGTTTTACCTACGAATATTCTACGACATTTTCCAGTCGCCTTTATTTTCATAATGCGCCTTTTGTGTTCCCGCCCCTAAATGACATTAGCCTAAAATAATTGGATTAATGCTGACTGGCCAATCTTTATAAAGGATTCAAGCTTGCAGCATTAAAGAGCTCTCTTTAAGCAATAATTCTAATTATATCGTAGTCATACATTTATTTTCTTTAAGGCTGCAAGCTTCCTGCGAATTTTTGGTTCAGTTTGCAAAAAAAAATCTAAATAAATTTCTAAATTTTTTTTTAAAATTTAAAATCTATGAAAAAATTGTTTTTTCGTTTAAGTAAAAAAATAACAAAAATTTATGTAAATTTAATGATTTTTAATATATATTTTACTGTTCGTAATTTAATCATAATTAACATTTAAATTGGAAAATGTGGAAACTTTATCACTCAAAAAATCTGTATAAATAGTTAAAGTAATACAGAAAATAAATTAATTATTTTATGAATTAAATTTAATAATCAGGTAGAAGAGTCTGCAAAATGTTGGCTAATTGCTGCCTTGATGATTATTCATGACTTTGCTCACAATTAAATGCATTACGTGAGCGACACTTTCAGCTTGAATCATTTCTAGCTATTAAGGCCAAAAGTTCAAGTCAGCCAAGTCACATAATTATGGCTGTAACAGAGCGACTAACTGATATTGTCTGACTAACCCTTGGCTGCTTTATTAAATCTAATGGCCGCTCTGGCACGAAGTAGAAGAAAGTGTTGAATAAAAGGGGAAAGGAGAAAGGAGAAAGAGAAAGTGTGCAAGGAGTTGTTAAGGATGCTGCTCTGGCATTACAATAAATAACAAACAGAGTCCAGGAACAAGAGGGCCACTTAATAGTTGCTCTGCGCACCATTATTATATAAACATGACTCTGAATCTCAATCTGAAACTGAAACTGAAATCGAATCTGACTCGGAGTTGGAGCTGGAGTCGGATGCGGATTCGTATCTGACGGCGACTCCCAGTGCCCGATTTGAGTTTAGTTGTTGGTTCCACAGCGCAAATTTTTTTTTTTTTTTTTTGGCACAGATAATCAGGCAGTCAGCCAGCTGAATGTTTATGCATGTGTCTGTCTCTATGTGTGTGTGTGTTTGTGCGTTGTTTTACACACACACACACACACACACGCACACATTGTATCTGTTTTGGCCACATTGTCAATATATACACACGCTTTTTGGCACTGGCAGCCGCAACAACATCAAAGCCGCCCGACAGTCGCCAAGGACTTCATAATAGGCCGAAGGATGAGAAAGGATGAGAACAACGAGCAGAGAGAGAGAGAGTGCTAAAGAGACAGAGAGGGAAGAACACGCAGAGATTTGCGAGAAGGACGCACGAATGCGTATAAACGTTGAATATTTAATAAATGCGAAAAAGGGATAATATAAAAAAAGAGTATAACGCGCCAGGCTAAAATCAAAACAAAACAAATCAACAAGACTCTTCAGATACTCTGTAACACAAAAAGGAAAATTAAAAAATTAAAAAATAAATTCAAAATATTTTAAATATCTGAACAAATACTTTAATAGCTGAGAATATTTAATCTAAACTTATATTCTGAAAATAAATGGTATGGTCGTTGGTGAAAATAAATAGCAAAAATAAAATATTATGATTCCCTTTAAGCTACGTTCTAAAAGATTAAAACATGATAAGAAAAATTTAAAAAAATTCATGATTTTAAAAATTTAAGTTAATATTTTTTAAGCACAACATTATTTATTATTTAATGTCGCTGTTTGTTTTTATTTATCTTATCTACAGATTGACATTAAACTTTAATAAATATGAAAATCAATTAACAAATATTCTTAGATTTTCAAGAACCCACAGTTATTTCCATTAAGTTTCTCGTCCAAATCACAGCTCGTTTTATTTTAAATGTTTCTTAATTGGTTTCCAGATTTTTTCAGCATTTGCTGATAAATTCAAATGCATTGCAGTCGTTTCCTTTCCCCTAAATAGGGGGAAGTACCACAACATGACTGAGACCAAAGAATTTGTTTTCATTTCTTGTGTTTATTTATCATTTTTTGTTCTTTTTTTCAGCGTGATGATAAAAACGTGTAAACGTTGAGGACGCTGAGAACGCGTTTTAGTGCAGAGTTTTTTTTGGCCAAAATGCTTTTGATATTTTATTCATGGAGTGCGGCGCCTGATGTTGCTGTTGCTGTTGGTGCTGCTGTCAATTGGCATTAGGCCATTATAATTTATTGATAAACAACAAAGGGAACTAAGCGGCTTTACATATTACAAATCAGACAAAATTGAAGTAGTCGTTTTAATTTCTAATTGTGAGGCAGTAGAAAGAGACGCAGAGAGAAAGAGAAAGAGAGAGAAGTGCGAGACTAAAGTAGGTGTAAGGCAAATACTAAAGGCGCGCAATTAACTTGGCCTAAAGCTAACCACGCTCACTTTGAGCCTAATGCGTTTATTTAACACACAACCACACACAGTTACACACACACACACACATACACAACATATAATCACACGCGTATCGTATTGAAAGAACGTAAACTATGTACCGTTAGCCGTTAAAATAACGTAATAAGCGTAACGTAAGCATTACGTGCGTTGCCTTTGGCGTGCTGCCTTCAACTGATTGTGAACCAGAAACAGAAACAGAAACTGAACTCGAATTATGAATCCGGATGCTGATGCTGCTGCCTTCAATTTTCGGAGTCCACCATTCGCAGTTGTGTGTGTTTTTCGGAGTCACGTCTCGTCTCGGTGCATGCAACTCGTGGCACTGGGGCACTGGCACAATCCAATCCAATTCTACACTGCGCATGCCTCGTGAGCGTCCATCAAATTCTGACTTTTTGAATTAATGCACTGTAAGAAACAAATTCTGAAATTCAAGCTTAAATTTCTTGATTTGAACATGTATTTTTTAAGTCTATTTCAGAGCATTGTTGTTGAAATAAATATGCACAACTTATAACAAAAAATACCTTTAATTTTTATAGAGCCTCAATCATAAAAATATTTTTAAAATGGAATAGAAAACAAGTGACAAGGGATATAGTGCAAGCTCTCGTGCATAGAATATCCATTACTTATTTAAACATATATAAAATATTTTTAATGCATACTTTTAGGCGCTTACCTTGCTTAAAAACTTAAATCAGCCATTACCACCTTACCATTTGACCAATCTTGTTTCCATTTAGTAGGATGATAGCTAATAATAGTAGTTAACGTTTTCAAGATTTTTTTTTCCGAATCCCAGATTATTTTTTTCTGTGTAGACAACTGTCGTCAGGGGAAAGAGAAAAAAAGGGAGAGTGGAAAAGAGAGAGAGAGAGGAGATGTCCCCATACTCGCACTCATATTTATATCCATTGATATATTATAATGTAATGCAAATTACTTGTAAATATTTGGCTGAGTACATCTATGGAGTGTAAGGTTGAGGGCTTGTCAATGTGAGTAATTGAGTAAATGAGAGACATAAAATATATTCACCTTTTTTTTGCAGATTCATTGATTAATGTACAGCAATAACTCACGACTTGTTTACACCCTATCAAGTCAACTCTACGAGTTTTCATTTTATTTGTCTTTTGTTTTTTGACAACTGTTTGAGCTTTGTTGCCCACCGTGCGCACTTCCACTGCAAGCTGTGCCCATTTCGGAGTAAACAACAACCAGGGCCCCTTAGACACTACACACACACACACACACACACACACACACACACACACACACACTCAGAAACACACACTTAAAAATTGTCATAAAACTGTCGTTGAATTTTGCGCTCAGTTTGAATTGTGTTTGGTTTAAAAACGCATCAAATGTGACATTTTAGAATGCCAATTGCTTGCCTGACAATGTGAACTAGTCGCAAAGCTAGTCATCAATTTAAATGGCAAAGAGTTTCGCAAATAACACTACAGTTAAGCTCTTAAGTAAGCCACTAAAGTTGTACTCTTCAAATGTGCTTAAATCCATCGGAATTCGTTTGAAATTGAAGCTATATAAAGTGTGATATGGTCTCTAAACAATATTTATTTTCAAGCCAAAGTGTGATATCCATCGCAATAATTGCCAAACTGACATCAGCCCTTAATAATTGGCGTTCTTTATATTGTCATCGAAAATTTATTTATGCGCATTCCCCGGTCGCGACAGGCTCGTAAATCTCTGCAGATGGCCCTGCAGGACTCTCTCTCCCTCTCTCTCTCTCCCCGGCAGGACTCTGCTTGGTCCTTTTCTTCACTGGCCGCGTTTTTATGACACTCAGCATTAAAAACTTTATTATTATTATTAATATTGCGATTCATTTGAGCACAATTGAGTGAACTCAAACAATATATTGCTTTTATTTACAGTCGATTGTTGTTTTCAATTAAATTTCATATGCTTGCTGACAAATATTTGTTGTTGAGACAGAAGGACATACAATTGCCGTTTCAATTTACAGTGTGATTCGCGAAAATTATTTAAAATGACATATTTGCATAGAAGCTTAAGTTACTGTTAAACTGGCGCCCAACGCGTGCTGTCCTGAGACACATTGGGCGCCATTTCATCAGAACCTATTCAATTACCACTCGAAATGTCTATTTGCTCAACTTCTGACCTTCAATTTAGTTTGCAATTAAATTTTATTTATTTGTCTTTAAATTTAACATACGTAAATGATATTCATAATGATTTTTTTCATACCCGTTACTTATAAAAATAAATAAAAGGGGATATTGTATTCGTTGCAATGTATGTAACAGGGAGAAGGAAGCATCTCCGACCCTATAAAGTATATATATTCTTGATCAGCATCAACAGTCGAGTCGTTATAGCCATGTCCGTCTGTCCGTCCGTCTGTCCGTCCGTCCGTCTGTGTGAGCGCCTAGATCTCAGAGACTACTCACCTATCATCCTACTAAATCGTAACTAGAGCGGACAAACAGAAAGGTGGTAATGGCTAATTATAATTTTTAAAAATCTAAGTGCCTAAAAGCATGCAATAAAAAATATTTTAAAATTCATTAAAATAAGTGAACGGGTATTCTATAGTCGGGAGCTCGACTGTAGCCTTTCTCACTTGTTTATTTTTGTTTTATTTAACTAAATATTCAATCTAAGAAACTTTTTTCGGGGCAAACTTTTCGAACACTTCATACTCCTCCATCTCAGGTGGCTTATAATATTTGAACAGACCACAATCGCCGACAGTCTCCGCACTGCTGCATAGGTTCTTGAACTCTCGATCGGAGCCGCATTTACATTGATTGCCAGGCACAATTCCAACCGGATATGTAAACTCATTCCGCTGCTTATAGCATCCATAGAGGCAAATCATCAGCTGAATTTTCCACTTATCCTGTTCATATTTGACAATTGCACAGCCCACGCGATCGTTGAGTCCAGTTACGAGTTGAATAAAATGCGAAACATCGTGACTGTAAGAGATTTACATTTAAATTGATAAACTTGTTCTTTCACTATTATAATTCCCAACTTACTTGTCTACGGATGAATCATTATCGTACACGACACTTTCGAGTGTCGTGTATCTGTGTTCATCATACCACGCCTTTAATTGCGAGTCAAGTATCTTCAATTCATCCTGCTCCTCTTCCTTGGGATATTTATTGTAGATCGCATTGTAACCCGGATAGCGAACATTTGTTGTTGAGTAGCCAGATTGCATTCCCAATTTAATGCTACATTTCTTTACGGCGTATTCGGCCAATTGAGCCAGATTCGCATCCCATTTCAGTTTTAGCATACGTCCTGCCGTTGGCATTGGTTGGAGAAATCCCTTGGCCACAATGTTGCGAAATACATTATGCTGTCTTACTATAATCCTTTTAATTTTATCCGTAATTGGAAAGATTTCCGCTTGCTCACCACACGCCGCTGCAAATGTCTGCAAGTCAACAAATTATAAATTAAATTGTTCTTATGTACATGTATATTTAAAACAAAATTAATATTTAGTAACTTGCATTTTTATTTTTGCAGCCTATGTGTTGCTCTGATTCAATGCGAGCAATAATCGGGCGCGGGATCTTGAAACTCAGTCAAATTTGAATTCTGACAAAAACTTGGCAAAGCATTTATTTTGGCCAATTCAATGACGAAAATCAATGCAATAAGCAGACAATTACAACGGCAATTCATTTTAGTGTCTACTCTTAGACTAAATTCAGTAAATTTTCATCTTTTTATTAAAAAAACTCTTTGCATTCGTTACGAATTGTTTTACGCTCGTTCGATACGGTTACGCCGATTAAAGATAAAATTATTCAGAAAAGACTGTGTGAAGTAAAGCGAAGAGAGAAAATACTAAAATTATTATTATTTGTCTAAAATATAAAGATTATAAAGTTGCCTCACTGTTTACATTTTGAACTGACTATCCAAAAATAAGGTCTGTATAAATATCAAATTGCCACAGTCATCACTGGAGGAGATAAGAAACAAATGGAATAGATAAGCTTACTTCCGATAATGTTTGTGGCTTGATATTAAAAGTAAACTTTGTCACACCATAAATATTAATTTAGAATACTTTTTATACCCCCTTTTCATTACAGATATATGTAATTTTTTTGTGTTTTGCTTTTGAGTGAAAATAAACTATCTAATGCCTAACCCTGTCTTTATTAGGAGTAAAAAAAATCTCAGTTAATTACAATTCAAAGTAAATTATTATATTCCATCAGCCAGTTCTTCATTTACCGCTCTACGATGAGATTTACTACGAATTTTCTGTGTCTGAAAATTAGTGATTGCTTGGTTAAGTATAATTTTAAGTGAAATGTAAACAGCCTTTAACATGCCATGTTAGTAAGCGCACATCTGTTAGTTAACAGAGCGAGAAAATACTAAGAAATTGATTTATAAAATGTATTTAATATATTGTGGAAATAACTAACACAGACTTAAGAAGTAGCCTAGTCGGAGCCAATTGAAATTTAAGAGAACCTTAAGTCTAATGTAAACAGATTTTTACATGCTTTTTTACCCGTAAATTTTAATAAGCTCACAGATGTTAGATAACAGAGCCAACAAATGTTAAGAAGTTGATTTATAAAGTGTACTTAAGTTATATTGTGAAAAAACTAGCACAGACTTAAGTCAGGGCCAATTAAAATTTAAGAAAAGCTTAGTTTAAGAAAACCTTAAGTCTAATGTAAACATATTTTAACATGCCCTGTAAGTAAGCGCACAGCTGTTAGTTAACAGAGGCGACAAATGCTAAGAAGTGGATTTATGAAATGTATTTAAGTTATGTATATTGTAGAAAAAACTAACACAGACTTGGACAGTAGACTTAGTGCACGTTCTCCTGTCGATTGGGTTCGATGGTGACGCGGGCATAGGGACTGCCAGCCCCGACTTTTCTGCGCATGGTGACGCCTCGATGTGGTCGCAGTCCCATCACAATCAGATAGACGCCGGCGGCACAGAGTGCGATGAGGCCCAAGATGATCAGTCCGTAGACCCAGCGGGGCCACATTTCGCAGCTGAATTCGTCACGTCGCACGGAGGAGATGAGCATGCCGCGAACTCGGGCGGGTCGCAGGCAGCGACCGTTGGTCTGGATGGCCAGATCCTTGAGCCAGACTAGCTGGCAATCACAGTTAAGCGGCACACCATTGAGGTCCAGTTCGGTGAGTTGGCCAAAAACCGGCGACAAACTGGCGTTAAAAGAGCGCACAAGTGTGCCGCGAAATATCAGCGACTGCAGCGGCGGCAGCGTCAAATTGCCCGACTCTGTGACGAACGCATCGGCATCGATATAACTGAGACTGCGACTATTCTGAAAGCTGATCGACTCCACGAGCTGAAGTCCGGAGAGTGCATGGGCATTGATGCCCCTCAAGAGCGGCATATCCTCCACATAGAGTTGCTGCAACTCGGCCAGATTTCGTGTATCCTCCGGCTGCAGTTGCTCCAATCGATTCTCGCTGATGTCCAGGCGCTGCAGCGACATTGGCAGCTGGCGCGGCACACGCTGCAGAAGATTGCGACGCAGCGAGAGTTGCTTGAGAGGCGCCGACTTGGGCAACTGCAGGTCATTCAAATTGCAGGCATCCAGATGCAGCGTGTTGAGTTTTCTATTAATGCCATAGCTGCTGTAGATGTCCTGGTCAGTGCTCTGATTCAGCTGCCTGTTCCACGACAGCTCCAACGTGGCCAGAACCAACAGGGGCGCAAAGATCTGTGCCGGCAGCGAGTGCAGATTGTTGTGCGCCAGATTGAGCACCATCAAATGCGGCAGTCCAGCAAAGGATTGGGCATCCAACAGCTGTATGCTGTTCCAGCCCAGAAACAGTTCACGCAGACTCGCCAAATGGCCAAAATTGTTGGCCGAAATGGAGCTAATATTGTTGTGCATCAGATTCAACTGTCGGAGGCTGTCGCCATTAAAAACTGGAGCACGATTCAGGGCACTCCACGACAGATCCAAGGTATCTGTGTAGAGTGGCAGCAGCTCGGTCAGATCCTCGGACCTGAAGTCCTTGTAGCTGCAGTCGATGTGCAGCGCACGCATTCCCCACGGGGACGCACTCACATTGCTGCACTCGCAGGAGAGTCGCGAATTCCGATGCTTGGCCGGATAACAAAAGCGATCCACTTCCTCCTCATTGGCGTCGATCTGTTCCGAGTGAATGCCACTGAATAGTGGCAACAGCAGCAGCACCAGCAACAAGTTCAACTTGAGGCCAAAGTTCAGTCTTTTCATCGTCATCGTCATCGTCATCTTAATCGTCATGGAGTTGGGAGTTCTTTATGGTAACGTGTTGGCTTCCACACTGCACAGTTGCTGACAAATCGCTTTTGAATTTCTTTGCTGCGACACTTGGCTATGATACGAACTGAGATATGGACTATATCTTATCGCAAGCAGTGAAAAGCTCGCGGGCTTCGCTCCAGCTAGAGATGGCCGAGTTGCACAAACTATCGAAAGCTCGGGCAGAAGTAACTTCTATAAAGGTAAATCCATTTTAGAATAATTTAAATATTATATTGTCATTCCGATCTATTTTCTTTCATGTATTGATTACAAGCTAGAGATGGGCGAGTTGACACAAACTATCGAAAGCACGCGTAAAAATAAACAGGTGAATTTGAATACATTTTTTTTTAATTTTTAATTTGATTCCTATCTTGACATAATCTGAGAAATGGTCTCCAAACAAAAACTGTTAATTGTTAAAATTAAACGAATAATTTAAATAATAAACGCTTAAGAAGCATAATTATATAATTTGAAGAATTGACGTAAGCTTTCATATTTATCGCAGATTAAGAAATACTGAATAGATTTATAATAAAAATCGGAAATGTTAGACTTTTCCAATTTTTTCCATGTTGTCTTCTCGAATTTTTTTGAAATTAATTAATTCGCAGAAACGTACGAAAGTGAATAATGAAGAATAATTCTTAATATCAAATTCTCATTTCAAAATTATATGGTTAAACTTTTTAAAAGTTCATACTATCTAAATAAAAAAATCTGAAAACTGGTAAAATTTTACAATACTTTTATTTGTCCTGCTTTCATTTGTCTTTTGTTTAATTTATTTGATTTAAGCATTTCCCTCAATTTATTGTTTCCAAATCTTTAAACTATTTCTCATACAATTTATCAGTCTTATCCCGCATTTTATTGGACATTTGTTCGGCATATGTTCACATTCATATTCATTTCCACTCATCGCACTCATTTATGCTGTTAGTCATGAGTTTTGTTTTGGAAAGGTGTGCATTCAAATGTTATGATAAGATAAGAGCGAGCTTTTTACTCCTCTCTCTCTCTCTCTTTTGGATTCCCTGTTTCTATATCTGTTTCAGTTGCAGTCACAGTCCCATATCATTTATCTAGTTCATTAATCATGGCTAGTTTCAGTCCTAAGCTCTGGCATAAACAAAAGAAATAGGCATTCGTTGACACACATAGAATACTGATATACGTATTGATGAAAATTCTTTGCTGTGTGCCTGGCCTAAAACTTAATACATTTCTTTTGTTTTTAATACCCTTCAAAAGTTACGCTTAATCCCAGACAGCGATTTACACGCTGACTTGGAATTGCGTCTTATCCAGGGGGATTTGTGAGGCCGAAATGAGCACAAAAGTTAACTTAAATTCTAATTACAACAGCTTTGGTTGAACACTTGGATGGCAGACAAATTTCAAGTTTCTAAAGAGTATCTTGGTAAAAATACCCCGTAAAGTTAAGCAAACTATTGATATAAAAAGTTGGTAATATGAAACTTCTTTATTTTTTGAAGAATATAAATATTAATTTGAAGAACTTTTGGTTAAATCATGAAACCCAATAGAAATATAAAAGTATTTAAAAAATTTTTGTCTATTGTAGCTAAATTTATCTTTCACTTGGATTGGAGAAGTAAATTTAAGTTTTAAAGGGGGAAAAAACAAAAAAATGAAAAAAAGTTATAAATTTTTTTTTTTGGAAATAAAAAATATTTTAATGGAAAAAAAAAAAAAAAAAAATATTTAAAAAATGTTTGTCTATTGTAGCTTAATTTTTTCTTTCATTTAAGTTATAGGCAAAGATTTTTTCAATCACTTTTTGGTCGAAAATTATTAGTTTTGTGAAAAATAAATTTAAGTTTGCAAACACACAGTAGAGTTGCATGTTTTACAAATATTTTTTCCATTTCTCATATAGCAGCCAAATTTTTTTCTGGTTAGCTTTCAGTTTCGTAAACTCTAATTGTCATATAGCAGTATCTAATTTCATTTCAAGTTCCACAGTTAAAAGCATTTAGTCTGTAGAATTTTCCCAATACTCTGTGAAAATTTGAGCTGACTTTTAAAATAATTTGCTGGTTTGGTTCGACAATGAATTTATATGCGAGTTCGTGTACAAAATTTTCTTTGTGTCAATGGAAAATTGATGAGGCTCGCAGGCATAAGTACATATAAGCAAACACATACACGCCCCAACACCCATACACATACACATACACACACTCACCCACACACTCGCATACACACTCACGCAAAATTTACATAAATTAAAGACTTGCATGGAAAACTGTTTGCCGCTTTTGACTTTTGAGCAGAGACAGAGCATCAAATTACATGTAAAGGGCGAAAAGCGACCCGAGGGGCGAAGCAGAGAATAAAGAGGAGGATGCGTAAGTGATAAGGGAGAGAAGGAAAAAAGGAGTTTACATGTAAAGCATTTAATGAGCTCTGTTGTGTGTGTGTGTGTGTATTGAAATTTTTGAAAATGCCAGGCACATGTTTCCCCTCGAGTCATTATTACAGACAAATTAATTTTCAACTAAAAACTCATTAATTACATTGAAAATGTGATTATATATGGATGTGTTTGTGTGTGTGCGTGTATGCGTACTTGACAATAATTATGCACAATTTAATTAAAACGCAATTTGACGACCAATTCACAGAAATTGTTAATTAATGCGCCAAATGAAAGTAGATTTCTCACATTGCATCATTATCATTCGCTTTGCGGTCGTCAATTTCCGTTAGCTGAAAAACGAGAGAAAATTGAAAAAAGAAAATAAAACACTCACACACATTCACACACACACACTCATACACATCACAAGCTGTGCGCCAAAACGTGCTGAATATTTATGAAAATTTTAATATTAAATTGTTGAGCTGCAGGCGGAAATGGGTCAGCAGGATAAAGTGGCTTAAATGCGTCAGCGAAATGATCAGGAAGAGGCATGCAGCAGCAGGAGCAGCAGCAGCAGCGGTTGCAACCGGCAAATCAATGCCACAAATAGCTGCAGGCAGTCAGAAATTGTGGGCAGGAAATTCAAATGCAAATGCAAATCGAAAACACAATGGAGAATCATTAAAAGCGCGTTTGTTATCCTGCAATTGACTTTAATGACATCTCATTGCCCGACAGTGTTGTCTAACAACACTATCACTCACACACACACACACAGGCAATGAGACGACATCAATTGTTAAGCGCCTTGAGCTAATTGAATCACTTGTCATGCATTTTGTCTAATAATGGCGCATTAAATTGCAAATGACGCTAATGCATTTTAACAGTGGCGCAGTGGAAGTGGAAAGGAGATTTCGTAATGCAGGCACATCCGGTAGACGGATACGGAAGTGGCCATGCCTCTGGCAGGCAGACATTCATGCAGCACGCCTCGTTGCATTGCATGTGCGGCATGTGGGGCGTATGCGTAATTTTCCCTTTTTCTTTTTTTTAAATGCCGCAATGTATGCAACAAAGCATGCAACAGACACGAACACACACACACTTACACACAAATACTTTATTTAATTGAGTTTAAAAACGTTTCTGGCATTTACCCTCCCAGCACTAACATTTTGAGGCACTGTCTCTTTTCTGACGAGCTAAGCACTGAAGAAGCCGCTTTAAAGGAATGCTAAATGAGCTCAACGAGCAATCAAAAAAAGGGCACAACACACAGACTGTGGGCATTTTAATTTTGGCACTCACTGTGTAACGAACCGAAACACTTTTTGCACAATTCGACAGTCTACTTAGAGTTGATGTTGATTAAAAGGGTATTTAAACATCGGCTTGCTGTAATTAATTTATTCGCTTATTTACTGCGCTCAATTAAATGTCAAATTTAAAGAAAATGATTGCGTCTAATGGTTAAACGTGCCACAAAACGACCTCGTTTCCTGCCTCATTCAATGTGGCCTTAACTAAACAATAGACCAGGCCTAAATACATATATGTATGTATGTATGTATGTATGTGCAGCTGTGAGTGTTTGTGTTTTTGTGGGTGTGTGTTTGTGGCAGACAAGACAAACAATTTAATGCATTCATTTAATCGAAATGATAAAAGCCAAACGAAACTGGAAGACTTGAACATTGATAAGGCATCTTTAATTAGAGAGGGAAAAGGAAAACGTTTAATTCTCGTTCATAAATTTACTTATTTAATGCACATAATTGAATTTCCCATTATCTATATTTTAATTACTTTAGATTAATTATTTAATATATAAATGTATACAGAATTACTTTCATGGTGCGCTTAGTTACAAGCTAAACAATCACTTAAATTAAATAAATAGTTCTCCATTTAAATCAGCCAGAATTTGTACACGATCTGGAGACTGATAGGATTACATTAAGATACTGTTAACATAAATAGAATGTATCGAAAAATTGGTGAATCAATGAATGTATATTTAAATTTGTTATTTTATAACTATAACTATTTTCTATTAAATCATAACCAGTTCGAAATAACACGTAGAGTTGCTGAGAAAATTACAGTTTCCTAATGAACTAATTATTCCAACTAAATAATTTGTGTTTCTTTCCCATTTCAACCACAGCAGTTTACACATATACATAAAAATATATCCGTATATATATAGGTATACATATTTTACGTATATATTTTGTGTATGTTCATTTAAACCGCAGCTTGCAATGCTTTTTAAGTGCATTGCTTGAAGCGTAATGAAATTTACAAACCTTTGACGGCTTTGCGGTGTAAGTGAAATGTAAATACTGGTAACATAGACACATATGTATGCACACACACACACACATCACAGAGACAAACACAAACAGACTCACATACACGCAGACAAAGCGCAAATGCTTAAAACTGAGAGCGCAAGATTAAGCAACAGTATAAAACTTCACAAGTACCGTATATACGTGTGTGTGTGTGAGCGTGTGTGTGTGTATATATGTGTTTATAAATGTGCATGTGTTTATCCGTCTACAGAACATGTCAAATATGTATTCGCAGTTGCCTCTAAACTATTTCAGCTGACACCTAAACGTATGAGCAACAATATTACGTATACGCATTTCAAAGTGTCATTTCATTTAAGTAGTTTCCAGAGCTATCAAATTGTTAAGTGCATGTGAATTCAACTAATCGTTTACTGATGACTTTAAACAGATACAACAAACTTCAACACATTAAATTGCATTCGAGAATACTAAAAACTTTTTATACTTGGTATTAAATGCATAAAAGGGGCTGTAATTGAAAAAGCAACAGAAAGTGTAAAAAGATGGCAGTTCTTTTGTAATTTTTTAACTTTAACTTCAATTTATTTGTTAATTTAAAATCCTAATTTATTTATTTTTGATTTATTGCCTAAATCATTAAATAAATTTCAATAAAAACTAATTTAAAGGGCATCTCTTAGTTGTGAACTCGCCACTTGTTAAATTCTTATTGTAATTTTTCACATGAAAGGCAATTTTCTTGGGACAACATCAACATGTTTCGTCCCTTCGTCCTTTTGCCCCTTTTGGCATTTTCCTTGGCCCGTTTCGTTGTTGGTCTGCCAACAATTGCATTGCATCACAGTTGTTGCCATTGACGCCTTCACATTGGCCAAAATGAGAATTCAGTTTCATTTGTAAATGTTGTTCGAGTGTCTTTCCCTCCCTCTTCTTCTGTCTCTCTCCCTTTCCTCCTTTAGGAAAAACTCTCACTTGCACTGGCTGACCAAAGTTGAGAGTGCTTTTCATTTGCTTGTTGTCGATGTTGTTGTCGTTATTGTTGTTGCTGTTGTAATGGTTGTTGCTGTTGTAATTGTTGTTGCCCTTGTAATTGTTGTTGCTGTTGCAGCTTCACTTCGCAGTGTAATTTGATTTGTTTGGTCTATTTTGCTGTTTGCTGTGGCAATTGTTGCAGCACTTTTTAGACCCTGTACTTACAAATAATAAATTGTCTATTACATTTGTCAAAAGTCAAATGTGCATAAAATACACATTCTTATATCTAAGATTCTGTAAGAGACTCGGAAATAATTCGATTTCTCATTCATAAGCTTGGTTTTTTTCTTGTTTCTCAGTTTTTCTAAAATAATTTCTGAATATATGAAAAATAATAAAATTAATAATATTATCAAATTCTCAATTTATTAACCTTTTTACAAAATTAGACAAAATATAAAATATATAATTTACAACTTGTAGCACTAGGATGTTAAATCAATAAATAAAAAAAAAAGAAAATAAATATTAAGTCTAAGACATTAAAGGGTGCATGGAAAATTATTATTACATATTATATATTATTTTTAAAGTTTTGTAAAAATTTTCCTTCAATTGAATTTTTATTTAATATGGATACAAAATCCTTTCTTAAAAGCTAAAAATAAATTTATTGATATTTAAAAATTATTATACTCAAATGCAACTCAATTTCACACAAAAAATTTAAATGCATAAGTAAGTTCAAGGGATTACATTTTTAATATATAAGTTACAGGGTCTCTCACAGTCGAGTTTGCTAGAGTGCTGCCATTCCTACAGTTCTTATAGTTTTTCGAGTGACCTTTCGCTCGACTGTTGCATGAAATGGAATGAAATGAAATGGGTTCGACTGGGTTTTTGTTCTCTCCTCGTGCTGTTGCTGTTACACTAATTAATTTTGCTTCGACTGTTGCTGTAGCTGTAGCATGTTGCATGTTGAATGTTGCATTGATTGAGACTCAATTTGTCAAGCAACTGGCCATAAATGTGTGTGGGCATTGCATTCATATCACTGGGATTACTTGAAACCTGAGGTTGAAGCTGAATCCAATTGTCAATCCTCTTGGCACTGCGCATGTCCCTCCCATTCACAGCCAAGAAGATTTATTGCCTTTGGCCTGCTAAGCTGGAAATTAATGTACTTCACAGTTGAGTTTAGCAGCTGCCAAAAACGAACCTTTGGATTAGCGTAGGCCAAACAACCAGCTGTGTGTGTGGGTGTGTGTGTGTGTGTGTGGGTGTGTGTGTGTGTGCTGAAACCTAATGAAGTTGTTAAAGCGTGTGTCGTCTTTAGGTGAAAGGCAAAGTACCAGTATGAAGTACTCACTTGCACTTAGGCTTACATCCAAAAATACACACGAAAATCTAATAAGACGCTTAGTGTCTGTGCTGAGTATCTCTGTCTGTGGTGTGTGTGTGTCTGTGTGTGGGTTGACCATGGATTTCACACCCTTTCAAGTAGCTGACAGCCTGAGGCACTAACACAAACCAGAACCCAACAAGGACACGACGACGATGACGGTGACGATGTGGATGACCATTAGTCAGGACGACAGGCAACAGGATACCCAGCAGAGGAATTAGAAAAGAAACTCTGAGTGACATTTATCTGCTTTATGTTCGGTTTCTACTTGCACTTAATTTTATTGCGTTCTTTTTATACAGCTAACTTAAATTTAGTGAGAGTGTTATAACTTTGTGTTCCTAGCTAAATTTATTTATTATAATTATTTTAATTTTTATTATTAACTTATTTCCTATAAAATTTAAATTATTCACAATACATGTTTATTTATTTATTCATTTATTACATGTTTTGTTACCGAGTATCTCGCAGTCGAGCTCTCTTATTTATAACATTCAAACTTGATTTTTTTCTGCTTTTATGTGTTGGCCGAAATGCGCGTTGGTAGTAACGATTTAAGCAGTTTGGTTTCCTGCTTTCCCGTGGGCTTGTAGCCACTTTTTATTTTGCTGGGACAGCGTTTATTTTTATGTCCCTGCTTGATTGGATCGTAAAACTTGTGCAATTCGTGGTGCTTAACTCGGCACTGGCATCGAGTAGCTAATCATTTGTCCAACTAAAGCCTTTCACTCCACAAATAGTTCGGATGGAAGTCTGCAAGAAAGCTTCACAATTTATTGCATCTGCAAATGTTGAGAGTCCTTATGCATAGTAATTATTATTCAATATGTAAATGTAGAAATTCATTTCAATAGTTTTATATTAAGAACCTAGTTGATAAATTTATTTTTTCGCTTGGGTTCGACTTTTTAATTAAATTTCTACTGTCTAATCTACTGAAATTCATTAATGTAAATTTTTCAAATATAGCTTGCATTTTAATTTAATATAGGAATTAAAGAAACAATATTAAAATTCCATTTTACTTAATTGTCCGTAATTAGAGCCCAAGTTAAGAGCGACTTTCATCAGATCGAATTGAAGTGAATTGGCTTGAATTCAAACTTAAAACGTCTTTATTTCGGTTTTATTAATTGAAATTCATGTAGTTGCAGAGTCTGCGATAAAGGCCAATTTTATCATATTTCAAAATAATTCGAGCCTTGTTATTGCCTGGCAATTAAATTCAATGCCTGGGGCATGCATCAGTTGCACTTCCATAGCTGCAATTAAATTACCGCTAACGAGGGAGTGAGAGAGACACACACACAGAGTAAAAGAGAGGCAGCGTGTGGAGGTGGCACAGTTTAAGCTAGGCCAGCTTGAAATTGGCTTAAATGACATCATGGCATTTTGCATTTTGTATTTTACAGCGGATGCAGCAAATGAATTAATTGTGCATTGCTGTAGAAAGGCAAGGAAGAAGAGGGGAACAAGAGGGAGAAAGCAGTAAGGGGTGTAAGGAGTGTAAGCGAGAAGGGATGCTTAATTAGTAAAGTGAAAGTGGCGCCAATGCTAAACAATTGAAGCTGTCAGAGGCCAGAAGAAGTGGGTCAATTGCCATGGGCGAACGGTACTTTTATCCTCCATTTGCCACTTGCCACTCTCCACTTGCCACTTGCCACTTGCCACTTGGTCGTAGGTTGCCCCATCGTGCTGGAGCATATTTTAAAAGCGAAACAATGCATGAAGTGCATTTGTATTTGACATCCATGTATATCAAGATGGTCATATCAAAGAGTAAGAGACAGAGACAGAGAGAGAGTGAGAGAAAGTGAGAGAGACAGAGTGAGGAGTCTGTTAAGTGCAGTCTAATTTAATTATGTGCTCAAATTCTGACAGACGCCCATCAAAGTGTAATAACAAAAGCTGCAGCTGCCTCTGGGAATCACTTCAGCCCCAAGCACTCAGTCTCAGGACTCAGGACTCGGGACTCGGGACGCAGGACTCGGGACGCAGGACTCGACTCGAGGCTTAAGAGGCGGATGTGTGTAATTGACAACGCTAAGCTCACTTCACAACACAGTCTGACATACAAACACACACACACACACACACAAACCATGCCAAGAAGTAGGCTTCACTTGCTGTGTGTGCAATCAATGCGAATTGTGGTGCTAAAATGACACAAGCTGAAATATTGGATTAATTAGAGCAAGCAATTCAGCTGAAAAAATGAGTGCATAATTTATTATTTTGTTTTTTTTTTTTAATTTTCTTTTATTTTATTTGATTTATAAAAATCTAAATTATGAATATAATGTTAAAATATTAATTGGATTATTTATCATTAATTAATACACTTTCAGTCAAACATTTACCAAAATTTGACTATAAAATCACAAAAACTTTTAGATGGAACACAAAATTAAATAAAAAGCACATTACAAGTTTAAGGTGCAAATCTTCAGTTTAAATTTGATTTTCATTTTATAATTTACCACTTAAGGAGTACATTTTAGCTTTAAATAAAATTCAAGTTTGAGTTTGTTTTAAACAAAAAGTTTTAGCTTAAATCGTGCTAAAATGTGAAGATAGAATACACTAGTTTTTGCTATTAGCTTATGTAATTAGCCATGACATTCTACTCATTTAGTTATTTTCTTGTTTTATATTTGAATGCTATTTGTACTTTGATTAGCTGTGAGTATTTTCGAATTTTCCAACTTAATAAAGCTCTAAGTTTAAGTTGATAAAAGAATTTAAGCTAAGCTCTGTCAGTTTTACAAAACTTAATCAGTTAAATTAGTTCTTATCTTAGGGAAAAGTATAAATTTCCCTTGGATAACAAGATTTAGCTGCAAGCTCATTTATCTGCAATTAAACACTTTAATACTCTCGCCAGATTTAAGTTCAAGTTGTTATAAGAAACTTTAAGCAAAACAATGAAACTTATCCAGTCTCCTCAGCTTTAAGTTAAAGTTAATAGAAAACTTGAAGTTACACAATTAAAAAACTATTTCTAAGCTCATTTAAAGCTTATTTAGTCAGTTACAAAAAATGCCAGCTCACTTTCAGCTGGTGTCATTGATGCTTGATTGCATTTTGAGCATAATGCGAGTACGTGCAAACGATTTTGCAAATTTAATTTAAATGTCAACGCGGCAGGATGCGCTCGACTCTTAATTGTATTTATGACATTTCAACCAGCACTTCTCCATCCCTCTCCATCTCTCGTCTTTCTCTCTCTCTCTCTATCTCATTTTCTTTTTCATTCTCTTTGTGTGCTTTTTCAATTTGGAATAATTGAAATTTTATGGTCGCCCAGGAGCTGCACTTAATTTGGAGCAACAAATCTTATTAATGGGGCGCCGCATAGAAATCTGCTAAAGAACTGAACTTTGATATTAGGATGAAAATAATGGGAATAAGTGCTTTGTCATTTGATCTATGTAGGTATGTATATAGACACGTAAAGCCCGAAACTGTCAATAAAAGTAACATGAGCCAAGTCGACTTACTGGTAATTTATGTATCTGAATTTTTGTTTGGTTTCTTTATTTGGAACACAGATTTCTGGCGTTGTCTCGTATAATGTATTATGTATAGCGACTATTTGAAGTACTTTAGCATCTACGAGCAGGAGACGTTTACAAGTTCAAGGACCAAGGACATGGCAACAACAACGACAAGAGCGGAAAATGAAGCACATTAGCCAAGTTTTGTGGGCCCTAAATGCGATGAGATGCGACTTGTGGCAGGCAGGTGAATCTGTGAACCTGTGAGGCAGGCAGGTAGATTTATGCACTTGGTTTATTGAAAGTCACTCGCTCATAAATATTTTTACGCATTTTTATACTGCCACCCAATTGACAGCGGAAGGGTATGACAGACTATCTGACACTCTGTATTGAATTACGAATTTCAAGTTAACAAAATTAATCATTCACTCATGGCAGACATTTTTGGTTTGGTGCAGGTATAACATAGTCGAGCAGATAATCTGTATTTTGAAATTTAGTTTTCTTTTACTTTTTTGAGTTAGCTCATTGAATTTTGTAGCATTTCACGAAGAAAATATAATCTTGGTGCAGGTATAATATAGTCGAGCAGATAGTTTGATTTAGTATTTTTCTTTGCTTTTTAACTAGCTAAAATGATTTTTTAAAGCAGTGTAAAATTACATAAATTGTTTAGATAACTTTCTCTCTTGGTGCAGGTATATCATAGTCGAGCACTCTGTTTCAATTTGTGCTTCTTACAACCGAAATAGTTCGCTCGATAACATTATCAGTGCACTTTGAAGTATTTCATGCCTTGGAAGAACTTTCTGTCCTGGTGCAGGTATAATCTAGTCGTGCGGATACTACCTTCATTTTTTGAGTGTTTTTTCTTTCGGTTTTATTGTTGTTGACAGCGAATCTCCCGCTGTTCAAGCATCAAATGTATTTTGTGATTTGCTAGTTTCGTTTGCCTTGCACCTGACAGCTTCGAGTGTCCTTGCCACGCGTACAGCTGCCCGCCTCCTACAACTCCTCCTTCTCCTTCTTCTCATATAACATATACACAGTCATAAATATGCCAAGAGTAGAATAGGATCATAAATCGTGGCATATACTCGTACATCATAAATGTAGACGATGCCTAAAACAAGTTTTCAAATTGCACATGGCAAAAGTTTTTTATGATGCATTTAAAACTTCTTGATTACGCGATGCGCAGCAGCTATCTAAAGCTATTTGTATGTGTGTGTGTGTGTGTATGTATGTGTGTGTGTGTGTGTGTATTTGGCTGACAAACCACTTGAATCCATGTAAACTTATTTCATTTCCCTGCAAGCAAAGTTAATTTAAAGTTGTTCAAAAAAAATTGTATCTAAAACATAAGTTGTGTATGATGAAAATTGTGACATGCTCGACGACATGATACCCTCTTGGAGCATCTTGATGGTTGTGGGGAGGGTATGAAAAGTTGAAACTCAAAGCACTTGTAAATTTGTTAGTTATTTGACAGGCATTTTTAGTGTAGATTCAGTTGCAGATACAGATGCATCTGTATCTGAATCTGTATCTGAATCTGTATCTGAATCTGTCGTCTAATTGGCCTTTTTATGCACACGAGCACACACTCGACATCATTTCTATTTCCAGGGCCATTTCCGTGCCAAAGCAGTTTATCACTAACTATGCACATTCAGCTTCGTCCTGTTGCCTGCCTTCCTGACGCCTTCCTGCTGTCCCGCTGCCTTCCTACTGTCTTCTGCCTGCAATTGAATATTACGTATACGTACACTGGCAAAATAAACGCATTATTAAATTCAAGTTAAAAGTTCTTTATTTTAAAATGTTATTTGTCTGCAATTGAATATTACGTATACGTAATTTGAAAAAAATATAAATTCTAAAGTTAAAGTTTAAGACTCTTTCTTTGGCTGCTATTTTTTTTAATTGCTTTTACCTTTCGAGAAATCCCTGACCTTACTATTATTATTACTATTATTAATAAGCTACTACCACTAATTTTTATTACAAATACTTTTTGAATCTAATTGGGGTTTTACAATCCATGCAACAAATGCTGGATCATTTAAAAAAGTTTTAAATACCCCCGTAGTTTTACACTTTTTATTATTTAGATTTGATTTTTGTATCCTTTTATGATTAAATTTTAATGTATACGTAATTTCATAGTAATTAAATTTTAAATTATAATCGTAGTTTTGTTAGTTGACATTAAAAAAAAATACAGTTGAACTTCCCTAACTTTAACTTCTATAACTCGAATTTCTCTGTAAACTTAGGAAAAAGCACTCTATAACTCGAATATCTCCCTAACTCGAACTTTTTCTTTGGATAATGGTGATTCGAGTTTGGGAAGTTCGACTGTAAGTAAATAAAAAATAAAAACAAACTTTTTAAAAAAAACTTAATTAAATAAATATCGAGTATTTTGTTTCAGTGTAGCGTGCGTTGCTTTAGCCCGCAGCTGCTGTTGTCGCTGCAACTGCAATTGCCACTGCATGGGGCATGTGGCATGTAGCATGTGGCATGGGCTCGTGCCACAGCCGCTGGCTAACGACGCCGCTTGACAAAAACGCGGCGCACTTGACAAAGCGTCACACTAACGTCCAGCCTACAAAGCAGAAGAAGACGAAGCGCATCGCCCGCATTCATCCAGCTGCAATGATTTCCCTCTGACTCTCCGACTACCCGATGCTAATGGGCAACGAGCACGCAGCGACATCCTTGCCGCATCCTGCCAATCCTGGTTATCCTGGCAATCCTGCCATGTGCGAGGCGCTTAACTTGACGGCTTTAAGTGTTCGCGTTGAGCGTCGTTCAGCTTTTCAGTGTGAGTAAAGCGGATTGCCTTTTGCTTTCACCCTTCTCACTCTCTCTCACTCTCTCTCTCTCTCTCTCTTTCTCTCTCTCTCTCTTTCTTTTTCTATCTGTATCTGTCTCTTGGTTGTGCTGCAGTGCGTAAAGCGAATAGCGTTTCATTAGTTCCATCAGCTCAGACTTCAGTCCACTGACACTTCTTATGAGATGTTCCACAACTTTTTGCAAGCGATGCAAATTGGCTTAATTGGTAGTTCCAGCTGGCTTAGTGCCGCAGCGAAGGTGACAATTGGCTATGGCATTAATTAAATTTAATATACAGTAGCGGACAAAGAAAACCGGATGCCGTAAAAGAGCAAATTTTGGAGTTTTTTAAAGTGTTTATTTATTTTACCATAGGCGAAATCGTACGAGTCCTAGGAACCGTTTGAATGATACGAAACTTTCCCTAACCCATTGAGTACCCATTGAAAATTTTGAAGTTTTTGTAAAGTCTACTTTCGAAACTTTTTTTCCTCAGGCTCAAATAAAAATTGTTTGGATACAAAAAAATTCTTCAAACAATTCTAAAGGAGACTACAAATTTTTTTATAAATATTTTCGCTAATTTATATTTTTATAATTTTTAGAAAACTGCAAAAAGGCACTTTTTCTTCATTTTTATACATAAAAGTGCCTTTTTGCAGAAGAAAGAGATTTTAAATAAAATAAAGTAAAATAAAGTAATGAATTTAAAATAAAGTAACTTTGGGGAAGATATTTTGAATAAAAACTAAGAAGAATTTCTTAATTTCGATTAAATGTCTCAGAAAGTTAAATAAATAAAAATTAAATTTGATCAATACAAAATCTTTATTTATACTTTGTTGTTATTGATAAACTGGTATTGTTTCGCTGTCTCTCCCCTGATAGTAAAATGAAATACGCCTTGTAATGATATTTCTAAGAAAATAAATCGGTAACAATTTCGATTAATCGCAAGTGACAGCTTCGTTCAGAATTCACAAACTGGAATGTTACTCTATAATTTAGCTTTATTGTGTAATAATTATATAGATGACAGCTTTGCACTTGCTCAGAGTGCCACGCCCACTTATTAAAAATGCAGGGCCTTAAACAAAAAGTAAGCCTTGTCATGCTATTTGACAATACTATTTTCCAAAGGGAACAGAAAAGAAAAGCTCGATTATAATGCTAGTTCTCAATGCGAGTATTAGAAATTCTGAAGGCGCACACAATTGAACACAATAAGGCGACAGCCTCATTAAATGCTGTTGTCGATGACAACAACAACAGCAACAACAACAACAACAACAAGGAGAACAACAACAGCAACAACAACAAGGAGAAAGTAAAAGAGAAAGAAGAAAGGCCAACAACTTGAGCGCCTGCTCGTGTTCATTGTTCGACAATAAAAAGGCTGTTGTTCATTTTTATGGAGTAACGCCTCCTGCTTTCTGCCCAGGATATTCTGCTTCCAGGCCATGTCAGAATCACGACAGACGCTATTGTTACACCAAAAACAAAGCCGACAACAACAACAACAACAGCAACAACAGGAGCGACAACAGAGGACATCGAAAGTGGAGCAAGCTCGACTGTAAAGTACTCATTATTAAGATCCTTACAGTAAGTCGACTATTATTGAACTAATTGCTATTGCAAAAATATAAGTAAGAATTAAAAAAATATTTTAGATAGCAGAAAACTTTTCTAGAATTTGAATAAATAAATCTGAAAAAAAAAAAATATTTTTTTTTCTTATAAAAAATTACAATTTCTATTATAATATATTTCCATTAAGCTTTTTAAATAAATCTAATTTAAAATTTGAAATGAAATTTTTTAAATTTAATTTAAACTTACTATAGAAAACTTTAATTTTTAATCTGAAAGCATAACATGAATATTAGATACTTATATAGAGGTATAAGAAACTATTAAAACCATTCGTTCAACAAATCTTCAAGAAAACATCTGGTTTAAATAGAAATATTGGGTCTTAATTAAATACATATTTCGTTTCGTTTAAAAGAACTTCTTTTAAATTGTCATATATTACTTTAACCTTCATTTAAAGATTAATTTTAATTTTAAGCTTACAATTTTTATAATATGTAAGGCATTTTTCTTGTTTGCAGTTGTATTCTCACAAAATTATAGCACTTTGGGTATCGAGTACAACAATAAGCACTTGTTGTCGTTTACTACAGCCGAAGCCACATCCAAAAACAGAGTCTGAGGCTGAGGCTGAGTCGGAATCGGAGTCTGAGTCTGAGTAAGAACTTGAGGCAAAGCCGCAAGGCAACGCCCACAGATTCAGTTGCACGCACATAATGACTGCTTGTTTCCCCATCCCCTGCCCCTGCCCCTCCCCTCACCACCCTACCCACTGCTTTCTTCCCTCCTGCTGCGTTTCCTCTCAAGTTGAGAGAGCGTTAAAAGTTTATGAATATGATGGAATAATTAAAACTTGGCGCCAATTTGAAGGGGCACACGCCCCATTTTGTTGTCGCCTCGCGTCGCGTTGGTGGCACAATGTCAACTTCAAATAAGAACAGCAACAACAACAAAGTGCCACGCCCACTTCTGTGTTCCTTTGACGCCTACCAACCTGCCTCCTACCTTTCCATCCCCTCCTTATTTCAGGCATTGTTTTGCGCACTTTTGTGGCCTTTGCTTTTGGCCTTTGGTCCCCTAATTGATCCTTTGGGCCTATGAGCACCTACAAATTTTTCTTTTAACCAAAATAAAGATGCAAGTTTTCCGTCCTTTTTTTTGTTGTTCTTGTTATGTTTTCATTTTTTGTAGATGTTTAGCAAAGTTTTTGTTTTACTTTGTTTTCGTTTTGTTTTTTTTTTTTTTTTTGCGTAACCTTTTCTGCTGTTTTTTTGTAGTTGCTTGTCTGGCTTTTAATTATGCAACATTAATTAAGACATGGATCGGCCCTTTTGGCCAACAACTAATGTTGTTGTAGTTGTTCTTGTTGTTGTTGTTGTAGCTGCTTTAAGCCTGTTCAAACCAAACTGAATAAGACGTCGCGACACATCGCGTGTGTTTGCTGAAGCGCATTTTGCCGCCCCCGCCACGCCCCCCAACGCTCAACTTATCTGAATTGAGGTGACAGTGTCTCTGGCTTACAGACACATTCATACACAGAAAAAAAATCAGGGATATTTAGCCCGAATTCAATCTGTAACGTTATCAGAAGTGTGGTAATCTCGGATTTTCTTGAACCAAGTATGAAATACTTGATTTTTTCAATCCCGAATTCAATCCTGAAATTGTGTCATTCCGGCTAAAAATTGTTTATTTGTTAAAATGTATTTTTTTTAACTTTTTTTAAAAAAAATTTTTTTTTTTAATATTTTTATAGTCTTTTTTTATTTTATTTATTTTTTTTTAACATTTTTTTTTTAATGCCGGGAAATATCAGGGGTGCCACAGGAATCGCTTTCGCTTGCATTTGACATAAATTTCATAAAAATTTTATAACTTTGCGTTTCATTTAGAAGAACGTAAAAACGTATGTTTGACTACAATTGACGGGGGGAATCGGACCCAGGTTTTTTTTCAAACTGGATGTTTTATTAATTTAACTTAGATTAATCCTGAATACATCCTTTAAAAAAACGCATGCTTAAATTAAGTATTTTAAACTTAATTTTAGCATGGTTTTTTTTTTTCTGTGTACACTCTCAGATAGACACACACACACACACACACAGATACACAATTTGCTCTTTGGCTGAGCGCATTCAAAGGATAATTATGTGCACATTTATCATGGCCCCAGACCAGACCAGACCAGACCAGGCCAAGTCTCTAGTTTACAGTCTCTGGGTGGCCACTCAAAGTGCAACGGCGCATCGTCATGTCAACAGCAACAACAACAACAACAACAGCAACAACAGCAACAACAACAACATCAACAACAACACTAACAAGAACAAGAACAACTGGAGGGTGAAAGTTTATTTGCTGCTTAGCAGCCTCAGAGTCAAACGCAAACACGGAAATGCGCTCAGCATTTGGTTCAATGAACCTCAATGGGTTGAGAAAAGCCAAAAGAGAAGGCGACAAGCAGAAGCAGAAGAGAGATAAGCAATGAGCACAAAAGTTTTTTGTCAGCTATAAAACATTTAAAACAAAAGTAAAACAACTAAATAAATTAAATAAAAAGAAATTCAATTAGAGACAAGTTTAAGTTAATTTTTGAATAGCAGCTAAACAAAGACAGCTGCAAAATAGAAACAATTAAATATATGCAATTAAAAAGAAATATGATGAAATTATAATTAAATTTAGACGTTTGTTAACAATTTAACAAAAGTACAAACACAAAGTACAAACAAAATGTGTAAAATCTTATAAAAAAACCTTTTTACGAGTTAAAAGTCTAGTGACGAAAACATTTTCATGTCCCAAAATTGTTTGATATCCAAATTTGTCATGAACAATATTAAGTTTTACATGTAAATTATTTTGAAACCAATTCAAAATAAATGTACGCTGCTAAGTTAATTACAGATTATATAACAACAAGTTAAGATAGATAACTTTTGTAAGCCAAATATTAACAATTTCATTACAGTGATTATCATAAGTCAAACAATTGTAGCCATATTTAAATACATGTAATTTTGCCCAGTGCATGATTTTGCTTCTTAGCTGTTCAACTGCAACCTGAAGCTCCCAATTTGCCAGTTGCCAGTTGGCAGTCGGAAGCGCTTTAAACTTGGGCATCATGTTTTAACTGTCTTGTTGCTCTTTGTAGCCGTAATAAAAAGAAAAGAACGAACGACAAGCAGATGCCGTCAAGAGTTACGACCTGGTCTGGCCTGGGCCATGTTTAAGTCGGGGACAACACATATGTATGTACGAGGAGTGCGAGTATAATATATTTCTCTGGCTTTTTCGCAGGACATACGGCAGCATATGGCAAGTAGTTTATTTAAGGTGAACCCCTCAGCCAAAAAAAACATGGACTTATAAATTTGGAAACTTGAAACTCGAATTTGTTTTATTTGTTGCGTTTGCTACGCAACTGAAAAGTTTACAGCATAATCCAAAAGTCCACACAAGGAGTCGAAAGCTGGCCAACAAAAAAAACTTGTGTGTATGTAATTCGCCCTGCTCTTTCCTAGATTTAACTGATGTCTAGACTCTAGAGTGTGTCTTCTGCGTAGGTGTATGCAATAAGTTTTATGTTGCAAGAACCTCTTATATTTGCTCGCAATGTGGCAACTACACATTGCCACAAACGGAGGCAAAGTTGGCAGCATTTGCAGTCAGAGACTTTGAGGCAAAGTCAAAGTCAAAGTGGCGTCAGCATCCAAAACATGTCAATTTTCAAACGAATGCATCGGGAATCGTTTGTGCGTCCTTTGACAGCAGGGCGCTGAAAAGCCAAAGATTTTCATCCAATTTGCAAAAGTGGCGCGTCGCGTTACCCATACGCCACGTATGCCCTTTTTCCTTTCTCCTTTCTCCTTTTCCCTTTTACTTTTAGCTTTCCTGACTTGACGCGCTGCGACATGTGAACACTGAAGCTGTAACAGGTAAGGGGAAATGGAGGGGAGGGAGAGGGGAAAGGGAACTGCGAATGGTATTGTAACTGGGGCTGGATCACGTGCCCGTTGGCAAGTCAAACATTACAACATTACGCGCTTTCCAATTCACCTGTGAAAATCATTTTATTCCTTTTTTTTTGTTATTTTCGCTTTTGGTGGGGATTTTCTATTTATATTATTTGCAATACCCTTTAAATAAGCTGTTTAGTGGGGTTTCATATATTAATTTAAGTTTCTAAATTATTGTGCAATTTCCAAATATAGCGGTGAGTTTAGAAATTTGTTCTGTTGAGGATTTTTGTTGATTTTTAGTGCACAATCTTGATTATTTAAGCTGAAAGTTAGTGCAGGGTATCTACCTGTATTAGCATACCCAAATACTGTCTCAGTACGCGTTTATCGCGCCCTCTTTTGTTTTAATACTCTCACAGAGAGTCCCATAATTCTGTCAAGAGGTGTGTAACGCTATGTTCTTTCCCATATTTCTGTTCTTTTTTTTTAAGTTTTTGAAATGCCTTCTTGAAATAACTTGGGCTGCTCTAATTGATCCTTCATCATTTCATTTTTATCATATTTCTAGATCTTTTTTTCTTATAAATATAGAGAGGTTTTCTTAAATTAAATACAATTTTATTTTTGAAAAAACTAGTAATTTTTTGAGTTAAATACTTTTAAGATGAAGTTCTCATATTCTAAAATGAGAGTTTTTAAAGATTCTAAAGTATCGTAACTTTTAGTTTTAATAATCCGCTTTTCAAGTAAAATATTTAATTGATCATTTTATAAACTATAACTTTATTTCTACAATATTTCTAATACAAATAAAAAATGTTTTCAATAATGGTCGAGGTTAAAATATTATCTTATTTAAGCCTTACAAAACAAAATCCCAGAACTCTCCAGAGTATCAAATCTTCGAGCTGTCGAATATAACTTTTCTTACTTGTTTTGTTCTTTGTTCTTTGTTCTTTGTTTTTGTTGCTTTCGTTTTTTTATTTTTGGTATGTTGAATTTGGCTTGTCAACCGTTGAAGCAAACGTGACAAGCATTAGCTTCAGAAGCTGCCTACAGAAATGCCAGCATGTCTTCATATAAAACTGCGAGGGGATCCGAGAAATGGGAGTTGGGAAATGGGAGTTGGGAAATGGGAAATGGAAACTGGGCAAATGTGGAAATGTGGAATCATCAACGTGCGTAGTTTGGCATATCATTTCGTTGCCAATTTGAAAGTCGTTGATACGACAGAGACAGAGGCAATTGCAGAGAAAGGGATGATGTGAACTGGAAGGGGTTACATGTAAAGCCTCGACATGTATTGAATGTAATCTAATGTAATATTATGTTGGAATATATGCGACAAGCACTGTTTACGTACAGTTTGTAAAGAGTTTTTGAAAGTTTTGAGCATCCATCCAAGGCAAATGTAAAGCAAAGACATAAACAATTTGAGTGAATTTTCCAATTTGACATTAGAATTCATAAGCCAAAAAGTCACATATTGTACGAGTCTTTGATGCCTAGAGCAATATGCAAATACCAAATGGGGAAATAGAAAATGGGAAATGGGAAATCACAATCGAAATTAAATGACATTTGCTTATTGTGCAATCAAGAATTACTACAAATAAACTAGTCGTAACAATTGTGTCGCATTTACATTTCATTGAATAAATTGCATCAAATGCTTGGCAAAATGAGTGCGAGTATGAGTATGAGTTTCGAGTACTCGTACTGGTGAATACTTGAATACGAGTACGATAAATAAATGCCATACCAGTTGCCCCCCTTTTGCGCTTGAGAAAGCATTTGCCATTTCTAAAAAGTTGTTGACTGTAGAAATCACATAAAAAAACACACACACACACAGTTATACCATATGGTGTGTGTATGTATGTGTGTGTGTAATATTATTGCACACAAGTTGCAGACAATGCGAAACAAAATCGTCACATTTTCGATTTTACTTACTTGAATTGATTTCTTCTGTTTTCTTCTCAAAGAGCTGAATTTTTAAATTTTCTCAGCAAATAAGTTTGAGTTTTTCTTGTTGTTGTTGTAGCTAAAAAATATTTGTTGTAGCAATTGAGTCAACTTATTATTAGCATTATCACCTCTCGATGCCAACCTGACGGGATGAGCTCTAAAAATTGCCAACGTCTCTCGATGTGCGGACAATAAAAGCAAATAAAAAATGCAAATTACTCTCGACGCATTGAAGCGAAAATGGCGATGAAATTGAAAAACCAAAATGGCTGCGACTAGCGAATAGCGCTATGAATACAGATAAGTATGTAAATACAAGTAGTACATAGACGCATACATACATACAGACAGACAGACAAACAGACAAACGGACAGACATTGTGTGCGTAATATGAACATGCAAACTACACTAAGTGTAATAGTCAGAGATATGTTTTTGAGATATGAGCGCAAAGGGAAAACTGATTTCACAGACATTTTGCTCATTTACATGAAGAGTGACATAACTCAAAAAATGGCTTTGGAGATAAACGCATTTAAAGTTTTCAAGTGTCGCCTGTGTTTTTTGAAGACGGCCAAACTTGTAAGTTCGAGAAAAAACAACTGAGCTTTTTGAAACTCAAAGAATCATTTCTAGTCAACGATTGCGTTGCAACTGAGATATATCGTTATTTTGAGCTAATAAAATCCAATCGTTGGAAATGAAAAAAACTCTCGGTATTAAAGATAGGATGGTGAAATTTGTACACAAATTTAACTCAAAAATCTTGGTTATCAATTTTGTCACTCTTCATGTAAATGAGCGATATGTTAGTTACTTACCTGATATACTTACTGTTATACTCCCACAACTAGCCAAAACTTAACCGATTACCTTGCGAAATGTCAATTATATCATTGTTTGACCTCTTATTTGATTTTGCATCAATATATTACATTTATTTAAAAATTTATAATGTTTCAAAAAATATGCAATTATTTCATGCTTATCCCTTGACACTTTTCAAAAACTTCCAGCTCCCACAACTCTCTCAAAACTTAACCGATTACCTCGCGAAATGAGTATTATATTACAGCTTGACCTCTGATCTGATTCTGCACCAAAATTTTATTCATCTGAAAAAGAAAATTTATTTCCAAAATTTCCCACTATTTTTCTCGCTTTTTCGAAAACTGTTAAAATTTTTCACTTTTAACTTTTCAAAAACATTGACACTTTTTCAAAAACAATGAAATGTAAATGAGTAAACTTTGCACTTTATAAGATTGTCCTTAAGAAGTTTGACTGTACAGCACTTTCCAAAAGTATTTGCGTACATACTATTGTGAAAATTTCTAAAAAAGCAACAAAAATCAACTGTCCTTGTAAAGGCGGAGTGAAATTTTCAAAGACCCTGTTGGTTACACGATTTTGAGTGGTTCAGTCAGTTTTAAAATTGCATCAACCGTAACTTTCGACAGCTCATGAAATATGTATTCAAACGGGTTGGACGGGGAGACGGTTAACGGTAAAGCTACGTCCATTTAGCCAAATCTAAAGGCAAAAAGGTAGCGTAAATAACTGAAATATGCATGCGACTCACAGAGAGGCAAAGGACAACGGGATGCGGATGGCGGATGGCGGAATACGGGTTGCGGGTTACGGGTTACGGGTAATGGTCATTGCCATTCCATTATCAAGGCGTTGGTGTGTCCAGGAGCTGCTGGCTCGGCTCTATGCCCCAGCACCGACTACGTGTCCGGCATGCCAAAGTTAACGACAACCAGTTCAGATCGCTCCACAGTCAGTGCGTGAGGCAATGGACGATGGGCATTTGGGTCTCTTCGGTTGCTGGGTTTTGTGGTTTTTCAAATTGCACGCATTTGATTGCGTTATTGAAATTGACTGTGGCTTCATTACTATAATGCCTTTGCCTTTGAATTTGCTTCGGGGGAATCGGGAAGGCGTTTGTGCGCACTCGTATTAAGGAATTCAATTATAAATGCCCCCAAACTATGGCATCTTGAATTCTCATTGCCACACACAGCTGCTTGGCTTATGAATATAAATCTGCTACCTGTGTGTGCGGTTTCCCTGGGTCCACACAATTTAGTTTAATTGCCACGTGGGGTTTCAGATCCACAAAATGGCCAGTACATTGGGATTTCAGATTAGTGCCGTCTGTTGATAAATGTTGACTTTCTGCCTATTGGGATGATGACTGCCGCCAATTCTGCATGTTTCTGTCTGAGCTTTTAATTAACTACTTTGGATTAAGTGCCTTCTTGTGCATTTTATATTTATATTATGCAAATTATTTCAAAAGATTATATTAAAGCGATTAAATACAGCAGCATTAAAAAAAAAAACACAATTTGAACTTGTTTCCCAATAAATAAAAAATTTGTATAATATTTAACACTCACAATTAACTAAAATATTGCTGCAGAATCCAAAAACATTAAATTTATAATGGAAAAGTGAAAAATTGTAAGGATTTATGAAAAATATTATAAAATTGGCATTCCTCATAAGAATCAGTGCATTTTCAAAAATATTAAATGAAATAAAAAAAAAATGTTCTTGCTTGTTTAAATTGCACTTAAAATATTATAAATGAATTATTTTAAATTTATTTAAAAATTCTTAACAAAAATTACAAAAAAAAAAACTTACGGAAAGTTGCAACTGTGTGGCAACGCGATTACGCGATCTGCAGGCGCAGTCTGGCAACGTCAGGTACAATAACCGTTTCGAGGCAACAGCTGATTTTGATAAGCCGACAATCGATAAACTTTGTGCTCAGAGACCAAAAAGAGTTAAGAAAATTATTAATTAATAGTCGAGTGCATAACGAAAAGTACTTTATTTAGTTGAGGATCAATAATTAACTAAAGAATGGCCTTCCGACGCTGTCACTTGAACCCTAAAAAGACACTTTTCCTGCTATGCGATATACAGGAGAAGTTCCGACCGAGTATGCCGCTGTTCGATAACATGGTCAAGAATGTGGACAAATTGGCAAGTGAACTTTGTGCCAAGGGGCATTATCTTGATCATAATCTGAATTTGAAGCTGGAGATTAACCACAGTCGATTTGCAGACCAAGGCGGGCAAGGCGTTGGATGTGCCACTAATTGTTACCGAACATTATCCTGAGAAACTCGGAAAAACCGTTTCGGAGTTGGATGTTAGCCATGCCAAGGCCGTTCAGGGTAAAACCTTCTTCAGCATGATGACGCCCCAGGTGAGGAGCGTCATCAAGGACATATTTGGCGAGAAGCCGCAGGATGTGGTGCTCTATGGTCTGGAGGTAATTTCAAATACCTTTGATTAATATTAATTGTTGTGATTATACCCGATACCTAAAAAAAATAAGTAAAAGGGGAGAAGGAAGCATCTACGGTCCTATAAAGTATATACACTGGCGAACATATTTGCTGGCACAGCAAGCATTATAAGATAGGGGCTTATTTGCTCCCTAATCGTTAACATATTGGCATTAATGAAGAGGTCATTTAAATTCCGTTTGCATGACACAAAACTTTCCTTAACCCATTAAGTACCTTTTGAAAATTTCGAATTTATGTAAAAGTCAATTTCAAAAACTTTTTTCCTCGTAAAAAATTTTGATGCAAAAAACTGTTTCAAACGAGTCTAATAGTGACTGCAAAACATTTTTTCTAAAATCTTTTTGCTAGTATTTTTTATGATTTTTTGAAAATTGCTAAATCGACTATTTTAACCCATTTTTCCCACATTTCATACAAAAAAAAAAAAATCATTTTTAGCAATTTAAAAAAAATCATAAAAAATACTAGCAAAAAGATTTTAGAAAATTTTTTTAGCTTTTCCCACTTGTTTTTATTTATTTTCTATCGAGTTCATTATGTTCAAACTTCTTAGTTATTTTTATATACTAATCGTTTTACATTTATCGTTAACACGATGTTGAATTCGAAATATTCAGCACTAATCTCAAATACGTTTTCCCGTTCAGTCTCACATCTGTGTGGAACAGACGGCCATTGATCTGCGGGAGCAGGACATCAATGTCTATATCGTGGCCGATTGCTGTTGCTCTCGCCTGAATCAGGATCGGGACTTGGCCCTGGAACGCTTGCGACAGGCGGGATGCGTGATTACCACCAGCGAGAGCGTCATCTTTGATCTTGTGCGGGACAAGAACAATCCCAAGTTTGATGTCGTTCGCAAATTGGTGAATCCCATCTCACAGGACATGGAACTCGCGCGTAGTCCCTCCAAATTGTAAGGCATCGTATCTGAATGTTATCTACAGTCAGTACAAGTTTTATTCGTACACACGGATTTTAAACAATAAAAGCATTTATTTTGGAATAAAATTGGAAATTGAATAATAAGGAATATAACATGAATATCAAAAATAATTCCAGCCCTAATTTCAAATATTTCCAACCCTTATTTGCCATGTTTTTTCTTTTTGAAACTTTTTATAAATTTGTTTTATAAATGTTCTTTAAACCTGTTGAAAAAATAGTTGTTTTTAATAAGTCAAACCGTAAAATTTTGGTAATTTGCAAGGGATGGCGAAGAAATTGTAATAGAATAAATTCGAAAGTCGATTCAATGTGGAAGAAAGCGACTTGGAATGTTCTTTACTTACTTAAAAAGGGGAAGGGAGATTTGGAATGCCATTAAGTTGTCGCTTCCGTAACATGTTCATGTTCAAATGGCGTCCATTCAGGCCATACAATGGACTCCTCGCATTTGAATTTAACATTTACAATGGCCTCAGTGCCCATCATCCCTTCCGGACGCCCTCCTCCCTCTTTCTCTTCCTGCTTAATATGACAATGCGTATTTTATGGACTTGCCAGAGGATGGGAAAAGGGTGAAGGACACACTCAACCGCCCACTCAACATTGAAATTTTGTGGAAATCTTGCGTCGTAAAATTTTATTTTTATGTCCAACTGATGGAGACGCATCCAATTGCAATTGAATGTGCGGGAAATGGGAAATGCCAGGACATCCATTGGGTTGCCTAGTGCCTGCCGTGTCCATGTGCATGTCCAGCTGGATGATGTGTCTCCTCCTTGTGCGGATGAGCCTCAATGTATGCCAACGCCTTCAGAATGGCCTCCGGAGTGGGCGGCGGCGTGGGCAGGGCATCGCCATGTGGATGGTAGCCGTGCTCATCCGCCGTGTAGGAGATCTCCACGGGCACACCCTCCTTGGACACGAAGTGGAACTGGCCGTGGACATTGTTGTGCTCATCTCCGGCCTCCTCGGCGCCAATCCCATTGGTGATGTCGAACTTGTAGTTGAAATTGCCATGGCCGTCTTCCTTCTTGGACTCGTGGGCCTGAGCATGTGCATCATCGTCGTGGGCAACAGCTGACGGCGATCAGCAGCGTCAACAGCAATACCTACAAAGTGGGCGTGGCCATTAAGTGGGCGTCGCTTGAATTGAAAGCAACTTACGTGTTTATACATGGCTGAGATTTAAATTCAACTGTTGCTCAAACTGTGCCAGGCTGAAAGTATTTATAGCGACTCTTCTGAACCAGTTATAAATATATGAAGTACTCCAAAAAATATATACCTGTATTATTATTTTATTTTATTTTTTTGTTTATATATAGTATATTCAACTGTTGATCGGTACTTAATTTAAATGTATACACCACATAAATTTCAGCTGAATTTTTGAATTTTGCTTCAATTTTTGTATTATTTATTGTAATGACGTGGATAAACAACAAGTTGAATGTAAATTTAAATTTAGCTAATTACAGGACAGCTTTAATTGATGTGTGGATGGAAACCAGTGGCGTCCGCCACGTAGGTGACACGCTTGGGCGGCTCACCCTCCTCGCCGGGTAGAAAGTACTCCCCGGTGACTCCGTTCACATCCCCTTTGGCTGATTGGTGGATGCCATCGTCCGTCTCCACTTCAAACTCGTACCGACCCGCTCCATTCAGATTCTGGTGATTGACGTGCTTCAGGAGCACAGCATCCCGAGTTGATTCATCAGCGCTGACCAGGCAGGCGACTGCCAGGAGGAGGAAGCAGGAGGCAAAGTAGATGAATTTCTGTATAGAAATAGATGGAAATTGAAATTGCAGCGTCAGTTCTGTCTGCATTTGAATACACATCAGTAAACACAGTCGACTCGATACTCACATGATTCAACATATTTAGTTTTTTTTTTGGTTCTATGAATTTCAACAAATTTCAGCGCTTTATATATACTCCAGTATACGCTGCACTCATAAAACTGGCTCGGCCAAACGAGTTTTAATTGATTGTTAATCGTTGCTAATGATTTTGATATGAATTTGCATAGATTTTTTGTCATTTCACGGCTGGCATTGAAGGGCTCGTCCATTTATCCACATTATCGAGAGTGTTTTTAAAAAAAAAAAAACCAAACATAAACCACCAAAAAAAAAATAACAAATTATATTCTTATATTTCTTTAGTTGATTTCTCCTCAGTCAGCGACTTTTTGGATTCTTGGGGTGTTGAGGTTTTAACCTTGGCCATCAGCTCCCGGTTGGTTAGAAGCTTGGCAATGCCGTTAAGAAACTTGGTTTCCTTTTGTGCAGTTGGCTCAAAGGATTCCTTCTGCTCCTCCTTCTCGGTATGGGTCAACACCGATGGATAAAGTTGTGCCACCTGTTTATCTATTTCTACATCGCCTCCCTCCAGCTGCTGCCCACCCTTTGGCAATTGTTCATTGCGTTTGTTGTAGAACTTTTCGAAAAACTTGTGCGCCTCATTGCTCACCGATGTCTTCAGTTTATCCATGTCCCAGGCCACGCCCAGCTTGGATCGGATTTTATCCGAAATGCTGTTGTCGTTCGAGGCGAACAGAGAGCGAAACAAGTGGCTCAGATCGTTGGGACTTTCGTTTTCATTAGACCCCGCCATTCGTTTGGATTTTTGCGAATTATTTGATTGATCCGATTCTTGTTTTCTAAACATACCAAAGTCAATCTGAGGCGCCCTGAAATATCCGCGATTTCTTAAATACCAAATGGGCGAGTTCCAGTTGGAAATCAGATCATTGACAATCTCCCCAACGGAACTTCGGTATTTTAAAGTCTTTACGGGTCCATTAGATGGCTCCTCAATGGGCTTCGAAGCACAGGCGCCCAGCAGGGCAATAAATACCAGCGTATTAAACAAAAAAAAGTTCATAATTGTACATAGAATTTAAAACTATATTAGAATAACACAAATATGGGAATAAATATTTTTGAAATTTTCAAATTTTACGTTGACGTTCGCAGCAATCGATAGGCAATGAATGTATCACATATACGATTCGGTGCTGCCAGTCACGATTGTGTCAAACGGTTATGCTTATCGATAGCTCGATAGCTGACAACACAATAGCAAACAGCTGTTTTGTGTAGCTGGAAACGAGATTTTTTTGGCCTCGTAAAACTAACAATTTGTGTATTTGTTTGCAATAAACGCCTTTTGGAAGCAACGGGCAGCACAACCGCAACACAATGGTCATTACAAGCAATACAACGCTGCCCGAGGAGTCGGAGCTGAACGTGCAGGAGTTAAATTTATCGTCGGCTGCACTGCGCGCTGGGGCTTTTCACTTGGGCAAACAATGCGAAAACCCCAATAATGTGAGTGTTTAATTAAAATTAAAGTAATGCGAAATAGACAAGATAAGTGACTGCTATTTTGTACACAATTTAAGCATTTTGCGGCCAAACATTGTCCGATGTCAGTTATATAACCTAACCTCAAAATGTGTTTTGTTTACGTTTTCATATTTGTGCATTTATTTTGCAGGAGTTTATGCTATGTCGACAGGAGCTGGATGATCCACGTGCCTGCCTGGCGGAGGGACGCGCCGTCACCGGCTGTGCCATGGACTTCTTTCGCAAAGTGAAAAAGAGCTGCCACGAGGAATTCATGCAGTACGCCACTTGCCTGGACAAGAGCAGCGGCACCATGGCCTTCAGCCAGTAAGCACTGAAACCCCCGACTGCTGCCCTACGTGTTGTCCACTTTACCATGTCTCACTCTCATTGCAGTTGCCGCAAGACTCAGGGTGTCTTCGACAAGTGCATGAAGGACACCTTCGACTGGGATCGTCCATCTTACGGTTACTTCTCGCGCGCCAAGGTGCGTACTCTCCACATTAGGGCGGCTCAATTTGCTCGGGTCGAAAAAAACATGATAATCATCCATCCGGATTCGGAATCTACGATGAATTCTAAGAAAATTTCACCAAGAAACTACACTAGACGGCATATTTATTTTGACAACATTTAAAGTTAAATCTACTCATAATTTGAACCTACTTCACGTACATTTCAACATCTATGGAAAGGTCATTTCAATTGCGTTTGAATGATACAAAACTTTCCTTAACCCATTAAGTACCCATTCAAAATTTTGAATTCTTGTAAAGGCCTATTTTGACACTTTTTTCCTCGATTTTTAACAAGAATATGTTTTGATGCCAAAACATTATTTAAACAATTCTAATAGTAACTGCAAAAACATGTTTCAAACATATCTTTGCTAGTATTTTTTTTATTTTTTGAAAACTGCAAAAATTTACTATTTTAACCCCTTTCTCCTCCTTTTCATACAAAAAGTGCCTTTTTACAGTTCAAATTATGAGTAGATTTAACTTTAAATGTTGTCAAAATAAATATGCCGTCTAGTGTATGTGTCTACAATCAATTCCTAGTCTCCGCTGAGTAGTATAAAGATTTTTGATTAAGGTATTTGGTCTATGAGCGGAACTTACAAAAAAAAAAGAAACCCACAAAAAGAGGGCGAGATAAGATGAATTTTGGGGTCTCTACAATTTTTTTTTAATTGAAATTAGAAATTTTATTAAAAAATAAATTATTTGCTTTGCTTTTTAATAAAATTTTCAACATTTAAATTTAAAAAAAAAAAACATACCCCCTAAAAATTTGTTCAACAAAATTAATCAAAAACCGCCTTCTTTTTGGGTTTTTTTTTTTTGGAGAGTCCCTACTCTTCTTAAACCTCAACCTAAAAATTTCATGCTTCTCAGCGAAGGCTAGGAATTGATTTTAGACACATAGTTTCTTGGTGACATTTTCTTAGAATTCATCGTAGACTCAGATTCTGGCGGAATATTGACCCGCCCTAGTCCACATATTTAATAACTATAATTCAATGGCATTTCTCTTGTACAGGTCATAAAAACGGCACGCGAGGCGCCAAAGAAAGAGGAGATCAAATCGTACCCAGATGCTACGCCCGGTTTGCCCGCTGACTATCCAACGCCACCAGCCAAGTATGGTTCACGCTTCTTCTGGCTGGAATAGACTCAGACCTAGTGTAATTGGAGCGCCTGCTTGGCCCTACTTGTAATTTACAACATGCATAAAATCTTGTTTCCATTAGTACTCGAATGCATTTTCAATCCCTCAGAGTTTACCATCTACAGTTTTTAAATCTTTAATTTCTAACGTACTTTACACAGTGGATAGAACTTGAGCTCAGTCGGCGTACCACTTGGTGCGCTTCGGTTTCTTCACTTTGCCGCCAGTGACGCCGCCGCCGCCTTCATTGCCACTGATCATGTTCTTGTATTTGTTAATCAGTGGCCTCAGATCGTCCTTTTCCTTTTTGCGTCCCTGTTTGGGTCGATTGTTCGCCTTGCGCTCGGCCAAATGCGTTTCCCGTATCTTTTTATTCTTTTGCTTGCGTTTCTCCGTCTTGACGCGTTTCATGTGCTCCGACGCCTGTTCCATGATCTTCTTCTTGGATCGCATGCGCAGGGATGTGCCCGGCTTGGCTGCCGTGCCCACATAGTCGCCCTCGACATCGCTGCGTTTCTTCTCCTGCTTCTGTTTGCCTTCCGCTTTCGCTGCGCGCGCTGTCTCCAGCTTTTTGATGTGCTTCTGCAGCTTCACCTTGTTGTCGTCCTGTGGAGCTATTGTCGTCGGTGTGGGCTTTTGGCCTTTGCGCTTCTGATCCCGTCGCTGCTTGCGCTGCTCCAACTTGGTTTTGTATGTGGGATTGTTGATCTTGGAGCGCTCGTCCCGCTTCTCTTTGATCTTGTGCACGGCTCGATCCTCAATGCTGAAGGCAACAATTGGTCGCTGTGGGGCAGATTAATTAGTGGATTTATTCCACATCTGCAGTGTGTCTTAACTTACGTGCTGGGTGCCAAATATGCTGGGATTGTTGTTCAATTTACGGAGAGCCGTCAATGCCCGTTGATGCGTATCGAAGGAGAGGAAACCGAAGCCCTTGGATTTACCCTGTGGATGCTCCGGGGTCACCTTGTGCTCCCGCATTACGCGGCACTCGTGGGGCCGAAATCCCGTGTAGGTAAACGCCATCTGCTTGAGCTTCTCGTTGTCATAGTTCAGGGGCAGATTGTGGATGGAAAGTCGATTGCGAGAAACGAAGCTGAGGAGAGAAATATATAGTTAGTTGGAGCACAAGTATGCTGACAAGATTGTTCCTACCGATTCAGGTTCTTTAGCACCTGCGTCTTCACCTGCTCCAACTCGTGTCGCCTGGCCATATCGGAGGCGGACACTCCATCGGCCGCCTTCGAGTTGGCCATGATGAGACCCTCGCGGGCTAAATACAGATTACGCGAATCCTTGCCGCCATCGTCTTTGGACTTTTCCGAATGCCTTGTTTTGATTTCATCGCGACTGAGTGCTGGATGTGGATCCAGCACTTCGTCCATCAGCTTGAACTCGGTGCCAGCCTGCAGACACAAATCCGCCGACTCCTTGGCCTTAAACTTGACGAACGCCGTGCCCTTGGAGTGGCCCGAAACCGATTCCCGGTTAATGATCGCATAGTGCAGCAGCCCGAACTTGCGACAGACCTTGCGCAGATCGTTGTCCTCCGCATCGAAGGGCACATTCTTGATGAACACCGTGCAGCCCTGTTGGACATCATTGGAAATGTGTTTCTCACGTTTCACGTTCTCCATGTCCAGCTTGGACTTGACATCTTTCTTATCCTCATCATCCTCGTCATCATCATCTTCTGCATTATCATCATTATCATCTCCTTCATCATCTTCATCGCTTTCTGCTTCGGATTCTTTGTCACTCGCATTTTCTTCATCATCATCTTCTTTATCTTCACTTTCAGCCTCATCGCCACTTTCCTCCTTCACCTCCACCTCCACCTTGGGCTTCTTGTCCTCTGGCTCATCATCCTTCTGGTTCTTGGCCGCATACTCATCCTTGCCTATGGCCCAATCCACAAACACCTTGCGCCCGAGCAGCTCCTTGCCGTTGGCCATCATTATGGCTTTCGTGGCCTGGTTAACAGTCTCGTACTGCACGAAGGCACAGCCCACGAGCTTGCCGTCGCCTCGCTTCAGGATGTGCACATCCTCCAGCGTGCCCCATTGCCCAAAGTGCTGACGCAGCGCATCGTCCGTTGATTTGTAGCTAATGTTGCGCACAATAAGACGCGCTCGCTTCTTTTGCCGCCGTTCCTTTTCCTCCTTCAGGCGCTGTGTGTCGAACGGGTTGCGGCGCTTATGTGGCTTGTCTTCCCGCACATTCTGCGTTGATTCTGGCTCCGTTTCCAGCAAGGGTTTCATTTTTTTAAGCTCCATCATGGGCGCATTAATATTTGTTTTCAACGCACGTGGAGTATCGATAGCACTGATAAATCGATAACTAAAGTGTTGCGATATTTGAGGGTTGCCATATTAAAAAATGTAAGAAATGCGGCAGCACTGCACTTTTGTTTACAAAATCAAACAACTGTAATCAACTTCTTACAAATACAAACAAATAGATCAAGTCAGCTTTTCCTCAAACAGTTTGTGGAATTCAGCTGGTGTCTTAAAGTAGTCAACTAAAAGTAACGACGATCGCTGACCCAGCTTGAACATGATGTGACTCCAAGGATTCAGCACGTTCTTGTACTCTGCAATTTGTCCTCTATCAAAAAAGTGCTTAACGATGCCCACTGGCAATTGTGAACCGTAAACGGCAACATATCTGCAAACAATAAATACAGATTATATAACTTAAATAATAGATTTTATAGTACTTACTTATCGGCACTTTTGTATATCCTTAATGGATACTTGGCTACAAATGCTCTAACTGCCAGGTTGATGAGCACAAAGCCCGCTGTAAAGTAGTACAAATCTGTTTCATTTGATACCAGAAATGAAATATCAATTTGCTTGACGATATTCATGAAACTCATTGCCGTGGCCAACTGATAGCCGGCGAGCAGACTTAAGAATGTCACTGTGCCAGTCGATATATTCTTCGTCCATGTCATGTAGTTCTCCAGAGGCGCGCGGTAAATCAGCTGAAAATGGTCCGGCAGATTGTCCGCCGTCTGCATTTGGCGCTCCACATCAATCGAGGACGACTTTCGCCAATTGCAGCGAAATGCGCTTGTGCTGAAATAAAAAGCAAACTTTTTATCATGAGTGTCTGGGAATACGGTTGAACTACTTACCAGATGGCTCTGTTGGTAAACACCGTTGGGTTTATTCTTAAATTTATGCATTTAATGCTGTTTCGTAAAAGTGCCGCACACATTTTACTTGTTATGCTTTTTCTGAGGAACAGTATGCTGTTGACTACAGCTGCAAGCAAAAGCCAAAGTTCTAATAACATATTTTTAAAATACATTCGTGGGCAGCACAATGCTTGCTAGCCACTTAATTGTTTTATCTCATAGTATTTATTCATAGTATTTTTTATTTTATTGAAAGTAAGCAGGGACCGTAAATAAGAGTTATGAGAAACTGGATTAGTCATTTAATTTGTTTGATAAAAATCAACAAATAACTTTTTTTTAAATAATTTATATATTAAAAATTATATTCGTTAGGGTAAGACGTATTTTCTTACTTTTTTTAACAAAGCACCCAACAGTTTTCTATCAAAATCACATTGTGTGAACAGCATACTTGGCTGAACATATGTGTAGTGGAATGTTTACTAAACATCTGTTTGTTAGGCGTTGCCAGACAGTCAGCAACACGGTAGCAACACAGTAGTAGCATATTTTGTTAAAAAGCTGATATTTTTGTTACAGAAAAAATTGTGATTTGAACGCAATTATTTTTATACGCTAAAATCTTGAATAGTCAGTAATCGGTTGAACAAGATATGGACATTAAACGCGCGACTCACAATAATAAGACAGGCTTGGGGGATGGCCCGGATGCCAAAGGTGAAGAGGGAGAGCAACAGGAGCAGGATTCAGGATTGGACAGGGACACGAGTGATTTGCAGATGCAGACAGAATGCATCCAGCTAGTGGATGTGTGCAACAGCAACAAGGACACGGATTGCGATAGCCTTCAGGCTGACCACGGCAGCCTGTCGCCCGGCAATCATGTGGCTCCCTACACTGGAAATGGATGTGCGCCGTCGTTGGAGTCTTTCATGTTCCAACAGACGCCGGCCGGCAGTCAGCTGTGCTCATGGATGTCGCACACGGAATCTCGCACCTCGGCCAACGATCCCTCAACGTTGTCCGAGCTGGACAAGGACATCAAAACAGTTGTGCCAAGTAAGATGGTTATTTGCATATCCGAGAAAGCCTCTAATCCTTATTGATTTAGCTGCCAAACTTAATCGCAAGGAACAGACCAATTTAAGGCGCCAGAATGCATTGCGTGCACTTGCACTGGAACGCGAGCTGTCCAACAAAACGACACAGACACCGACGCTGCTAATACGCTTTCCCGATCCCAAGATCAATGTGTCAACCGTCAGCGAATTCTCGCAGGCCATCAGGGATGTCGTGTTTCCGGCCAGCGTGACGCAGCGCTATTGCCTGGTGCATCTGAAGCCGGGTTGTAATGTCGAACAGACCATCCAGGAGATAAAACGCGTGCGCTTTGGCCACGGTCATTTGCACGCCGAGATTAAAACGTTTACCGACGAGGAGCTGGCCGAGTGCATTGATCCTTGCTCGCTGTATGTGAGCAACATACCCTTCACTATGAATGCCGCTGATATTAAGGCGTTTGTCAACTCGATGCGCGTGGATATTGGCGTAATGAAACGCCAAAAACGCGCTCGTTATGCATTTGTACGCTACGCTAATGCGGAGACGGCAATGGAGGCTTTCAAGGATCTAGTGCACAGGACCGTTAACAATCGCGTGCTCACCGTGCGCTACAGACGTCAACGGAAGCGTATTGCACAGCCGACTCCTTCGTCCTTATGCGGCATCTCGAATCTCACAATCGACACAATTGCATCGGATGACGATGCGGCCGAATGTCGTGTCATTTCACCGCCGCCGGTGGAGTCGATTACCATCATTGACAGCGATGACAACTGCTCGGATACGAGTCCAAGCAGAGTTCCCCACAAGAAGACGAAACATGACAACAGCAGCAAAATGAGCGCCAACGATAAGGAAATCCAAAAACTGAAGCGACAAATGGCCGAACACGAAGCAATTATTAAGAGTTTACAGAAGAGGCAGAACAGCATAGGTATGTAAAGCATTGGTGGGCACTCATGGGCTCCGGGAGCTATCGGCTGCTCCCGAATTCGAATTTCGTGCCCACCGCTGATATAGAGTAAAAGAATCGATTTATATGCATTTATTTATACGATTTATATGCATTTCAGTTACCAGTACTAAAGTGGAGCCGCCATCCGAACGTACCACAGACAAGTCTTCATTGATGCAACGCTCACTTTCACCCTGTTCCAGCTACGATATCAAAATGGAAAATGAATATTTGGGCATTGCTCAGAGTACGCCGGAGCCGGAGCCCGAGTCCTTGCCCGAGACCGATAACCAATTAAACACACCCTACAGGCCGACAACTTGTGCAATTGACGGCCTTGAGGATCCAATCAAGAGTAAAAACCAAATTCTTTAATTTAATTGTAATCTTTCTTTATTACTGCCCACCATCTTACATAGCATCCGATTGTTTTGGCTGGTTGATTTCAGGTCTCGGACGTCGCAAGAATACAAAATCTTCAACGCACGCGATCAATATAAATTCAGGAAAGAAAAGTCCCAAAGACGACAACGTGGAAGGGCTTTATGCGCAGCTAGAGAAGGATTTAGATGCTTAAGAGATAGGAGTTTTCTGTATATGTAGACAAAATGTTGCTCCTCAAAATTTCGCGTATGAAGCTTCTAAGGTGTTGTAAATTTGACATTTAGTATTTTATTTTTATTTCATGTTTTTCGATCACTTTTTCACAGTACAATTTTATAAAATTGTTACAATAATACGTAAACTAAAAATATAATAATATTCATAATCATAATATTTCGGTTTTAAATATTAAACCCGAACAAATATCGCTTTAATTAAGAACTTACAATCTGACATACACTTAGTCTTATTTAATAATCAAATGTAATTCAATGTCGAACTTAATTGTTGATTTCTTCATTTATATGTTAATCTTATGATTGATTATGATTTAAAAAAAACGTCTATAGTTCATATTGGTAATTGTTACTGCACCTGGCACAAACTAAACAATTCGCTCTTTTAGTCAGTGTAACAATTCGAACTTAACTAAATTACATTTAAATTAATTAATTAATCGTTTGCAATCTGTTTTTCTTTTTGTATGGCTCGTTTATAGTTAATATCGCAAATTGTCATATTCAACATTTTTTCAAATTACATAACATACTTGTAGTTTCGGCTATGATATGATTTCTAATTCCTGATATCATGTTCAGTGTTTTGTTTTTCAATTAAATTTTTTCGTATTTTTTTTTGGAATGTTAAAAACTATTTAAGTTTAATTACATTTAATGCTGGATTTTGTTTGTATTTACACAACAACGAATTTAAGGCACCTGTTTTACATGATTATATATATATATATATATCGTTATTTTGATAGGTATTTATCATTATTCGAATACACAAATTATATATGTTGGTAGCCCACAAAATTTAGCAACGTGCGGTAAAATTTTACAAACTTTACTTGGGTTGTTTTGTTCCTGGCAGAATAAGTTCCACAACAACAGTTCGCAATGCAGTGCAAGGTATTTTAGCTAATTATGAATTTGGAAATGCAGCACAACAGAAACGTGCTGAGGAGCACGCTCGTAGCCGAGTTGCTGCTCAGCTGGAAAACGGACATCGCACCAGATCCAGTCCGTTCCGCCAATTCGGGCTCGGCGGGCTCATCATTTGATTGGTTGTCGCCGACGGCTATTTATTTGGAAATGGGAAATAATAAAGAGCAAATTAGAATATATTCAAAAACACTTTTAAGGCTTAGTATAATCTATAGTTGACTTAAGTTAAGAGATCTCTAGGTGCATATCTGTAGAAGGATTTTGAGTGAAAAAATAAATGTAACGAATTATAAATAAAAATTTAGATTTTAACTGCCAAAAAGTATATATAAAACTAAACTTAACAAAAACATAATTCAAAATACATGTGTATGTATAAAAATAGAAATAATTATTGCAGCATAAGTAAATTTAAATAAAAATATAGATTTTAACTGCCAAAAAATATACTTAAAACATATTTATGTATGAAGATAAATATAATTATTGCAGCACAAATAAATTTTAATAAAAATATAGATTTTAACTGCCAAATAATTAATAATACTAAACTTAAAAGATTTCAAAAAATAAATATGTATAAAAGTAAAAATAATTATTGCAACATACTGTTCCACTTTGGCGCGCAAATGTTTTGAGTACAACAATTGGCGTTTCTTGATTGTTTTCTGGGCGATTGTTTTTTCAAATGGCGTTGCGGCAGCAGCGTAGGCTTTTTTGGGCGTGGCATTATTGTGACATTATTTTCAGATAGAGAGATCACTCAAGCATATATATATGTTTACATATGTGTAGTATATAGACAAATTACAAATTAAGGCGCGCAATTTAAATCGTTGCAAATACATGATTAATACAGTTATAGTTGATGTTGCTGGTGGACAGAACAAAGACGAAACGTAACGAAACGAACTCAAGGAACTGGTTACGGTGCTCTCTAAAAGTATCTGTTCGTTAGACTCCACATCCAGCCGGGCAGAAGACTATTGCCCGTGCCTGTGCCCGTATTCGTATTGAAAACTGGAGTTTGCGGTACTGTTTGATCAATTCAAATCAAATGAAATGATGGATAAGTATGTAATAAAAGAAATCAAGATAATCGCATAAATAACAATTGAGCAAAGACAGCAATTGCAGGCGGTTTCTTTGGTGCATCTCTACTGTGTTGTGACGTAACTACGACTAAACGGGTAAACGGGTAAGCGATACGATTACAATAGCAAGCGATAGCGATAACTAATAATCGGTTTGATCAGCTACTAACATACATACATATGTACAAACAATATTTTAAGTACAGTGAGCCACACACACACCACTGACATGGGGGTGGCTTTTTGTGTGCAGCTCATTTAATTACTGAGAGACAGTGGCAAAGCAGTCAAAGCGGAAGAGAGATAGACAGAGAGAGAGAGTGAGTGGGCGGAAGAATACAAAGAAGCAAAAGCAGCATAAGTTCATTGCCAGCGGGTGGGGTAAAAAAGCTTTTGATTTGCTCATAGCGATATGCGCGCGTTACTTTGTTTTTGCATTTTGTATTTTGTATTTGTTTTTCTTCTTTGTTTTTTGCGTGTGTGCTTTTCGAAGTTCGTTGTTTCTTTTCTTTTGTTTTCGGTTTTATTATTATAATGTTTCGAGTGTGTAGGTTGTTTCTGGCTGTTGTTGTTAATTGTTCTGTGTTCGCTTTATCCGCGTCTCTTAAAGCCTGCAAGAAATACATGGTACATATACAAACGTACATACAAATTGAAGTTCAGCTTGTTTATGTAAATTTAACGGGTTATTGGGGAACAAGCACGTGCATGCAGTGTTAAGTATTCAAATTGGCCGACCGTTGAGTCAGTCGTGCAATCTGGGTCATAACATAACGGGTGTGTACTACATACATATGTACATACATAAACTTACATGTGCACATGTGCTTTTTTTGTGCGCGCGTGTGTGTGTGTGTGGGGGGGGGGGGGGGGTGTAGGATTCATGCAATTTGTGAATTTTAGTATTATTGATAAAACATGCAATTAAAAATGTTGTTCACTCATTAAATTCTTCAAAGAAAGCGCATCCCAAGAAAGCCGTTAGCCATTTTTTTTTTGAATTGGTGCCACAGGTGCCAAAGGGAAACAGTTTTTGAATTCGAGCTCGAATTTGAATTTTAAAAGGTGTTGGAAATTGCCATTACAACTACAGTTTATACATATCATTTAGTATTTATGTTTTCAAGGAAAAGGGGGATTTTACATAATATTAATAATACCATAGAACTGCATATAAAATATACTTAGTGGTGTGTTTTATACTTAGGATTGCAAGAACTACATTTAAACCGAAAAGGGATTGTGAATAAATAAATAGTTGACGGGTGGGACTTCCCCGATCAATTAATTGTGGTGTTTAACAAATAGTGTTGTAAAAGTGTTGAATTCATGTCATTTGCATAGATAAGTGTTGCAAGCAAAGTGTATAGTGAGCAGTGTTGGTAAAGTATTAGTTAACTTCTAATGCCAAAACTCTATAGCTATGTTAGGTATTTAATTATCTATTAACTTAGTCAAGTGATAGTGCATGCAAAGAATCGAATGCATGTGGGAACTTAAATTGATAAATCGATGGTTAAGTTTTATTGCCTGGTACCGCCCCAAGTGGAAGCGGGAGTGAAGTTAGTGAGACCGACTGACCAGTAGTTTGTTTTTTGTTTGGATTTTCTTTTCTTTTTTTTCGTTTTTACACTGTAAGCAAGATATTATATGATTATTATATTATCGTTAATTGTTGGCCTATATTCGTTTTTATTTGTTTTTTATTCATTTGAATTTTTCCTTTATTTGTACATGGTATGCTAAATTGAGTTGGTTAGCAAGATAAAAGTTGGGATAGACCAAAGACCAAGATGTTAAAAAACTGCATTGTTAAAACTAATTTTAAGAGTTATTAACCAAAATCATAAAAATAAAGTAGTATTGTTATTAAAAAAGAACTCAAAATAATCCAGATACTAAAAGTATTAAATTGTTAGTATTAAAAAAAGAATAAATTCATATTAAGCCTTTACCAATATATAAAAATATAATAAATAAAAATAATGATATTATGGTAATAAACAAACTCAGTTAAAAAAACAGAAAATAAAGTTAGATAAAACAATAGTTAGTTAGAGTTAGAAGGTGTAGAATAGGTGTTTAGAGGAAAGTGTGACCTAAAGCTGGTTCAGTATGACAACACTGAAACAAACTAAAGTAAAACACCACAAAATAGATAATATAATATAAATAAAGACTAGAATGTTTACAAAAATTATAAAAAATGTACAAAAACTAAAAAAACTAAGAGAAGAAATTCGACATACACATTTCGAGAATTAGTTTTCAATAAAAATTATAATGTATTTTATCATTTCTTTTTCAGGTATTCGTTATTTTTTGTTTTTCTTTTTTTGGATAATTAAAACAAACACATTGAGTTCAGTAATAGAATTGACTACAGTACAAGTACGATACATACATATAATGATAAACTTAATTAAACATACCATATTTGTATAAATTCATTTAATGGTTTCATTTCTCATTGAGAGAATTTTTAAGGATATTTAAACATTTCTTGGCTTGTAAGTAACAACTCATACATGTTTATGAGATCTTTTTGACTTTTGTTTCGATCTAATTGTTGATTCGATAACATTTGCTCTGGATTATCCGGATTTGGATTCAAACAAAACTACCGCCGAGTCGATCCCACTCACCTGCGTCTAGGTCAATATCACCATTACCATCATCGGCATGCAGCTGCGATCGCTGCTCGGACTCTTGGGGTTCGTCTTCGATTATATTACCTGTGGATGAGGGCGTGTTCTTGCAACCGAACCACCAATGAGCTGTGGGCCTTGGGAATGGAGGCGTGGCCGTGTCCACCTGACAGAGTAAACAGGGATGATTATAATGATTATTTGTTATTTATAAGTTATGATTAATTCCACTTACCGCGAATCGTGCATCGTGGAAGCGATAGTACTTGTCGCCCTTGAAGAAGTACGTGTATCCATTGGTGTATCTGAGCGCTGCATCCAAACTATTTGGCACGCCCTCCCAGTTGGAGATGGGCTTGGGATAACTGGCCTTCACCGGCGGCCGCTTGGCGGGATCGAAGCGCCAGAATTTGCTGCCCTTGAAGAAATAGATCTTGCCATTGCCGCCCCAGACCATGGCCGCATCCAGATGATCGGGAATGCCCGTGAAGCCCTCGCTAATCTCCTTGGGATAAGCGCCGTCCATCTGACTGCCCTGATAGCGCCAGTACTGAGTGCCCTTGAAGAAGTACGTCTTGCCGTTCTTGTACGTAAACGCAGCATCGATGTTGCCCGGCAATCCTGGCCAGCCCTTGGATATGAGTTGGGGGTAACCCTCCTCCACAGAGTCCGTGGTCAGCTTGTAGTACTTGTCGCCCTTGAAGGCATACGTCTCGCCGTGCGCCGAGTTGAACAACGTGTCGATCCTCGAGTCCTTGCAAATGGAGTCGTCCAGTGGCACCTTTGGCGGTGTGAACGATGGTCGCTGTGTGCTCGGTGCGGGATAGACATTGGTGGGTGTGTATTGGTTCGTCTTGCGTCCATACAACGATTGTATCGCCGCCTTGTCGTCCTCGTCCAGCTTGAAGACGGGCTCAAAGCCACGATAGAAAGGCGCCATCAGAGCTGAGCTCTGATCCGAATGCGACAGGCCCAACGAGTGACCAAACTCATGGGCTGCCACCTGGAAGAGATTCGTGCCGCGTGGCGAGCCAATTGTCCACAATTCGGCGTCATCGAAATGCGCATCGCCGCCAAACACCGGGAAGAAGGCGTGGGCCAAAGTGCCGCCTTGGCCATCGAAGGCGTCTCCATCTCCATGCTCGCTCTCAACGAATCTGCAGAAAGAAGGGGCACACAGAGGATCGTGAGTAACATAAGAACACTTGTAATATTATTAACTATTACTACTAATACTTTTCGATCTGATTGGGTTTTTCCCAATCCTTGCAACAAATCTTTGACCATTTCATAAATTTTTTATTACCCCTAGATTTTAATTTTGATTTTAATTTTTATCTTATCAGTTTAACATTAAATTTTAACTATAAATATTTAATTTAATTTTTATATTTATTAACTTATACTTAAATTTTTACTTAAGTGACATTAAATAAATAAATAAATAAAATAAAATTTGCAACTTCTATTTGATTATAAGTGTTTAGATTTTATAGATAGATTTTGAGATAAAAAAGAAATAGAGTTCCGTAGCTCGAACTTCTAAAACTCGAATTTCTCTCTAAATGTGTGGCACCAAAATTAATAAACTTAAGAAAAATCTCCATAGCTCGAACCTTTTCTTTAGATACTAGTGATTCGAGTTAGCAAAATTCAACTGTACAATGTTTTTTTTTTTTTTTTTTATGAAAGAAATAATTCCAGATGGAAAAACATCTAATTTTTAAATTTCAATTTTTATAAAACCTAATTAGCTAAAACATTTAAATTTATAATGTCTATTGTAAAAATGTAAATAAAATTAAAACTTAAATTATTATTTTAAATCATAAAATAATTTAATTTTAATAAAAAAAATTTGACATTGGATTCTGATTTTCATTTTTATTTCTTTAAGGTACTGAATATAAATAAAATTTAAAAATACAGAGAACTGTAATTTAATTTGTATATTGAATTAATTAAACATTAAATAAATAAATTTGATATTTAAAATAAACATCACTTTTTTTAATAGTAAGAAAATACAGAAAAATAAAGAGAGCTGAATTTAATTTCTATATTGAATAAATAAATTAAATGTTGGATATTTTCTTTCTTTTTTTATATTAAGAAATTAAAATGATTTAATTTATTTATGAATCTTATTCCGTTAATTTTTTTTAAGGTGAGTCAACTCTAGAAACTTACTTGATTTCAATATGCACTGGTCCCGATGTCTTCCTGGTGAAGGTCAGATCCGTATCCTCGCTCCAGACGGCAAAGGCACGTGCGATTTCCGCATCGACATCGACGCGCTTCAATCGCTTTGGGTACTTGGAGATCTTGTAGGTGAGGTTCTTCACTCGCCAGCGACTGCCCTGGAGGGCGTAACGCTTCGATCGGCTGTCGCCGGTGCCGACACGATCCCGAACACCGCAACGTGGCAGTGACATCAATTTCATGGTCTCCTCATCGAGTTCGCCAGTGATATTGAGGCCGGCAAAACTCTGGAATTCCTGTATGGCACTGACCCAGGTGTGCTTGTCCTGGAGTCCGCTGTTGGCCGGATTACGTGCCGAGGCGGGCAGATAACCGAACTGCGACAAATAGATCTGCAAATGAATTCAAAAAGACAGACAGTTGAGTGAGAATGATTGATAGAGTTACAAACAAAGGCAAGGGAAGGGAAAAGAAGGTGACGATCAATGGAATGTTTCACCAGGTGGGTTGCGAATATGCCTCTGATTTATGACGATCCGATAAAAGTCGTTTGCTTGCATTGTAATTGTCCTGCGGCTCAATCCCTCAACTAGCCACATTTACCTTTACAAGTATTCGTCACATTTACAGTGTGTGCTAAAATATATTTGCCGCATGCGAAAGCAAAAAAAAAAAAAGACAAAAACTATCTGACTTGCATAATTTATGACCAAATGCTTGGCATGGCAATGTTTTATAATTTTTTTATGTGTGTGCTACACACACACACACACACGACACATACACACACACACACACACACCCGCCGACCTGGCGTATACTCAATACCAAGAGCAAGTCACAGTTACGTGACTTAAATTATGCGATTCAGGTGTGAAAAACACTCAGTTCTATTGAATCAAGTCTGAGTGTCTGAGTGTCTGAGTATCCGAGTCTGAGTTTCGAGTTCGAATTCGAATCGAGGAAGTGTTTTTCGCATTTTATGGCGATTTCAGTTAATTGAACGCATCGCAAGTCGAATTTAATTGTAACGCTGCGAATCTTTATAGTAATTGACTAAGCATCTATCTAACTAACTATTCATCTATCTATCTCTTTCTTCTACGCCCAATAGGAAGTGCTAATCGAGGTTAGAGAGAGAGAGGCGCCTAACGGTACATTTAGTATATAAACAAAGCCCCAAAACAATTATTGTATAAACATTCGTGTTATTCGCTGTCTTAATTACAAGACTTGCACTAAGTTGTTGCTTGCACTAATTGCCGCAATTACTTTAGTATATATATCTTAGATTGTATACCTATATATTTATTTTATTTATTTTATTGTTGTTTGTTGCTTCTTTAACGTAATAACCACTTGGCATGTGAAACATGTATCTCAACTCGATGTGTCGCACATTTTAATGGGTATATGAAATACATATATATGGCACACATACTCGTACACTTACTCAAGTAAGTAGTTGTACTGCCAAAAAAAAAAAATGAACAACTTAACAGCGACTCAGCTGACTGTTAAGTTGTATATATATATATGTATTTTATTATTCCGTATTTTATATAGAATCGTTTTATGATTTGATTTAAGTAGCCGAGGAAGTAAACATTTCATTTGGTTTATCATGCGTGGGGCGTTGCCTTTAGTATTCATCCTAAGTACCAAGTACTTAATAATCTGGGTGTTTGGCGTGTGTGGTAGCCACTGTAAACGAAGGCAAAGGGTGTGGCGAGGTAGTTAAGGGGGCCTTAGACTCGCCTTAAAGGTAAATGAACTCGCTCTCGTGGCTTTGTTTTGCTTTTCCTGTAAACATGACTCTGTGACAAGCGACTGACGACAATCAATCTGTAAAAGTCAGGGATCAAAATGCTGCAGAATCGGCGACAAAAACAAAGAGCGATACATTTTTTTTAATATGCAAATCATTTGCAATTTGCGTTGCGTTTTCCTGTCAAAATTATTACACAATAAAATTAATCTGCGTCTCTTTTCCGCCACTTCCTCTCGCTCACTCCAATATATAGCTCTCTTTTTCTTTCTTTTGTGTTGATAGCCTTTTCAGCAGTAATATAATGACATTGTATTCAAAATGCAGATTAAAAATAAATAGAAAATAATTTTCTATGGCTGATATCCATCTATCAATTGTTATCTGATTTATTTTAATTTATTTTTACTGCAACATTTAGTTTAATAATAAAATATTATTTTGTACAAAATTATTTCAAAGACAAAATACTATTTATTATACAATATAATATGTTTATTTCATTTATCTAATAATTTAGTTATATGTTTTTTCAACTTGATTTTAAAATACTGAAAAACGTTACCTTTAATTTTTTTTTTAAACTAAATTTTTTAAAAGCCAAAATTTTATTTATTAAATAATTTTTGTATTTATTTGATATTTTTTGCAACTTTTTTCAATCTATTTTCATTTTATAGAGCATTTCGCATTTGTATTTTCATAATTTTTTATGTAGTTTATTAGCTTTAAGTTTTGTTCAACTTAATTTTAAAATACTTAAAAAGTGATACTAAAATCTGCATTTATAACTATTTTTTTTTAATTAACTTTAATATTCTTTTTTTTTTTCAATTTATATTCCATATATATAGAGCATTTTGTCTTCTATGCAACACTGCTTCCAAAAACTATTGTTCTGCTTGCTGTTCGTTGTACACAGTTGGCATTGTGGCATTGTGGCATGTTGAGTGTTGCAGCATATCAAGAGGCACTTGAACATCTTGTATGCTCATATTTTGGGCGGTTCCCATAAATCGACTCATCGCTTGAGTCTTGGGGACAAACAGAAAAACAAGTTGACCTTGGAGAGTGTGGAAAGGGGAAGGGGCTACAGTTATAGAATAAAGTTAATTGCAAATTCCAGTCAACGTCTCGACTTGTGTGCATTATGCAATTAACATAATTGCCGCATTTGAAATGCAACAAATTAAATGAGGAGCTGCCACTGCAACTCGTGGGAAATACATGAAAGTTGCCGCTGGCCATTGAAATTCCAATATTAAATAAATAATTTGTATTCATTTTCGAAACAAGTTTATGACATGGGCTAATAAATCTTAACATGACTTGTCAACTGGCCAACTGCAACTGCGGATAAGTTGGCCTAGTCACAGTCAGAGGTCGACTTGTCTATATTCCTGATAAGATAAGCAAACTGTCAATATACAAGTGAAACATTGGGAGAACTTTTCATAGAACGTTTCGATGAGTGTTTTATGGGCTTATCACTCGACTCGTGTCTCACCTACACAAATGATTCATTTGAGGTGCTGACAAACCTTTTGAGTACCCGCAAGCGAAACGAATCAAATGCGTCACAAAATTTTGAAGAACGGAAGTGTGAAGCGGAAATGGCTTAATAAACTATAGATACACGTACTTCAAGATACACATTGTTAACTGCTTTTTGGGGTCAGTCCATAAATAAAGTAATTTGGCATTAGAACAAAACTAAACATTAAATTATAGAAATTATAGAAATTATAATGCAAATACATATCTGTTCAGTTGATTCACGAATCGGCGCTCGCGAAAATTGCACTTTAATTTGCCACAGAAACAGAGACATTGACACAAATTGCCACATGTGGCATAAAGCTGCAACTACAACTAATAACAAATGTGCCAGCCAACATTTTCAATGTTAGAAAATGCAAATGGCGAAAATGGAAAAATGAAAATGTCAACAGGCAACAGGGACAAAGGGCCAAAAGGGGGAAAGTGGCGAAAAGGGGAAAAGAACTCAAAGCAGACACTTGAACTGCACACAGTTCTCTGCTCTGAGCACTCTGCATTTTGTGTCTATCACTGACCTCTTTGCCTACTTTGCCAGCTCACTAGGCCCCCCTCCCCCCTTTACCGCCCCCTTGCCCCAAGTGGCATGCAGGCAGCTTACTCAGGTGGCAATTGCAGGAAATGCCCTAAAGGGTTTTACATTTTACATTTTCAAAGCCAGGCCAAAAAGTTAAACAAACTGCACAGCAAGTGAGCGTAAACTGCTGTTACTCACTGTGCCTTTAAGGACGAGCTTTGTTAACCAGAAGAATACAACATTTCCAACACTTGGCAATTTGAAGCAGAGCTTGGTAATTAAATAACAGTTGGTAAATTGGTAAATTGGTAAGTCGGGGTTATTGACCTGCTGTAAATTCCGTTAGTTTGCGTGTTTGACCCTTGACTTGAAGGCGTTGCCAAGTCCGTATATTTCCGTCTAAACAAGACCAGGACATGCATAAATTATAAATAAGCGCCGTGCATTTAGTTTTTCCACTTTCCACATTTTTCTCGCTCTCTTTTACCATTTTCAACATTTTACTTGACCGGAAATTGATGAGAAAATTGTATTTGCCCGGCAAGAGGGTGGCTAACACACACACACAGTGTGTGAGTGTGTGTGTAAGTGTGTGTTTGAATAGAGTTATACGTGTCTAGGTCTAGGTATCGTTAGGGTGCGTTGCTGACGCTTTAAATTTCCAACTGGTATTTGGGTCAAACAGCGTGAGGTCAACGACTGCTAACTGAAAACTGCGGCGAAGGAGTCAACTACTTAACTGAGCCTAGACCCAATTTTAAATTCGTATTGAGAAAGTGTTTGCAGTCAGAGGAAACCAGGGAGCTTCATTTAAATATATAGAAATAAAAATCTAATTTTTATGAGAAATTTACTATTATTTTTGATCTCAATAAAAACAAATTGATTTGAAAAGTCTAGTATATCTGTAACTTTTTATAATAAGCAATAATAAATTTTCAATAGAAATAAGAAGTAGCTTTAATACTATTTGTTTTTTTTTTTTTTTTTTTTTTGATAAGTAAATTAAATTTTTAATACAAATTATTCATAATTTAAATTATTTTGAAAATTGACAATATGTGTATTATGATTTAAAATAAATAAGGTGTTTTTATTTTATTTTATTCTAAATCAGAAATGTTTTTTTTTTCAATAAAAATTTAAATTAATTTTCAAAATACGTCATTAAAAGAAAATTAATTATGAGATTCTTTTATTCTTTGAGATAAATATTTCTCTGCATTCATTTTTATTTATATTTTAATGCTCATGTCTCTTACTTACAATCCCTAGTCAAAGCTTAAGCCGCCTCCAACCTGTTTGGCCTGTTTTCCCATAATGATTACATCATGGAAGAAAAGCGAAAAATCCAAATCAAAGCTGGTCTTTAAATGGTCATAAAATAACGAGGGAATGAATGACTGACTGCAATGAAAAACTGGGCCAAATCAGACTCTAAAAAGGTGCCGAAAGTTGCGCAACTTTGTAATCAGGCTAATGTGAACCGGGTGCCAAACAACAACAGCCACAACAACAACATGAACATAAACAAGTACAATGGAGGTGGCTAATAACTTTGTCAGCTGCAAAAATCCCATACAACAAAAAATTTGACATTTAACCTCGCGGAAGGTGTATTTAGACTCGTTTTTTATGCACGCTTAATTTACGGCGCGATAAATAAGCTCCTGATGCTAAGATAACAAATGTGTTATATGCTAAGCTCAAAAACCTCCTGCTGCAAAAAAGGATTCACATTTGGCGTTTTTTTCGAATGAACTTATACCCTGTAGGCAATGCAAAGTAGGTTAGTTTGATTCAATATAATCTACAGTTAAATTTTTAAAAGATGTCTTTGATTTTTTTGTAATATAAAAAGTAGAAAGCAACAAACTTGTAACGAATTTAATATAAGATGTATTTTTTAAAATTAATTTCTTAAATAACAGCAGCTAAATTTACTGAAAAATTTTTTTTTTTTTTATTAATTCTGTGTATATCAAATATTTAAACAACTTCTCTCAGATATGCTGAATAACAGGAGAATTTCAGCTTCAAAGGGTATCTGTTAGTCAGGCATATTAGAATTGCATTTTTTTGTGCTTATGGCGCTGTGACCTTAGGATGTTCCTCACAAAGTATCATTTGTTTGAGCTGTTAACATTTGCCTTCTACTTTCTACTTTCTACTTTTTGCATACGATGCTTGCCTTTCAAAATGGCAAGGTTATCCTGTTTAGTTGTTTACCTGTGTCTGTCTGTCTGCCTGTTTGCCTGTTTGCCTGTTCACCCGTTTGGCATCCTTTTGTTAACACCTCGTGAAGGTCGCACACGCGCAACGTGACTTTTCATTTTTTTCTCACTTTTCTCACTTTTTATTTATAGTTTTTCAACTGCATTTGTGTCCAAATCAATCAAACGGGCAACGCAAACTCAAACCCAAACTCAAACATATTTCCCCACTGAAAAGAGCCAGTCATTATAGCGAGTAAGTATATGTTTTTAGTTAGTTTAACTTATTGATTAGCTGGACTTTAGGTCTCAGGTCTGTTTTTCCTTTTTTTTCCTGCTGTTTTCTTGACGCTGCGTGACGCACGCGAAAATTTGCGTTTAATACGCAACGAATTTTCGTAGGGCAACTTTTGCCCAGTTGGTTAACAATTATAATTAGTCAAAGTACCAAGTAACTTTTGCTCTTTACTTTTATTTTGCTGCCAGTGTTGGGCAGTTATAACATATTTAGTTAAAGTTTTTTTCTTTCCATATTGGACGCTCTTTTAATTAGACGCTGTTCTCTTTTTCTACATTCCCCAAGCACAGTTCCATTCAGAGCTAAAAACATAATAAAGTCTGACCGAAACAGAAACAGAAACTGAGACAAAGAGTTTGCTCTGAGCTCATTCCAATAAACTGTAATTAACCTTTGACAGCTGAACGCTTGCCATCCATTAAGTATACGCAACGTATGACGAGTTTTGTGTGTGTGTTTGTCGACTGCGGGGTGTTATATTTGTTGAAGGTGTGCTGCATCATGTCTTAATCATAATGCACTCTGAGTCAGTATTCGCTTTGTTTTTACATGCTCGAAATTGATGACGATTTATATAAAATATCAAGAGATTTTTATCAATACAAATGTAAAGCAATTTTTACAAGTGACAACAAAAATGCTCAAAATGAGTCACGTATGGTAAATATTAAGCCAAAGTAACGTAGAGATAATGGCTAAAACAATCAAATCGTGCATTACACAAATAAACAACAAAACATTGAAATGCTGTGCGAGATAAAAAATTATATAAATAATAAATAAACAATCAATTAAATGCTTGCAGTGTGGTCCCAGACTTTGTCTCTGTCTCTGTCTCCTTGTCTTCGATCTATTGCGAAATTTGACAAATTTATTGAAGAGACTCAGGAGAAAAGAAAGAGAGACAGAGAATAGAAGACTTTTGTTTTTTTGTTGTTGTTGTTGTCTGACATTGAAGTGAGACAAACATGGAACGCACTGTGTTGACGTCTGTCTGTTCTATGATCATCATTATCATGATCATCATTATCATTATCGACGTCGTTTTGGGCGACTGGCCAGCAAGTTCCGAGCCAAGTTAAGTTGCTGGCAACGCGTTTCAAATATCAATTAGTCGCTGAACCGTCGAACAAAGACAACAAAATGTTTTGTCCGTCAGTTTTGTTCTAAGCACGCGTGCTCAAAATCGATCGCATTGATCGATAACTGCTATCGATAGCTGTGCACTCGTTACATAAATGGTCAAACAGGAACTGGCGACAAGGTTCTGAGTATTATTCTCACACTTTTCCCCGCCAACACTCGTTGATCTCTCCAGCTCTCCATCTCGAAGTTGTTAAGAGGTGTGGCTTAAATTCAGATTCCACCTGTTTTTCTTTTTTTTTGTTTTTTATTAATTTATGCAGATTGCAATCGTGCAACAAGAGAAAACACTTTGTGCCGCAGAAAACGTGACAGCCTTGTCAGCAGGAGAATCACAATCATGAGCATTTTCAAAACGCTCCCCCGCCAAACGTCCTCAGTCACGTGCCAATTGCAATTTCTATGACAATTTGTTGGCTGTTGGGGATTTGTTCAAAGAATCTCAGCTGCACTAAACGATAAGCATGACAACAATTTGGCTGGCATTATTAGACTGATAATCAGCTCAGTGGAAGTCGAAGTCGCAGTCAAAGTCAAAGTCTCTCAATCGAAGTCTCAATCTCAATTTCAATTTCAATTTCAATCAAAGTCTGAGCCCATCGGCTACTTCAAATTAATGACATGCAAGCTCAGCTCAACGATTTGCAATCTGGCATTAGTAGTCATTAATAGCAGTCATTACTAAGTTAAAGCAAATGGAAAACAATTGATTAAGTCACAGATTAATATGTCAAGTGTACATGGAGGATTCTAAGCAAAGATTGAGTTTGGGAAAACAATGTTGTATTATAATTCAGCATTAAAATTAGTCGAGGAACAAGGGAAAAATGCAAAAGTATAAAGTGTTGTGTGTTTTATTCTTCTGAAAAAGACTGTAGACTAACAAAAAAAGTGAGCATGGAGGTGCTGTAAAGCTATAAATAGAAGTTAACTAAAAATTTACAATCTTATTTAAAAAAGCAAAGTTTTTCAGCATTAAAATTCGTCGAGGAACAAGGAACAAATGCAAAAGTATAAGAAAAACTTAACATGGAAGTGTTGTCTACTTATAATATCTTAGAAGTTTACTTATAAATAGAAGTTTACTAAAAAATTTACATTCTTATTTAAAAAAGCTAAGTTTTTCAGCATTAAAATTCGTCGAGGAACAAGGAACAAATGCAAAAGTATAAGAAAAACTTAACATGGAAGTGTTGTCTACTTATAATATCTTAGAAGTTTACTTATAAATAGAAGTTTACTAAAAAATTTACATTCTTATTTAAAAAAGCAAAGTTTTAGTTTAACTCTGCAGTTTGTAAATTAGAAGGGAAGTTAAGCCACATTCTTAAACAAAGTGAACATGGAGATAATATAAATTAATAGCGTGTGTATTACATATTAACAACTAATCAAGCCAACTAAAAGTGAATCTGTTGTTGACTTAAAACAGTCTTAATAATCATCCTTGTCCTCTAAACAGACACTCGCAATCTTTTATCTACACACCTTTAGTATCTCTCTGTGTTCAGTTCCTATCTTTAAGATAATTAATCTAGACAATTTTGTGGCAAATAAATGAAAATTGGACCACTGTAATTGCATGTCAGATGCCATGTGACCAGCGATTAAAATGGCAATTGCAATTGTCAATGTCATGACCAGAGATCAATTAAGCACGAGAGAGGGAAAGAGAGCAGTAGAGAGAAGAGAGAGAGAGAGAAGGAGTGCTTTATAATTTTGATGCACTGCATTTAGCCAAAAGACCCCCAAAAGGGGGAAACTAAGGTCAGTTAACATGGGCCGATAACGAAATGCGACGAATGAATGCATTCATTGCGTGCAGATGTGAGTGGAATGAATAATTGCCAATGTTGCATGTGCTGAACGATATAAACACAGACATATATACTGTATATCTTTATATAATAGTATAACACATATGATGTTTAATACGTATATTAAGCATTATATTTAAAGCCCAGTGATATTTAAAGCGCTGTGATTTGTCATGAAAATCGGAAGTGAATAAAATTGAAAAAAAATAAAATAGTCTAATAAAAAGTTCATTGATTCAGATCATCAATTACTCAAAACAGTTTACCACAAAAACATTCATTTTAATTAAGAAAACCTGATTCTTGAATAAAATTTAAAAGTACTTTTTGTTAAACAATTTTAATGGCTTAAATAGTTTTTTTGTGAATGAATTCTTAATAACTTCATAGCAACAAATAAATAGTTTGCCAATTTTATTGCACATGATTTTGTATAAGTTCTCTAATTTAGTCATTTATTTAATGCAAATTGACATGGCAACACTGCAATTGAATTTGATTCAATTGAATTTAATTTATAAGCGTTCATTAAATTACGAGTATTGACTATTTTCATCGTTCGCTTTGCTGCTGTTAACACATTACGTTAGCTCTCTTATCTGCTCTCTTATCTTGGCCAATTAGTTGGCAAACACTTTTGACCCAAGTGCTCATATTGTGTAGATTTTTGGCGATTGGTTTCAAAGTATTTGCTACTTCTTAGTGTATTTTATATTTTATTGAATCACTTACCTCGGCTTGTGACGTTGAGGAAACGGGAACACTTTGGGCTGCCACAAAAATGGACAGCAATGTGCCCAGAATTATGAACACGGATGCGTAGCTTTGGCAGGTGTTGGACATGTTGTGGCTGTTGTTGTTGTAGTTGTTGTTGTTGTTTCCTATGTTATGTCTAGAGCGCACTTTGAACTTCAAGTCGTGACTGAAGTTGTAATAACAACTGCGCACTGCAAATAAAAACAGAAATAGAAATAGAAATAGAATTGCAAAAAAGGTCAATTAATATTTCATAGAGGTACAGACAGGTAAACAGAAAGCTAAAGCAGTTACAGGACAGCAGGTGAAATAAAATCAGGGCATAAAAAGAGAAGCCGCCAACAAACCGTCAACAGTCAAAACAGAACACAGTCAAGAATCCAGAGCAGGCCAAGTGCAAAAGGGCGAACGGAAGTTGCTCTGGAAAAAAAAACTTGCCAACAGGTTGACTGCGGCCTTTGGGCCTTTTGGAGCCTTTGGCAACTTGGTCTAAATGGCACACGCTTTGGTGCCGGCAACGACTAACGGAAGTGCTGGCGTACTACGTCAAGTTATAGCCAAGTTGTGGCCAAGTTCTGGCCCATACTGAGGCGTAGTAAAAATTGGTAGTAACTGTGCTCTGACGCCAGCTGTTTGCTGTTGTTTTTGTCGTTGTTGTAGTTGTTGTAGTTGTTGATTGCAGCCGCAGTCATGTGTTCGCCTCACTTTTCTGTCTACACTTGAACTTAAATTTAGACTAATTTTAGAACACATTATAATTTAAATTTAGCCTGTAAATAGGCACAAGCATTACACGTCTTTGTCTTAAATGATAGTCCGAAAATAGTTTTATGTGATAGTCCAAAAATAGCCAAGTTAACAATATTTGATGACATTTACACATTACGTATACGACACGTTAGCAACATGAGAGTGAAAAAAAGACCTAACTGCGTTTGTAGTTTATGGCTCTATAAAGATGGCTTAAAACAAGCTGCTAATTTGATGTCTCTGACGGCATTTGGTAACTGGCTAATTGCAATGATAACTGCAGTGACAACTGCAGTGTTTACAGCGTGACAAAATAAATACACTTTGGAATAAGAAAACTGTCAAAAATTGTTGACACTATTTAATTTAAATTCGGGTTTTCATTTTAAATATATATTACAATATATTTTCTATATATAATTATACTATAGCTTTTATTTGTACACCCTTTTGACGTCAGCAAAGTGAGTAATAAGTGATATCAAGTATACGACGGGGTGGGAAAATATGTGGAAATTGAATACAGAGAAAGTAAATAAAACTCTTAGATTCGAGAGCTTATTTTAAGTTTAAACTATTGAATTTTAATTTTGGATTTTTATATTTTTATTTGTCAATAAAATTATTATTTATTTGCACGCTTCATTTATATTTTCCCAGATTCTAATTTTACTCCTTCTAATATTTTTAATATATTTTGAACACCACTTTTAGGGCTCGTAAATTTGGAGCAGTGCATTTATCTCTGACATCAGCATTGTGAGCGATAAGTGATATCAAGTATACGACAAGTGGCGCGCACTTTTCAACGCCAAGAGCCGAAAGTAAACGACAAGAAAAGAAAAATAGAGTAGAGAAGTGAAGTGAACTGAAGAGGGGAGTACGAAGACTGAAATGTTTTGTGCTACGGGTGTGTCGCCCCAAAGAAGAAGAAGCAGAAACAATATTTGCTGATGATACGCGTAAGTCTGCATTTTGTTGTAGTTGCTTTTCTTGATTGTTGTTGTCCGTTGACTAATCGCTGGGGATTTTCAATGTGGACACGGGAGTTATACTTTTTATACATATTTCTGCGCCTCTCTAGGTGCCTTCAGCTCACACAATTGGTTCACATTCAGTGTGATTATTTATATATAGATATAGATATAGTATTTTATATTTATTTTGCGGGTTTTTGGTGCTGAATATTTAGACATGACAATGATAAACAGCTTAATGTTTTGGGGCAAGGGCAGGCGGGGGGTTGTCAATTAGCCAATGGGTTGAAGGTCGTCACTTTTTGGGTTTAAGGTTAAAACACTGGCACCTGTTTGTTGCTTCGCTTCACTTGGCTACACTTTGATCGCCCCTCGCTCTCTTCGCTCTGTCGCTATAACGATAAATGTTTCTGCATTGTTGTTTAATCAATACGCGGGAATTTGCGGCATTCTGCGGCTTCGGGGCAGGGGAATCAATAGAAATTGCATGTAGTTTGAAGTGAGGTTTATTTTGGAGCAACTCACTTTTTTTTATCAGCACATTACGTATACGTAATGTGGAGCATTAACAAAAGCACGCTCGCAACCCAGAAACTTATGCTATATGTATGTTAATAAGATTTCTATAATAACAACAACGAGTAAATAAATGTGATTCACATACATAAATTGATTTTATAATCAAAAAATATACAGAAATTTATTTTTCTCTATTTTTGTAATACAAATTTATTTAATTAGCAGTTTGGAATTCTGGCTAACCAGTTTAGCACCGGTTTTAGAATTTTGAGCACACACTGAGAATAGTCAAAGCGGAATTAGAAGAAAGTCAAATGAATATCTAAACTATTTATCAAATTTTGAGCTAAACTTAGATAACAAGCTTTTTCTCGCAGTGCATATATGACGTTTGTGTGTATTTCCAATTTATTGGACAGTTTGTAGCTTTAAGAAAGATGCGGTATTGCCCAATGGAATTTTGATTGTGTGTGTTTTTCTTGTGCCAGCTTATCAGCAGTATTATTTTTGGTTTTTTTTTTCACTTTTCTAAATACTCGAACTTGTTGGTTAATTGTTGCTCATGAATTTTGTAGGCATTGATAAGATATGTGAGTCAATTTATGCTTCAGGGCTGTGAATTACCAAACATTTTCATTTTCAATAGCCAGCGGTCTTTGTGAGTGAAAATAAGTCAACATTATTGGTTTAGAACTTGACCTTAGAGATATGAGAATGTGTGTATAAGAAATGAAGTAATGATGAATCATTAATGAATAAGTATATTGTGAATGAATTGTCTTGAGGGCAAGTTGTTGCTTACATGTAAATTGTGACTGTATCTCGAGATGTGGATCAATGAACTGCAGCAGCAATTGCAGTTGTAATTCTTGTTCTTGTTCTTGTTGCTTTCTTTGTTCCTCCTTTTGATGCTTCGTCGCATGCAACACTTCAACAAATTGATTAATTAGCTCGTTGCATAAATTAAACGCGAGTTGTGGGCGTTTAATTTATTAATTGATTCTTTGATTTGCACACTTGACGATCCTTTTCTTTGCTTTTCTTTTGTTTTCTTTTAATTATATCAAAAATTCGACTTGCACTAATTGACGACACACAATAACTGACAATTTCCGCAATGCAACTGCACGAGTAACGGCACTTCGAACTAAAAGCGGCACAAACAAAGTTTTAGTTCACTTTGCAATTGCTTGCAACTGTTAATTTTGGCTGTAACTGTTAAATATGTATGCGTGTGTGTTAATGTTATATTTGTTATTTCGTATTCGTTACTCGCCGCTAAACACAACCGCACAGAGCAGCGCGCAAATTTCAACTGATCCCCCAACGCATGACAAACTGCGAGTCACAGCGATCGCTGCTCTGCCGCTGCCGCTGCCGCTGCTCGGCGAAAGCTTTTGCAGTTGCGCACAAAAGCTTTTGCACGCACTCACAACAGTTGACGTCAACGACAACGACAACAGCGACAGCGACTGCGACGCAAGCGTTAACAGCTCTGTAAACGCTTAACAGCGGGGATTCCAATGCTGTCAAACCTGTTGCTGTTGCTGAAGTAACTTAAAGCTGCGCTCTGTGAGGGAATCGCATGTGTGAGTAATGCGAATTTCTTGGAATCCACAACATGTGTCATACTTTTAACAGACGCACAGACAGCGGCAACGGCAGCGCTTTTTGTTAACTGTTTAGCGCGCGCTTTGTTGCCCCCTTAACTAATTTGCATATTTTTACAGTTTACAGTTTCCAGTTTACAGATCTCATTTGACACTTTACTGTCGACTGCTGTTTCTTGCAAATATCGTGCAATTTCCGTTGAATTTCTCACACACATGTGTGTGTCTGTGTGTGTGGGTGTGTCTAATGGGAAATCACTCGACTTAAAAGTTTATGAATGAATTTTATATTGAATTATCGATTTGATTTTTGCTTTCGATTTGTGGTTTCTTATTTCTCAATGAATATTACTCATCTCTGTAAAAGGTAAAGGTGTCTGTGTGTGTGTGTGTTTGCAAATAAGGCGTTATGAGACAATTAACACTTTTGTGGCACACGCCTTCTGGACAGACTCATAGATACTCGTAGACTGGCAACTAACTGTAGAACACGTAATTTCAGATTCAAAAATAAAAACACTGCCAGCAAATAATTTACATTAAATTTCACAAATTATTCCACTACTGACATTAATTGAATTTAATTATAATTAATTCTTAATCTTAAGGCAACTGATATAGATTAGGGTTGTAAAATCAAGTTTTTTTTCTATAATGTATTTACTTTCAAAATTTTGTTATCAAAGTTATTATTTTTATAAAATTAACAAGTTGTTATTAAATATTTTTATTGCTTAAAAAATGAGAAATAATTTGAATTTTAGTAAATAATATTTATGTTTATTTCTGTTTTAAACAGATACCCAGTTTCGAACTAAAATTTTGAATTGAAAGCCTTAAAGTCTAATTTTGTTACTAAGCTGGATATTTTGTTCTTCCTATTATCACAGAAATTTTCCTAAGCATTAAAAACATTTCCGTAGTGTAATGTTTTCCAAGTTATTTAAATAAATTGTAGGGTATTGAATTGATCGAAGCGTTGAATCTTTAGCTTGTTCTTACACTTGTTAGGCATCAAAGTTCAAAAAGAATATTTGTATGATTTTAGTCATGATTTGCTTAGCATTCTTATTAAATAAATAGCCAAGTGTGCGTGTGTGTGTGTGTGTGTTGTGTGTATTTGGCTTTTACCCCATTGCCTATTAGCATCAATTGTGCGCACAGATTTTAATGTCTGGGTTTATAGCTCGACTGAATCAAGTTGTGAGTCAACGAATGCTCCTCCCTTTTCCCCTTTTTCCCTTTTCTGTTGGTAAATGTCTAGTAGGCACAGATGCTGGGCACGTGAAGTAAATTGCCCAATGTACCATATACTTAGTACAGTAGCTGCAAATTATATGCGCATATGTGTGAATAGTGGAAATTTACTGCACACTGTTGAATGTAAATGAAATGCCCACATGTGTGAAAATTTAATGTCAATCTTTATAGATTGCATTTCGAATACTGCAAATGGAAAACAGAAGTTCGAACAAAAGATGATGTTCAAGAGATTCTTTGAGGAAGAACTCAAGAAATGAGGAACTGAAGAACTGAAGAGTTGAGGAACTGAGAAACTGAGAAACTGGTACTCGACCTCCCTCCTCTTTTTATGGCAATGACAACTTGCAGTTGTTTTTCTCTTTCTTTGCAGTCCCAACGATCTTGCAGCTTCCCTTGTTGCATTCATTCCCTCCTCCTTTGCTCCCTTTCTCCCTTTCTCCCTCTCTTTGACTTGAGCAATGAAATATTTATGAGTCTCTCTCTCTCATTCTGTCTTTTGTTGTGCTTTAATGTCAACTATTTATTGAACGACTCTACTCGTATTTATAGATTTGTGTTCAGTTTATGGTAGAACTGGCCAACAACGAACGGTTCATTGCCATTGGCAATGAGAACTGCTAACAGTCCGGAGAAATGAAGCTCACAGAACTCGGCTAAAACTCACAATAAGCCCCAAACAAATGGCAAAATAATAACCATATTTTTTATGATCATTATGATATAATTGTAATTGTCGACTATATGTATTATATGTATATTTAAAACTGATTCTTAACGCAATCACGTCACGGTCAGTTCGGCCATTCACATATTGTTTATTTGGTATTGACATTTGTATTTGTATTTGTGATTTGTGATTGTATCTGAATTTGAATTTAAATTTGAATTTGAATTAGAATCTTTACACAATATGCCTACGTGCTGCATTTGTTAATGTTTGAAGAACAATCGGCATCCAAATGCCACTCACTTTATAATGTGAATGCAATCAAAACTGCAACATTCAACACACAAATGAAATGAATGCACATTAGTGATAGGTATTAACCATGATTAGATCAAACAGGAAATATGTACGTGTAACTAAACAACAGTCGAGGAACAATATGTATGTATATTGTACATAGATGAAAAGAGTTTTCAGTTAATCGATTTCAATGCAAGTAGAGAAGCATATAATATCAACTCACTTTGACTGGAAAATAATAATAAAAGATGAAAATATTAATTAAAAGAGTTATATGTTTATCGCTTTCAGCAGCGTTAAAAATTGTAAAATTTAAACTGCTTTAATAGTTTGTAGTTAATTGAAAAGATTTTATGATTGGAAAAAATAATAACAAATCATAAAAAGAGAGAAAAATATAATTTGATTTACGTTTGACTTTGGAATGCATAATGAGAGGTTTTAATATTTAAGTTTGACTTTGAAAATAATTTTTATTTATTGATAGATTAACGTTAATTTAAGCTAAAGAATTTGATTATAGTTGTAAAATTTCTAGTTGATTAAAGAGAACTGAAATTTAATAAACCTGTAGCATTTAATAAAATTTAGCACTAAAATTTACATTTAAAGAGAAAGTGTTTTTTATTGCAAATCTTGTTATTTTTAACAACTTTAAATCATTTTTTCCATAATATAAATTACAATATCAAGTAATTTTCTTCAGTTAAATATAAATCTGAGTCACTGCCTTAAAATATTAAAAGAAAGGGTACATTTGTAGTCCATCTGATTAAAGATGTCTAAATATTATTAGCATTAAACAACTTATGTGTAAACATAAGTCTACTTATTTCAATAAAATAAATAAATAAAAACTTATGTGTATATATTTTTTGGATTAATATACGGTCTATTCATCTTGTTTCAAATTGACATCTGAGTCACTTTCTAATCATGATATGCAAATATTTCTAACGACTCTTTGGGTATGGGGCAATGACTCATCAGGTTGAACTTACCACAGATTGTTGAATGTTGAATGTGAAATGTTGCAATAATGACAAGTTGTATTAATATTTAGTATGCTGTTGTTGTTTATAGTCTGCTGATAAGAATCAGCGCAAATATTGCACACACACACACACACACAAACACACACACACACACTTTGCTCTGATTGTTGTTGTTGTTGTTTTTGTTGGATCTTATCAGAGAGTCACAAGAGATTGGCCAGTGTCTGATTAGATGAAGTTGTCGCGATTCAACTTGGTTGATAAGTCTAGAATTAGGCACAAGGTGAACTGGACTTTAAACTAACTAAATTAACTGATTGTTAATATTAATAACTATTAACTAACTAATATGTTGCTTAGTTCAACTGGCAGTTTTCTATCATAAATAACATATCACTTGGCCAGAAATTTACTACTTTGAGAACTATGGATACTACAAGCTCTACTCTCAGGTGGGTGAGCAACAAATCAAATCAAATCGTATTCGTATTCGTATTCGAATCAAATGAAGCGACGTCGTTGAATTATGCGAACCGTTTCATAGCACGTTCCGTGTGCGACTCCCGTTTGTTGTTTTCCCACTGCCACCGCGTTGACTTCTCTGTTTCTCTCACTCTCTCTCTCTCACTCTATTTCACTCTCTCTCTCTCTCTCTCTCTCTCTCTCTCTCTGTGGGTCTGTTGCTGATTCGTGGTGGCCTGGCCAAGCTAAATTACTCGTATATTCGCTGTTAACTTGTCTTTATGGCGTTTCTTCGGCGCGACAAAGCCGGCGACTAGAAGACGTTCGTCTCTCTCACTCTCTCTCTCTCTCTCTCTCTCTCTCTCTCTCTCTCTTTGCGGGTGCGTGTGTGTATGTGTGATATGAATTCTAATGGTTCGAGTATTACCTATTACCTGGCCTAGCTGTACATATACATACGTCTTGACTTTGTGCCCGCATTTGAAGTTCTTCACAAAAAGTTTTTAAATTTTTGCTTTAGATTTGTTACAGTCTTACATGATATTTTGAAATAGTCCTTAGATCTACATATTCTAACTCTTTTGAGCATATTTTGGCTTATTGTTTAAGTCTGAAATTTAGTTTTTAATCTTTTTTTTTCGGTATTTAATTTTTTAAACTTGCATTTATGAATATTGGGTAGTTAATTTAGGCTAAAATCTGGCTTAAGACAGCAATACTTAAAAAAATATATTTAAAAAAAATGCATTACAATATAAAATTCATATATATTTAAATTTTATTATTTGTTCTCACGCATGTGTTTTTTTCAATAGTAAAGTTTTTAACGATTCGATTTTAAAGAATAAACAATTAGAGTTAGCAATTGAGAATTGAAGATTACAAATATTCTTATCTTCAGTTTTTATAAAAATAATTTTTCTTTTAAATTTTTATAATAAAAATATGAAAAATAACTCTTAATTTTTCCTTTAAATTTTTATAATAAAAATTGAAAAATAACTTATATTTTCAACTGCTAAAATAAAAATTTAAAATAAGAGTTAAATAATAATTTTAATAAAAAAATTGAAATTTAATAATTATTTTATAGGTGTTTTATTTAGATCGAAAAATAAGAGTTTTCATTGAATTTTTTTGATAAAAAATCAGCAAATAACTTTTATATAGTAATTTATATATTAAAAATGATCCAATCGTTACGGTCCCTTATAAATATGTATCCCAAAATATAATATAATCTGATTTTAAGAGTATACAAAGTTCGCTATGATTAATTGTGTTTTTTTCTTGCTGTTCTATTTATTATTATAGTTCAGGCTGCATTTGGAACGGGCGCGATTCAGGCGTCGTCGCTTGTCGAGTCACGCGACTAACAATAAACATAAAATACAACCATACACAGACACACACACACACACACACAGACACACACACACACAGACACACACATATGCATATACAAAGTCAAAGTGGTTGCTTTTCATAGGAATAACTAGAGAATAATTTCCTGCCACTTTTGTGTGTAGTCAAATTGGCCACAGGCATAGAAAATGTTGGCATTGTGTTGCCCTGGACTCGAGTCAAGCAACAGGCCATAACAAATGTTGTAAAGGCGCTAAAGGAACACGAATACCCGTCTGAATACGAGTATGAATACCATTGTGGGTATGAGTACGAGTTCGAGTACTTACCACGAAAGTTGCAAACGATATTCAAATGTCAGGAAGTTCTCTTCAATTGCTTTGTTAACAGCGTGCGACTGTTAAGTAAGCAGAGTGTTAACAGTCTATTGGCAGTCTATTAGCAGTCTGTTAACAGGCTGTTGATACGATGATTCACTCAAAAACACCTGAAGCAGCAGCTCTCTAATGAACAATAAAAGCGTCTTTTTTACTTTTTTTACTCTCTGTTTGTTTTTTTGTTATTATTTTTAAATTTTATTTATGTTTTTATTTGCTACCGGAAATGGCACACTTTACAATTATTTCACTTTTATAGCACGTATTTGATTTTCATCAATTTATGTTGTTGGATTTCGTCGCCTTTTTCTCAATCTGCGCGCACTGCACCTCAAAAGTGTCGAGAAATGAGTTTCTCAGTTTCTCAGTTTCAGTTTCACGAGTTTGCAACTAGACTGAAGCTGTTGCCGTCGCGCTTAGATACTTTTATATGGCTGGGATCAACGACGATCAGTCTGGTTGACTGTCTGTCTGACTGACGGACTGACGTTGCAGTCGCTGTCGATGTCGACGTCCTTCCCTGTCAGACGGATTCCTCACTCAATGTGTAGAGCTTCTTCCTCATTTGTTTTGGGAATGTATGCAAAACAACAACAGCAACAACAACAACAAACAATGCTTGTTTGGATACAAAAAACAATTGCGATTAGTTTAAGGCCTCTGTGTTTGTGTCTCATCTGCTCCAGTTCACAGTTGAATTCACTGTTGACTCATCATCATCATCATCCTCATCATCATCATTGTCCAAGACAAGAAAATGTGACGCACTTGTCGATAAGAAATGGATCCATCCCTGCTTAAACCGAAATCAAACCACAATGTCATGGTATTGGTTTCTTTGAAGTTCAAGAGCTGAATCATTTGATATGCATTCCGCTCCAAGTCCGATCCAAGTTGAATTTCATTTTATATTGTTCTTATGTTTTGATTTATACGCACTCAAACGTGCAGGAATTTGTCTCATTCTTCCTTGTCTCTTTAAATGCCGCCTTTGTTAATCATTTATAAGCAAATTTTTATATTACATATATTCAAAAAACCAACAAATCAACAAATAAACCAAGCATTTTAGTTGAAAACAATATGGCCAGGAAGTGTCGTTCGGACAGAGAGAAAGAGAAAGAGGGAGAGAGAGAGAGAAAGAAAGAAACATGCCTTAAACTGAATGTAACTAAGTCTTTTGTGTGTATAAAAAAAAGACACAAGGAAATGTCTAACAATGGTAAAATTAATGATAATCATTTGCATAAGGAATCAATTTTAAATTTAAAATTGGCAGTTTCATCAGCATATTTTGAAGCATACTTTTTGGCGGTTAGCTGTGACAGTTATCACCATTTTTATACATATGTATTAATTTATTTGTTTAAATTTAAGTATGACAGTATCAGTAAATTTGTGCTCTATATATAAATGCAGTTATTATGCATTTCTCATTTATTTCGATTTGTTTCTCATTACCAGATTTAATCTAATGCATATTATTAGTCAGATCTATCAGGTTCCGCACATTTAACTCTCAATTGTCAACCGTAAATCATAGGTAAAATATGAAATATTTTTATTTAATAGCTTCTTCAGTTTGTTTTGTGACTCTAGAATCATGAGATCGTTGATTTGGCTGCTCTTTGGCATATTCGCTTTAAACTCCTGTGTAATTGAGTTTTTTCCCAAATAAATCAAGCTAATATTAATAACTGTTGCTTAATCTTCCCACAGGTGATGGCCAACTTTATATTTACCAAGTACAATATCAAGATTATGGATGATAACTTTGCCATCGTTGAAAAAAATCATTTGCAGGCCGTGAATCGCAGTCTTAAATTATTCGACCTACGCGTTAAATTACTACAAGTACCCATAACCAATGTCAAGGTAAAGAAAATTATTGTTGTTTTTAAATTTAATATGCTCTTTAAGTTCTCTATGTTTAGGTGAGTTGGGTTCTGCTTAAGCGTAGCAATGGATATATGCCATATAGTCAAAACTTTACCGTGGATGTTTGTCAATTTTTCAAGAGTGGAAAAAATGTGGTTAACCACTTCATTTTCAGTTTCTTCAAGGATTATACAAACTGCAATCATTCATGTCCCTATAACGTAAGTGAACGAGCTTGAGATTTTATGGAAAGATAATTTATACATTTGAATACTTGATTATTTGATTACAGCACGATATTATAGTTGAGAAATTTCCCGCATATTCCCCTAGAGCAATGACTTTGCTGCCCTTGCCAGGAGGAGATTATGCAGTTGATTCTAGTTGGTATACGGATGGGAAACTGCGGGCCGAGTCCAGAACACAGTTTACTTTATCCTGATTTTGAGTTTGTCTGTCAGTAATATTTGATATATAAATCAATAACATCATAAAAAATTAAATGCAATTTCAATTTTTATTTCAAAATCAATTTGTATGAAATTTATGTCAAATCCAAGCGAAATCGATTTCTGTGGCACCCCTGTATACTACAAAAAATTAAATAAATTCTTTTATTTTTTTAGTTTGTATACTATAAATAAAATATTAATAAAAATTGAAATTTAATGGCGCTTTTATTAATCAGTTTTAAAATTAATGAATAAAAAATTACCAGTTAATTTTTATTTTATCAAATATATTTTAAAAATTATAATCTGAGTCTAAAATTAAAATTGTTATCCATAAATGAATTTTTATATATTTAAGTTTGAATTGTCAAGTTTAATAATAATTAAAGTTATTAAAATTATATCAAATTAATTTTTAAGTGTGTAAATTAGTTTTAATATTTACATTGTTCAGTGCATAGTTGATAATAATTTTTCATTTAAAATTTAAGTTTAAGTTCATAGAGCTGAATCACTTATTTTCCGTTACCTTTACCTGACCTTGATCAGCAGTCATCGAAGTTAATTGACGGCATACAAATAAAGGTGTCTCAGTCTCGTTTAAGAGTGAGTATCTGGCTTATATGTGAGGTGGCTTTAACCTTGACTCTTCTGCGTGTCTGAGCCACCTTTGTCTCGACTTGTTCTGGCCTGGATGAGTTATCTCTTTGGGTGCTGTGAAACGTGTTGTGGTCGTAGGACACGCTTTGATGCATCATGGGATATATGTATGTACATACAATATATAGTAACAATAACAAACCCTTTTTAATAAAAGTCACAAATAATTCATACTCCATGGACTATATAAAATAAAAAGAGTGACAGTGTCTCGTAATCGTCTTCGCATTCCCAGAAATTTCTTGAGTAATGCTTTCGCCGAAACTGAAGAAACAAACCAGACGCCAAATGAATAAACAAAGTTTTTTTTTGGGGTGGAAATTAATAAAAAATTGATGCCAGCTTGCTGGATTTTCACTTAATTTGAGACACTCATTGGATCAGTTCTTGGATGAGAAATGAGTCGATGCTTGATTGACAGACAGGACAGACTGACAGACAGACAGACAGTCTTGAGTCTGATATTGAAGCGCAGCCAAATTGACTTGACAGCGAACTTAAAACAGACGCGAAATTCATGTCGATGTCGTTGTCAATAATGTTAATGTTGACCCTCTACGGCGACCAGACTTGTCACTTAGCGCCAAATAACAAATAACAAAAAAAATAAAATCATAAAAAATAAAACAAATTCAATATAAACACATGGAATTGCATATGCATTCAGCATTCATTTCAGTCACATGGAAAGAGACAGAGAGAGAGAGGGAGAGAGAGAGGGAGAGATAGTAAGGGGTGAGGAACACCCCTAATATATTCTTCACACACAGCATCATCTGGTGCATCATCCCCATCATCAATTATTCAAATACTTTTACGACTTAACTTTCTTCACACTCACAACATCTGCCACGAGCTAAGCCAAATTGGCTAATTAGCCAAGTTACTTATGCAGTCGTACACTTTGGCTGAAACGTACTTTTCGCTTCATCATTTAAATAAGTCGATTGTTAGTGGTTAATAGGAATTGCAAAACAATTCCTAACGTGTTTAGTCATTAATTAAGTGCACCTATTAATTATTGGTACCAGTTGAAGGCATTACGTTAATATTAATAGCTAAATTATTTAAAGGGCAACAATGATAAATCGAAACTGGTTTAATGATTTAAGAACAATCATGACAAAGCAAAAATTATTTGAGCAAAATTTATAAAATTTGAATGTTGAATGAATTTAGAAACTAAACTGTGATCTAAATTTTACAAGTATAAAATTTGGCTGCAGTAAATAAGGCCCCAATGAAATAAGGCCAAAGGAGGGAAAAAATTAAATAAGGCCCAAATATGGGGTGTTATTTCACAATAAAATTTGTTATTTCATAATGAAATTTGTTATATGAAATAACAACCCAATTTCAAATATGAAATAAGGCCCTAAAAAAATTTAAATAATGTCTAATTTCAAAAAGAAAATAATAACACCCCAATAGATATGTTTAAGATTATGAGACTTACAGTATGTGTATAAAAAATGATTATATGAATTATTTTCCTATCTAAATTTATAAGGACACATAATTGCATTCTTTATGGGATTATATAAAAATTGGAAATTTAAAGCTTTAAGTTTTTGAAAAATTTGAAAGCAAAAAATGAGTTCAAAGATTAATTAAAATTTAGTGCAGAACATTTCTTTTAATTTTTAATGTAATGGATTCTTAAATATCTTTATTCCTATTGTGAACTCAATCAGATTTCTAAAGTGAAGATGGAATGTTAACGGCTAGAGAATTTTCACGTGACGAGCGCATTTGTAATATCAAATTTGATGGTCTTATAAATATGGAATTAATAATTTCGGATGGGTTTTCGGAATTGCAAACACGTTCGCCGGGCAATGAACGCAAGAGCATGAGCCAAAGGTGCTTCAGACTGAAAATTCCGAATCTGATTCTGAAATTTGCGTTTGGCAATCAAAACATATCAACAATTTTTGCCTAAATGGGAGAAATCAAAGAGAGGGAGGGAGGAAGGGATTGCAGTAAGGGGACTTGAATCACTCATTGAATCCGCAACGCTGGAAATAAACATAAACAGAAATGTGAATTGCAGATGTGGCATAACAACAACAGAGCAGAGTTGGAGAGAGAGAGAAGGGCAGAGAAGGAGGGAGATGGGAGAGTGAAAACCACAGTCCACATGCTATTTGCATTTGTCAAACAAACTCGTAAATGGATGTTGGTAGTAAAAAATGTGCTGAAAACACAAATAAAAAAAAGGAGAGTTGCAGATTTTTTGGACATTGGAGTTAGGTGAACTTTTATTGTTGTTGCCCCAAAGAGTTAAGTGTGTAGAGTTCTTTGAACTCCCCTCGTTAGTACACCTGCCAAATTCCGCATGACATTATTTTGGATTGCATTTGAAATTGCATTTGCTTTCATTTCTCCTCTTTAATATGCCAAGCAGCTCGAATGGTAAAAAGATCAAAACAGTTTAAGATGATGCTGCTCCCTTTTGGCCATAACTTTCAATTGTTGCAGCACTTTTTCCTGGTTCATGTCGACGGCTTAAATGTTTATTTGGCCATATACGAGTTGATTTTATTTAATTGCCTCCCTGCACTCGCTGGCAATAACAGTGAGTGATATTGCGCATACGCCGCGTACTGCAAGTGCCATCATAATTTTTTTATTTTTCTTATTATTTTTTTGGTCGCTTTTCATCTGTTTATATATATTTTATTTCTTCTGTTTTCGGGGCTGGTTCTTCTTGTCTTGTTATTCTCTCTGTACTTTTCTGTTGACATGCCTGTCACGTTTCAGACGCCGCAGCACGTATTAATGAGCCATGTCCCAAAGCCCCAGCCCCGCCCTCGATCCATAAACTCGCGTCTACTCGGTTCCTGTGCTCTCGCTGCCAATTGTTGCAGAAATAATATATATATGTATTTCACTCAGGTCGTTGTGTAGACAACAGTTATGGCATTTAATGGTTAAAACATGCAGCAGTCATCGGCATACCCTGTAATACCGCCAAGCAGCTGGCAAGCTTGACTGGCGAGTTAAAGATGAACAACATTTTTCATCCAAACAATTATTTTATTTAAGAAAATAAAATAAAATAAATTAATAAAATAATCTTTCCATGTTATTTTTTTAGACCAGCAATTGCAGCTTAGCCTGTAAAATATGTACATCATACCCTGTTATTTCACTAAACAGTTGCAATGCTCGACTAGATAATTAAATTAGAGCTTTGGCATGCTTATAATTTATAACTATTTTCTTGTATTTTAGCTCACCAACATACCCTCTAAAACAACTAAACAAGCGGCATGCTCGACTAGATATATAAAGTAGAGCTTTTGCATTTCCATCAAATTTTCAAATATTCTTTCCTTGCATAAATCACATTTTCTTTCATTCTTAACTACTTGTTAAATATTCTCAACATACCCTGTAAATCCCAAAAAGAGAGCGTCTATCTTGCATGGAAGTTATCTATTTGTTTTAGCTTTTCTCTTTTTCTTTGCTATTTTTTATAGGGTATCTCTCAGTCGTGCACATACCCATCACATATTGAGGTTGTGGCTCCTCGGGAAGCGCTGTAAACAAAAACAAACAATCAAATTCAAGTGCGTTATGCACTTCAGAGGCTCCATTGTCCATTGCCAAGAGCATTTTGCGTGGGCGAGTCACAATCCTCCAATCCTCAAGGGTATTCCAACTTCCGCAGTGCCACACCCACACCCACAACTACAGTCACTCTCAATAACATTATTATTATAGTTAAATACAAGTTTATTAATTGCAAATACTACCAAGTTGCAGCCTCTCTGTTAATGTTAATGTTAATTTAAATGTTAATGTTATTGTAAGCTACTTGAAACGTGAGTTGCACATGTGAAAACCGCTTGATTAAATGCACATTGATTGTCCACTCGAACTTGGACTTGGACTTGGACTCGGATACGGAATCGAACGAAGATCAATAGCCGAAAAAGTTGAAGCCACATAGAAGCTTGTCCGGTCGACGTATACGCAATATGCCAAACTGAAAGACGGACATGTCATCGGCCACATTCATGTCCAGAGCCATCAACTTCTCGGCGGCCAACGGATGCCAAGAGCCAAAAGTGCACGCGGAATTCATCTAAAATGTGTTCTTAGTTGAGTGAATTCTAAAACTCAATTAGTTTTCCATGTTTTCGCACAAACCTCTTTGCTGTAGTAATGACATCGTCCATTGAGACGCGTTGAGGGCACATATTCCACAAAATCCACCTGGGGGCAATGGGGCAACAAGAGCGCTAAGCCTATCAACAAAAAAATAGAAAACATTGAATTGCATTTTAGATTACATTTTAATTGTTGTTAGCCTCTCGAGTTCCATTTTAAACAAAAACAGAAATTCGTTTGTGTAAATAGTAATTACAAGTATTACATGAAAATATGTTCAAAATTAAGAGATTAGTCTGAATCTAAGAATTTTATTGAAAATCATGAAAGAAAAAAGATGGAAGAAAAAACTAGAGAAAAAAATCTTGACGGGAAAGGATCACTTTCATTCATTTTCTGTATTTTTGTCATAAAGATTCCTTAGTTTAGAAATAAAATATTAAGGGGGATCTCTTCAATATATTGTACATATAAGCTTTATTTAATAGATAATTTAAAATTTGACACTAATTTCTATACATTTTACATTAAATTGTCTTTTGAATAGTAATCGAATAAATTTTTTAGACATTGAAAAAAAGTGGCCTATAAACGAAATTTTGGATATAGAAATTAGTATTTTTATCATTAAGGAAATGCATAAAACAATCTATAATAATTATATAATTTTTTAGATTCTGTAAAAAATATTTTTGCTCTCTTAACAATTTTAAATGCCAGAAAAATCAAGAAAAAATTCAATCAATTCAGAAAATAAAATTAGTTTTTGTGTAGCGAACTAATTTTTATAAATTCATTAGGTCAACTGAATTTAGTTGACATTAAATAAATAAATAAATAAATAAATATTTATTTATCTAAATCTTAAATGTGCTTTCAAAGCTGTTTTAGCTCACCTATAAAACCGGAACTGGGTGGATTACGGCGTATAGCGCGATTGCCGGCAAACATTTGCAGACTCTGCCAAAGACGCCACACGGAATGCGGATCGATGAGAAAGGCGCGTGACTTGGGATACCGTCTCCTGTAGATCTCGTAGTTGGTGAACAGATCGTAGTCGGCGGTGGACAGCCAATCCTCGAGAGTGCCGTTGTAACGGCCTGGATCCCAGGCAGCAATTGTGACATTGCGAAAAATGGGCGCGTGTGCGAAATCAAACTCGGGCTTGGTAACCACCTGGAAATAATGCAAATAAACCAATGATTGATGATTGACAGCTGATTGGCAATTGGGGATTAGGAATTGCAGTGAGCGGAACTGCAGTTAAATTATCATACTTGGGAATTCACGACACGTATTGTGGTTTTGCTGCCAACATCCACTTCGTGTCCTCGGGTTGGCGCGTGATTGAATCGCATGACGATGTCGTGAGTATCTAACGAAAGTGCAAAGTGAAAGCAATAATTGTTGAGCTCTTCCGGAAATCCTTCGCTCTCTCTTTCTGTCTCTCACCTATAAAGCGTCCCAGTTTCGAACCCGCCAAGGAACCAGCACTCGAGACAATTGCACAAGTCTTGATGTTCTTGGCATCGCGAAAGAGTTTCTGCCTGGGAAAGAGACGACCGAAGGGCAACTTGTCGAAGGGCGCATCCTTGCGGCGCAGGACACGCACTCCCGCCTCCATCACCAGGCAGGTGGAGGGATAATACTGCTCCTCGAAGCTGTCCCCAAACACGGGCTTGTAGTCGACATTGTAGTGATTGGATTCGTTGAGCGATTCCCTCATCGAACGCTCAAAGACCTGCACGATGCGCTGACGGAAGGACGCTGTCTTGTTGTGACACTGCTCCGCATACTTGTCGTGGCACACATACAACTTCGGACTGAGCGTCAGCTTCGTGTTCTTCGAGACCTTCAGGCGCGGATGCGGCGCCAGCTTGGAGGAGTTTATCGCCGGACTCTCGCGACTCTCCACAATGAACTTCTCATTGGGATTCCAGCGATTGTGGAACACGCTGCGAGGCAGACGCTTGCCAGCGACACCTTCTATTTCGAATACAAGTAGAAGTGGGAGTAGTAGTGTGAGTAGAAGAGCGGGTAGAAGTGTGTGTGTAGGTACAAATATAAATGTGTGCATCTTGTGAGCATAAGTATGAGTAGAAGTCTGACTAGAAGTTGGAGTACAAGTGTGAGTATAAGTATGAGTATAAGTGTGAATATAAGTGTGAGTCAAAGTGAGAGTATAAGTGTAATTATAAGTGTGAGTATAAGTGAGAGTAAAAGTATGAGTATAAGTGTGAGTATAAGTGTCAGTATAAGTATGAGTATAAGTGTGATTATAAGTGTGAGTATAAGTGTGAGTATAAGTGAGATTAAAAGTATGAGTATAAGTGTTAGTATAAGTGTCAGTATAAGTATGAGTATAAGTGTGAGTATAAATGAAAGCAAGAGTATGAGTTGAAGTGAAAGTTAGAGTATAAGTGTGAGCAGAAGTGTGAGTAAAAGTTTGAGGGAACGAGTAGAAGTGAGAGTGAAAGTATGAGTAGGATGTGGGTAGCTTAAATCATGGTAGAAGTGTAAGTAAATGTAAAAATATAAGTAAAAGTGTGAGAGTTAGGAGAAGTCGAAGTGTGAGTAAAAGATTCGAAGTCTTAGCAGAAATTAGCTGAAATATCTGTAGCAGTATGTGTAGAAGTGAGAGTGGAAGAGTATAAGTATGCACCGGAATGTACTAAGAAATCTAACTAGAAGTGTGAATAGAAGTATGCCAAGTGTTCTCACACACTCCTATTCCCACACGCACATATGTTTATACCCACCACTGCGCGTCTCGACTGACGCGTTATTCACCACAGCGCGAGTCGCCTTTGCGATGGGTTCGCGTATTCGCTGAGCTTTTTCCGCAGTCGACGGCGACGTCGTCGTCGCTTTGTCGTCAATTTGTTTTTGTTGTTGTTGCTGTTGCTGTTGTTGTTGCTGCGTTTGAATTAATAATGCGCTGAGGATAAGTGCGCTGATTAAGGTTGCTGCCGGCAATGTTGCCCTCTTGCCCCGTTTAATTTGCAACATTTTTAAATCACTTCATTTTCCGCGCATTCTGTTCAAATGGTATTTCAGTCACGTTTCCAGCTGCTCAGATACATTTGTATCTGCAAGTGAGTTCTTATCTGCTGTACAGTTAATGGCCAGCCATTTATCAAGAATTGTTTAATACAATTAATTATTTATTAATGAGCTCAAAAAACGTTGATAACGAGTATTGAGGGTTTTGGTCTTGTGAGAGCTTTAGTTTAAGGGAAAACATTTAGCATATTCAATAAAAAGTTATATGATGAATTACATCTTATATAACTCTAAATCCCATTATCCAAAGTCCACTATTAACGTAGATTGTAAATATGAATTGCAAATTTAAAACTATATCTATTTTGAATATATTTATATAATTAAACCCCAATATAAAGTTGTCTAAATAGAATATTTAAACTTTTCTAGAAATAAATATTCAGGCTCTGAGTCTTGCATAAAATACTAAAGAATTTAAGTTAGTTCAACCTTAAAGTTGAAAACATTCCCCAACATAAATTAATCCCAACTGAAGCTGAACTCTTCAACTAAACTTTCTTGCTGCTTAAATTAATTTAAAGAACAAATTTTTAGAGCTTGTAGTACTAAGAAACTTTAGAAAAGTTGAACAGTTGTGAGTTTTTGAAAATACTTACGAGTACTTATAACTTTAACTAAGATAAGCGTTATTTAAAGTGCTTTAAGTCCGTTTAAAAATGCATTTACATACATTAATAATGTCGTGCTGTAAGAAAAGAGTTGGGTTCAAATTAATTTCTGGGGCCAATTTCCATTAAATTTGACCTTTTGGCCCCGAGGTATTTTAAGCATTTCTGTGGCACGCTGAAACAAACAACTGTACAAATCCGTGTTGCCTGTCAATTCCAAAAATTCTAATGGTGTTGGCCATAATTAGCGTGCATAAATGATCAGCTGAGATGACAGGGCCAAAAATGTTGTCATGTTTTGTAATTTGTAATTAGTTTTCGCACACGTTTGCATTTTGTATTTTTGGCACACAATCCTTTTTTGGCCCCCTTGAAAGTGGGCAAAACAAACCGACATACAAAAAACCTAAAAAACTGTGGACCAGATTGACCGTCAGCTTGTTAACTTTAACGTTTATCCGTGTTGCCGTGTGCAAATATTTGGACAGTTTAATGCACAGCACAACACACACCACACACACACACACCGTTGAAATGCGTACGCGAACACTCGCACTTGGACTTGGATTCGAGGCACGCAATTGTGGCTGGTGGTGGCAAGTGGCAAGCGGCAGGTGGCAAGCCGCTTTATCCGCAGCACGAACTTTCCCTTTCGCGAGCTGAAACGAATCTGAAACGAATTCTGCTGACGCCTCGACAATTTGAGGCAGGACACTTCGTGCCTCGGACTTTGGACTTCGGCCAAACAAACGACCAAAATTCCGACCGGCATCGGAACTTGGCGCCGTTTCGCCTCCTTCTGGCCAATAATAATACCGCTGCCTCTGCTTCTTCTACTCGGCAAACAGCAAGTGAAAGTGAAAGCGTCATTTTCACGCAAAGTTTTGCGCTTTTCGCATACTTTTCTCATTCGGGTCAAAGCGACTTATGGCTTAATGACACCGTCTAAAAGTGGAGCATTTGATTAATCCTGCGTCGAGTTCTAAAGAATCACAAATAACAGCTTAAATACTTAAGTCAAGCTTTGCAAAACAAGCTTAAAAGCTGCTTAAAGCTTTTGCAAGAAATGAAGCCAGTCATTGTTCTCATATATATTTATGTATATATATTATTTGTTTGCATTTTTTGGTTTTTTTTTTGTTGTTTGTTTTTCATTTGTTGGTATTTCGTTTTTTTTTTTTTTTTTTGAACAATAATTATTATTTGTAATCATTTATTATTCATCGTCATAATCATAATAATTTTCTATACAAATACATTCAATAACAACAATTTATTTTTATTATTTTCACTTGTTTTTCACGTTTACGTCATTGTTTAATTATTTTACAATTACCATAATTATGCCAGTTATTTCATTTATATGCCATATTATTAAATTCATTAATATTATTATATATTGTGTTACTATTACATTATCTTCTCTCAATTTTAGATACGATTTTTTTTACTTTTACATTTTTGTCTTTAACTGCTGCTTAGGAAGGAAGGGGCAGGGAGTACCTCTATTATTTTCTTACGAAAGTTTCTTCTTAATTTCAGTTTATATTTAGTTAATTTAAATTTGTTGTTTTTCGATTTTGTGTGTCTCTATTTTGGCATTTTGTTGTTAATTAACAAGTACAGAAGATTTCAGTTGAGTTTGTTTAGTTTTTCTTTTTTCAATTTCTTTAATTTGTAGTTTTCTTAAAGTTTTTAGCTGTTTTCTTAATAATTTCATTTCATTACTTTTCAATTATAATTATTATTATTAATTTTATTATTTAACTAACAAACTGTTGTTAGTTGGCATCTCGAGAGAGTGAGAGTGTAGAATGTTAGTTAGGGTGGGGGGTTGGGTGGGGGGTGGAAGTGGTGGGGGATTAGGGGGTGGGGGCAGTGCACACACGTTCTGAAATACTTTATATGCATTTATAGAGTATTTGAAATCATCGGCATTCGCTTTAAATTTATGTTTGCATTTATTTAAATTTGACATGAGTTTTTTTTTTTTTTTTTTTTTGGTTTTAATTTTCATTATATTTTTTGGTTTTTTTCTTTTTTGTTTTTGTAATTTAATTTATAAGTACTTTTTGTGTGTGCTCGCTTTGGTGATGATATCAAATACGATACATAGAATAATTTCTCGCTTGGCACATAAATTATGTAATTTCGTTTTGCTTGTGGCCTAAAAAGAATTTTGGTTTTTTGCATTTCCCTCTTTTAAAATTTTCCATACTTTTTTTTTTGCATACATTAAATAAGTATTTTTTGTTTTATTCTACTTTCTTTTTGTTTTTTGGTTTTGTAAAAAATAATTGCTACCTTGACATAACATTTCTTTGTGTTTTTCTCTTAACATTTCCAGCTGTTCTTGTTGTTGTTGTTCTTGTTTTTTTTTATCATATTGTTGTTTTAGCAGCTGTCGATCGCTTATAAAATTATTGTATATATTTTGGTTTTAATTAATTTATTTATATATTCTTTTTTTTTCGTGCTAATTATTTTATATTTTGTTTTTTTTTTTGGTTTGGGAATTCGGTATCAAGTTGTTCTTATTTTGAAATGAGTTTAACTTGACGAGTATGAAATGTCCAAAATGATGCAATGGCATTCGCTCAATTGATACTTTTGTACACAAAAAACTTGAATGTAAATGTTGCTGTAAAGTAATTTTAATCAACAATCCGCATTTTGAATTGCTTATCCCGTATTCTGTATTATCAATCGATCAATCGACCACTCAATCAATCATTTTTAGCAATATTTATAACATTATCATTAGCATTTAACTAGTTCACGTTAGAATCGCCGTAGATATTATCATTTTATCATCTTTGGATCTAATGCATTCAATCTGAATCTCAATTTTGGGCAAGATCCTGATCCTGATCCTGATCCCGATCCAGGCTCATCAGGATCAACTAAGAGACGCATTCAAAAATCGACGACAATATTTCGCTAATGTTTCTCATTTTTGGTTTTTGCTTCTGTTTATTGTTTACATTTAAATAAATTAACATTTAATTTATTATTTAGGCATCTATTCATGTTAACTATATTATATATATCAAAAAGTTTTACAAAAGTACACAATAATTCATAACAATTTGCATATGCGCGCAATTTGTGCCAGCGGCTCTCGCTTTGAAATGTTTTTTATCGCCTCAAAACGTGTGTTTCTTCATCTTCGTCTTTATCTTTTTTTATATATTTTTCTATTCTTCTATATTTGTCTTCTTATTTTTAGTGTTTTCATCGTTTGTTACTTAGAAATACACACAATTAATCGAGGTCGAGAACAAGTTCGGTGTATTTAAATTCTCATATCTCAAATTTGAAATAAATTAAAAAAAAAAAATTACAAAAAACTCCTGTAAATTAATCAGAAAGTGAAACAGAATTTAAAATGCATTGCATACTTTTTGTTCAACGAGTTTTTTGGCCGTGTGTTTATGTGTGTGTGTGTGTGTGTGAGAGAGAGAGAGATGTTTTTGTAGTGTATGTGTATTTACAAAGGCAAATAGCAGGTTTCTGTTGTTGTATTGAGTAATTGATATGGAAATGAGACTCAAAAGCTGTTCAGCTCAGGTGGGAACGAGGAGCTTAAGTTTCATAATGAATTCAAGTAATTCCACTCGTCTATAAATTGTTCAATGACACTCACTAAAACTGGCAATTAAAGAAGTGATTTAAAGCTTCAAGTAAGCTTTCATGTGCTTTTGAAAAGTGATTAAAAGCTTTGAGTTTTAAGTGAGCTTTCATGTGCTTTTGAAAAAAGAAACGGCGACTGAAAATTGTGAGAATTTTAATTTAGTTAACAGATAATAGAGTAAGTGCTCAATTTTTGTAAGATTAAACTGTTGCCATTTTCAGCTGCTGTCATTGGACCTTTATTTTGTGTTTGTTTTTTTTATTTTGATTAGTTACGCTAACATTTTGTTATCTAAAACAACACTTAACATACCACACAAATCAAAACGCTTGAAATTTGTCCATTAAAGTAATGCGTCAGTTTGGCAAAAAGTGTGTGTGGCAAAAAGTTACAAAAAGATTTATTAAAAATTGGGTTTTTAGTACTGCCTGCAGTGCCTTAACCATGACGAAAATAATGTTACACATAGAGTTCGAAAGATAGAGAGAGAGTGAGAGAGAGAAGCAGATCAAAGGAAACAGGAACCGAAGCGAAAAGTGCCGAAAACTCTCAAACGAGTGCGACTTGAAAAGTGAAAGGTGAAAGTGGAAAGTCGAAAGTTGAATAGTGATAGACAGGTGAGATTTATTTTGAGAGTTGCGAGTCGAGTCATGTTTGGTGGTACATGCTTAATTCAATAGGCAATTAGTTAATTTACCAAATACATCTATCGCTCTATTTCATTTAGTAACTAATTATTCTCATATAATACTTAAATACCATAATGTTACTTCCATTCTTGCTAACTTCACTCCATTTCGTTTGTTTTGTTTTGTTTTTTAAATTTTCTTTATTGTTTGCCTATAGGTTCAAGTTTTGTTTTTTTTTTCGTTTTTTGTTTTCTTTGCTGCAAGTATGTACGATAAATTATTAATTATAAATATATATAATATATATATTTATGTTTTATTTTCATTTATGTATATGTACGCTACATAGAGTTAACTTTATTACAAAAATTTTCATTATTTGTATTATTATTATAATTATTATTATTATTTGTATGCACTATTTATATAGTAGGTATGTTGTTGTTGTTGCTGCTGTTGTTGTTGTTGTTGTTGTTGTGGCTGCTGCGTTGCACGTTGTGTTACCTGTGTATACCTAAACTATTCTTTACTCTTTACTCTTTACTCTTTACTTTAATTTACTTTACTTTTACCTTTTAGATCCCCTTTTTCTAATCTCGTATATAATCGTATGCATATGCTTTTATTTTCTTCTTCATCGACACTCTCACCTTTTTAACATTATTTTTTTTTTTTGTCGCTTCTATGTTGTTGTTTATGAACCTTATATATTAAATTTACTGTGCGCTTTATATTGTTTTGGTTTTGGGTTATACAAAGTTCATTTTTTAAAACTAAATAAAGACAATCTTAGACACATTTTTGGTTGTTACATCTTCCTCTTCATACTTATTTTCCCCATTTTCCTCGAATTCCTCTTCAATTATATATTAGCATTTGGTTTTGTTTTTATTTTTGTTTTCTTCTATCAAATCGATTCCTTTTGTGACTATGTTATAATATTTGATTTGTTTAAAACTAATTTATGCAATAAGTAAAGTTTTTCATGTTTCATATTTGGTTTACTTTATTTATTTCTTTATTTGTTGTTTTAATGTTTAATGTACTTTGAAAATGGTTTTTGATAAGCGGTCTATGTCTATGTCAATTTGTATAGTGAATTGTCTATGTGAGTGTGTGTATATGTGTGTGTTTGAGTGTGTATGTGTGTGTTTTTGTTCTGCGAATTTCTTCATTATTATTTTTTTAGTTTTTCTTTGAATTTTCTGCTAATTGTTTATTTCATTTTTTGGTATGCAGCGAATTTTTGAAAATTATTTTTTCGTTTTATTGAAATTTTATTAGTCTAGTTGTAAATATTATTTCAAGTTTTTCCATTTTTTCTTTTTGTTTTTTACGTTTTAGCTAACCTAAAATTTGCTCGTTTTTTATCTGGTTTTTTTCTTTGCCGTTATTTAAGTTTATAACTATGTATATTAATGTATTATTAATATTTTTGGTTTTTCTTTTCATATACTTTTGTTAAATGTTTTATTTGTGATTTTGGTTTATCTTTCTGGTTTCATTTTTTTTGTTTTTGTTTTGGTTTTGTTTTGTTTAATGTTTACCTAAAAAACCTATTTTTGTGGCAGTTGTTTTTTATTTAATTAAATATTAATATTCTTTGTTTCTAGTTGTAATAAAATATGCTATTTTTTGTTTAGGTTTTTTTTAAATAGAGATTTATAATTTGTTTTACTTTTCATATTGGTTTCCTTTGTTATTTATATTTCACTTGAAAGAGGACCATAAATATTTAAAGTGTTTTACTTTTCCATTTCATTACATTCCATGTTTTTTGTTTCTTTAATTCCCTTTATCATTTTTTGCCTGTCAATTTCTGTCATTATTATTATTATAATAATTATTAGATTTTAATCATTTTTTTTTACACTCAACTGACAATTTTCAGTTCATGTTTTGTTTTTCTGTTCGTTTCGTTTTAATTAGCTAGCATTACGTGTAATTTTCTAGAGTAAGAAATACAATTAATGACATTTTAACTGCAGACTGCAGGTGACCGCATACTAATTGCATGCACTATAAGGCGCCAATAGCGATGGTTCCTTGTTGCATCATTAACCACTTCCATCTTCGCCACCAATCGTTTATGTTGTAGTTGTAGTAGTAGAAGTAACGATAATTTCTATCATTTCGATTTCTCGCCAAATCGCTGCATTTGATTCGGTTTCGTATCAGTTGTTGCAAGTCTCTATAGTTAATAATACGACTAGGATTTGGATCTTTAGTTGAGCTCATCGTTTCATCAATGTTATCAACTTGCATTTTTAATTTACTTCTGCTGCTACCGCTAAAATATCGCACTTTCTTCCTACACGTTACTTTATAAGTATTATTCACTGGCCACATTGTCGTCCACATTGATTGCCACGACCACGCCCATTTCCATGCCCATGCCCATTTCCACTTCCATGCCCAGTTCCATGCCCAAGTTTGGCAGCTGGCAGTGAAGCTTGCACTTCCGTTTCCTACGGCAACTCTATGCCTGTGCATTTTACTGGCGCCGCTTAACGTCTCCCGTTGACGTTCTTGGCTCGAACTGGAATTGGCCAACAACTCGTGGCAGCTGGCCGCACAGTTGGTGGCACGTCCGGTGGGGGCACGGCCGTTGGCACGGGAGGCACAACGCTGCCGTGCCGCGCCACAGCTGCTCAGCAGACCGAGCAACGCGCTCAGCCAGACGAGCAGCTGCGTCGACGGCGTCGGCGCCACACCGGATGCATAATAGGGAATCGTGCAGCGCGTCGACACCGATGGGACCGCGGCACAGCCGCCGGAGAGCGCCATGTCCGGCATATCGCTGCCCTCGTCGTCGTCGTCGTAGTAATAGACGCTGTCGTGTCGCGCATAGTACGGCAAACGTTCCAGCAGCAGCTCCTCGCCGCCAGATGGCGCTGTCGTCACATTACGCAGCGCCACCGAGACGCTGGCAGCGCGCGCATGCTCGCCGGGCGGGGAGCTCATCGTGAGCGTTATATTGTGCACCCGATGCTTTCCCCCCGAATTCGAGTTCGATGTCGATGACGATGTCCCGTTACGGCCGGATGCGGATGTCGATGCGAAATCCTTGCAGATGGTGCAGAGTCCCTCAGTCGGTCCATTGCAGTAACTATAGCAGCAGTCGTTGGGGCCGTAGCTCGATTTCTTCAGCTGCTCGCCGGTCTCGGGTATATTTTGATCTGCAAGCGAGACCAGAATGTGAGTGTCACAGCGCAAGTTGAGAAGTTGGGCAGCTTTTTTGTGCCCAACTTGAAAAATAAGTAAGCATTTATTGTATGGCACCTCATACGAATTCCGAAACTTTTTTAAGGAATTTTAGAATAGAAGAAAAACAATCAAGAATACAATTTTAGGAATTCAAAATTGGAAACAAAAAAAATTAGAAATCATAAATTACGAATTTTAACTAAGAAAAATATTCTGAATATTCAGAGTGTCATTGTAATGTTTGTTTTCTTAATTTTTTTTTCCCTAATTTTTGTTTTACCCATTTTTGTTGACCAAATTTGCATTTCCGTCTTTTGTCTTCCTAATTTTGTATTCCTAATAACTGCATTCTTAATTGCAGATTCGTAAACTAGCATTTTTCATTTTTCGTTTCCTAATTTTTTCGATTAGTGATTTTTTTTTAAGTAAAGAAGGCGACTTTATGTTTGCTTTAAGAATTTGATTTGAAAAACGCGCATTTGAAACGAATATTTTTAAATTACGCAATCATCTTTTTAATAATTATGATCTTGTTTGCAATATTTTCTATATATTTCTCTTAGATTTTCCGTAGCAGACAGAACTTGAATTTCTTAATAATTAAAATAGAATTTTGTAGCTGAAAGTAATCCTATTGGGTTGTTTCAAAGTTCACGTAACGCTCCAGAAGTTAGAGACGTTAAGCAATTTTGTATTATCTAAATTATTTTATATTAATAGATGCTTGTTTACAGAATTATTAAAGCGTTTTCAGTTGAACTTCCATAGCTCGAATTTCTATATCCCGAATTTCTCTCTAACTCAAGCTAAATGAGTATCACACAAATCAGTAAACTTGAGAAAAATAACTCTATAAGTCGAATATCTCCAAAACTTCAACCTTTTCTCTGGATAATGGTAATTCGAGTAATGGAAGTTCGAGTGTATTTACTCGTATCTAATCGTTGTTATCACTCACCTAGGCATGAAAATGTCGGCTCGCCGGCATATTGGGTGGGCAGCGCGGGGGCGCGATCGGCGGGCAGCAGATAGGGGCACTTTTGTTCCACGGTTTGGCACACGCTCAGGCAGGGTCGAATGCGGCGGCGCTTACGGAACTCTGCCTTGCATGTTGATCTATCAAAGGCAATAATTTATATTATTTAAATTAATAAACTAAAGTATGTTGACATGTTTAACCTCTTTTGTAGTTTTGATATCACTGGATCCGCTGCGCTGGGATCCGCATTATTGGCAGTCGATATGAAATTATTGAATTGTTCTTCTGGCCCAGAGTTTGCAGCTCCTCTACTTGTATCCTTACGATTGTTGGTTTTGAACTGGGACTGTGACGGTGACTGGAATTGGGACTGGAGTTGGGACTGATGCTGGCCAATGCCAACAACATTATAGAACGCTTGCGCCACATTCACAACGTTCACATTCACATTCGCATTCACATTTTTGTTTTGTGGCTCATTGTCCTCGTCATGCTGTTGATTAATCTGACGCTCGTTCATGTTATTGCCGTTGTTTGATTTATTGTTATTGCTGATTAATTTCTGAGATTTATGCTTGATGCCATTGATGTTGATGTTGATGTTGATGCTGCCATCGCTCCCTGCATTTCTCGCAGCCCGTTTACTTTTACTCGCCGCCGTTGCCGTTGGCTTTGCCGTTGACCCTCTGGTCATAGCCAGGTCATCGACTGGCTTTGGCTTTGGCTTCGGCTTTGGCTTTGGCGTTGCCTTTGTTGATGACGATGACGATGGTGATGGTGATGTTGCATCCACATCCTGTGGCTCGGCAAAATACGGCACCAGCGCACTGCAAACCCAGCGACGATAAGCTTCCTGCAAAAATACAGAGATACAAAGATGTAAAAAAGTTTTCTAAAACCAACAAATATCAGTCTAATTATAAGCTAAAGTCCTACTTAATCGCAACCCGATCGGCCAAACAGAACTGTATTTATAGCTGATTAAAGTTTTCTATAAATGCAAGTGCCTAAAAGTATGCAATGCAAATATTTTATAAATATTTAAGTAAGACAAGTGTAACTTATAGTCGAAAACTCGACTATTTTAATTAAAAGAGCTTAAAAAAGTATTGAACATGAGCCACAAAAATTCCAACATCAATTGTTTAACAATCAAGATATTTTCTCAATTTATTAGAATTTTTTTACCTTTTAATTTATATTAAAAAATTAAAATTTTTTTCATTTTTATCTTCCACAAGAACAATTTCAAATGCCAGCAAAAACAAGATTAATTCCAAAAAGATAATTTTCAAAACTTATCAACTTTGCTTAAGTTGATAGTCAGCTAAATTTATTTAAATTATCTATTTTCCATTTACAGAAATCGGTTTTATCATCGAACTGCGATTATTTCAGCCAAATAACAATTAAGTATTTTGCATGAGTTATACACTGCGTATGCGTGATAAATGTGTGTACACGCATTGCGGCTATTTTTGAATGCGGCCTCAAGGCATTGTATGGCAAGATAAATCAAGTAAGGGAAGTTAAATGCAATTATGGCCGTATTTGCGTTTGAATTTGCATTTCTGTTTGCATTCACATAACAAATAAATAATTGGCATAATTGATTTAGACAATCAAGGTTGCAAACTGCAACATTTTCTCACATTTTGCTACAGTCCGTAAAATGTACATTTTATTGGAATTTATTGCATCTTGTTGCACTTGGGCCAATCAAGCGAATAGTTAAATATTTGTACTATTTACAAGAGTATGCACCTTTTGGCAATGTTCTATGTATTTTTACTTGGCACTGACCCGAATACGAGTCAACTCAACTAAAAGTCTCTTCGCTCTCTGAAATGAAAGTCATGGCAAGTGTTAGATATGCAACAACATTCAATGGCCACATATTTACTTTCGAATCACAATTGGGAATTGGGAGTTGATCTCATCGCACCTGGAAAAGCCTCCTTTAAACCTCCTCGCAAAACAAAAACTATCAAAACTAAAATAGGCACATAAGTTTAGAATACACAACAAATTTGCAAACAAATAAATTGGATTACTTTGGGAATGAAATTTACAATTTATGCTTTTATGCTTTGTTTAAACTGAACCGATTTTCATGCGGACTCTTGTTGTGATAATGATTTGATATTTCAAGTATGGTAATTTTTTTTTAAGAGAAAGCAATTTTCCCATGACAATGTTAACATTGAAGTGATTTAATTTATAATAAACAAGTAAATACAATAAAAATAAATACAAATTGGAATACAATTTTGTTATTTTGCATTTTTTAAATTTAAATAAATAACAACTTTTTCAGAATAGCTTTACTCGAAATAAATGAAGTAGACAAAGTAATGTTAATTGAGATTTTTGATACAAAATTCGTTCCTTTTATAGTTTATGTTAATGCTATTAGAAATGCTTTGATTTAAAAAGCATTTTTAGATTCTCTGCATTAATTGTGTATTCTGGTTTATAGTTTTGTAGTTTGGTAACAAAATATTTTGTAAATTGTATTTATATTTTTGGTGCTAAAAGAAATTTGCAAGGTAAGACTAAATTTCAAGCTCTTTTTACGAGTATTTTACCCATTTTAACTTCTTAGAAAAGTATATGTAAAACAGTTGACATAATTTTAAAGCTGCGTACGAATATTCTATGCTTTTTTAGACTCATAGCCCAAAATGTTGAAGCAACAATAACTAGGCACAAAACAACATAAATCTGAAAAGTATATGTACAAATGGGCGTGGCAGCTGTATGAGAACTCACTCCCTTTTGTTGGGAGAAACTGACAACTGGGAAGTGGAGAGAAGGAGAAGTTCGTTCGTTATCTTGACATGCTCATAAAGAGGCGACGCACAAAATTATTATTTAATTACAAAAAGTATTTTTCATTAATGGGCGACAGTCGCGGTGTCTGCATTTTTTTATACATATATTCAAGCAGAGAAACAGAGCGAGAAAGAGAGAGAGAGAGAGAGAGAGAGAGAGAGTGTGCGAGAAGTGGAACGTTGTGGCACAGAAACTTGAACCTGGGTCACAGTGCAGTGCTTAAGGGAAAAGTTGCAAGACGCAACTCAATTAGCGGCAAAGCAGGCACCTTGACAAAAACGCAAAAAGCTTAATTAGAGGCTGGCGAGAGGGAGAACACAGGTAAACAAATCACAAGAATTTTAAATGTAAAATGCTGGCGAAATTTCATTTAACATTTTACGCGAATTCAAATGAAATCTACCTACAACTGAAAATCACATTTGACGATTTCAATTTCTTATTTTTTTTGGAAAAGAGAAAAAGCTCAAGGCGTCAGCAAGTTGATAGCCAGAGCTTCTACAACATCTTCATATGATGTCCCTATCTATCTCTTGTTGCCCCTTCAGTTGCCAACAAATTGCCGCAAGGCAACTGGCAAATCCATTTAAGCTGCGCCTTCATTTAAATGCCAGGCGCAAAAGTCATTCACTCGCCAGTCGAAAGTCGCCACTCGGCAGTCACAGATACCGCAGACAGCCAACCGCCAACGGCCCAAAGCCCAACAGCCCAACAGCTCAAATGCCCAGAAAACACTAACACCAACCAACAAGGCCAGTACACAAAACTGGTAACATCTTCTGATGGGGTTGGGTGATTTCACTGGTTACCAAATGCAGTGTTGCCAAAATTTCAAGGGACAATTTTAGAAATCAAGTTGCCACAAATATCACAGCATATATTAAAACCGCTTTAAAAAGAACAACAACAACTTGTTGTTATATAATTTATAATTTAAAAAACTAAAAAAAGTAGCAAGAAATAACAAGTGGGAAAGGCTATAGTCGAGCGCCCGACTCTAGGATACCCGTTACTCATTTTAATGAATTTTTTAATATTTTTTATTGCATGCTTTTAGGCACTTATATTTTTTAAAAACTTTAATTAGCCATTACCACCTTTCTATTTGTCCGCTCTTGTTACGATTTAGTAGGATGATAGGTAATAATAGTAATTAACGATAATTAGTAAAAAAATTATAATATCTTGAAAACTGTGCGTGTGGTCGTTTTTTGCGATTTACAGAGGTGGAAAAAGGCGTGGCAAAAATTTGAAACAAACTTGACCTGCGTGGGGTCTATAGAAGTCAGTGTGCCAAATTTGGTTGCTCTAGCTCTTATAGTCTCTGAGATCTAGGAGCTCACACGGACGGACAGACAGACGGACAGACGGACAGACAGACGGACAGACGGACATGGCTATATCGACTCGGCTGTTGATGCTGATCAAGAATATATATACTTTATAGGGTCGGAGATGCTTCCTTCTCCCTGTTAAAAACATTGCAACGAATGCAATATCCCCTTTTACTTATTTTTATAAGTAACGGGTATAATAATAAAAAAACGATCAAAACAAAGACCGAGTTAATAAAATGTATAAAAAAAAGTAGTATTTTGTTTATATCAACAAAGTAATTTACCAATATGTAAATTAAATTAATTTGAAATTATTTTTGGGCTATATCAAATTGAAAGAATGCATTTTATTTATTTGTTGACATCATACATATCTGGCAATATTTAAGAAATTTCAAAATATTAAATTTAAAAAATATTTAAAATGAAATATATAATGAGTTCATTTGCAAACTGAAAAAGGATCAAATTGTTTTTTTAAACAGCCAGATTTTAGGATAATATCAAAATTGTCAAACTTTCTGGTTTCTGCTAAATCTAGCTATAAAATAGCTAAAAACTGCAACACTGACTGACTGTGGATGTTGCATGGCATTTCTACGTACGCCTGAATTTCGTTTTCGTCCATTACTTTGACATGCACATGCAGAACAAAAGGGACAGACAGACAAACGGACAGACAGACAGACATATAGACGGACGGGCCCGTGACCGGGACACTGAGATATGTGGTGTATTGATGCGAATCGTTAACTCATACTCATGCCCCAAACCTCGACGATATCAGCTCGAAATTCCCGAGCAAACCTTGTGCGTTTGATTGGCCGTGTGGATTTTGCACGCTTTGCCTGGCACATAGCGAGACAGAACGTGAGAGGGATAGTGAGTGAGTGAGAGGGAAGACTATGCGAAATATTGTGAAATTCAATATTTGAGTAATGATGCGTGTGGCGACTCCTGCGTGCCACAAAATTTCACTGGCAACGTGCGAACCGTGACGCGATACGATACGCTATTTATACAATTTTTTTCATTTCAATTAAACAATTAATATCGCTTCATTTTGTGATCAAGTAATTGCATTTAATAAACAGAATAGTTGCTAATATAATAAGGAATTCTTTTCAATACAAGGTGTATGTAAATATTTCGCCGTTTATTAATTTTTCTTGCCTTTTTTCGTTATATTTAAATTATACATTTGTTGTAAATTTCAATAATAACAAACGTATTTTTTTGTAATACAAAAAAGTAATTATAAATAAATTTTGTGGTGGAAAACTTAGTATTAAAACTCCTCACTTTTTGTTTGACTTGAACAGAAATCTGTCTTTATGACAAAGGTATTACTCATATTCGTTGTAATGGGTTTAAGTTGAGTTTAAGGTCAGCTCAATAAGGAATGTGTGGGAACAAAGGACTAGAAAAATCTCTACACTGTCATTGACCGTTTGTAGCTCCAGGAGCGTCAAATCATTGAATATTTTTTTATTGCTATATATACTTTGTTTTCACATTTTTGTTTTTTTTTTTTGAAAACACACTCGCACATAAAACCTAATGGACGACAAGAAGAATTGCTTTTATATTTGGCAAATCAAGCAGACATTGTGGCTGGAAGATTTACGAGTTCAACTATCATAATTTCATGTGCCATTGAACTGCGCCTAAAATAAACAAAGCAGCAAAGCAACAAAGCAGCCACAGACTCGCAATATAAATTATTATTTTTGTGTGAATCACCCAGGGGAACATTTGCAGTTTATATTCGTCTGGGACTAAATACAATATTTTTAAATTGAATTTATAATAAAATACTGGCATAAATATTACCAGTGTCTTTTTAAAACAGTCCAATTTATTAAGATAAACTTGAAATATAAAAAAAAAATTCGTTACAAATGGGAACATAGAAAAATCTAACAATTTACCTAGTAAAAAAAACAGAAGCAAATTTAAATATAAGCTCCATATCGTGTTGGAATCAATCTCTTTTTTTTTGATATTTATATTTTATCTTTATGTTATAAGAAATTATTTATCATTAAAATTTGTAATCAATTTGCAAAAAAAAACAAAAAATTGTAATTAAAAATAATTATGAAATTCTGCAAAGTTTTGAGCAAAAGCTTATTTACATTTCATCAGCATTTTACAGTGGCTGCCGTTAATTGGTGTACTGCCAATTTTTGGTCCTGTACAATCAACGAGAACAGAGAACATAATCAAGTTTGTTTTGCACTTCGATGGAGCTGAACTCACAACATCAAGTTCTTAGCAAAAGGTCTCACTTATGGCTAAATGTAACAGAGTTCATGCTTCAAGCATTGGCCTTCAATTGAACTGGACGAGAAGCATAAATATTTTATGATTTTCTAAGCGCACACACTGCTACAATTTCGTTTAGGTTCTTAGAGGGAGAGAGTGCGAGAGAGGGTAAGAGAGGGAAAGAGAAAGGGGCAGTAGATTGGGCAAGTCAAATGTATAGAACATTACCATTTTCTATGCCAATCACAATTCCAATCCCGACCAACACATGACGGTCAAAATGAGCTACCGTAAAGTGGACACAGTTACGAGCAGTCTGGTTTGGTCTTATATAGCACTATATATACTATATAGACGAGCATTTTAATACACTTTCACTGGGGGTCAGTGCGTTATGGAAACGTGACCGAATTGGTCAAAGATTTTGGCGCACTATACAAACACCATATGTGGAAGTCGTAACGTATCATGCCAGTGTATGTAATGTAATTGATATGGCAAACACACACACACACACACATACACACACACATAGTCACAAATAGAGCGCGTTCGCACTAGTCGTATGTATGCAAATCAGTTATGATTTGATTTGTACCATTGCAGTAAATTTTGTAACAACGAAGCATTACATCTGGGCTCGGATATGTTTCGGAACAGTTGGTTTGCCTTCGTTCTACACACATAATATATATATATATATTACATACATTCACATATATACTAAATATATATATTTTTGTAAGCAATTTGCATAATGGTGTTTGCTACACTCCATGACTCTGCCTCCCTCTCACTCACTCACTTTGTCTCTTTTTTTTACACTCCCTCTCTCTCATTCTCTATGTGTTCTCTGTGTTCATGCAGAATAAAACAGAATTTCGCACGTCTAGTGGCCATATAAAGCAGACACATGCTGTGGCTTTGACTGCCCATAAAAGTGTGCTATGCTTTTTTTGTATGCCCCGTACAGTGCATAAATAATAAACAATAATAAACGTTGCTTTTAAAATATGTTAAAAATTAATTCAGCTGACGATATTTAATGAAAATCTCTTGATGCCCATTTTTACAGTTTGACATTCAGGCAATTACCAGCACGAATATTCCAGTGCGCAGTTTTCATTTTATTCCATTATTCTTTAAGTATGGCTCTGGGAATTAAACATATGTGCATGGACAAGTTTCACACTTTATTTTTTACATTTTTCAAAACAAACACAAAAAAAAAAAAACTTGCAACAAGTGAAATAATAATAACAAACGTATATAAAAAATTAAATATATTTATTGATGTAGTTATTAAACTTCCTGGTTAATAATTTTATAAACAGAGTGTAGAATTTAGATTTAGATAAGCTAATTGGCTTATGGAAATTGGAGTGGAAATGATTAAGCTCAAATGTGATAATAAATTCAGCTCATTTTAGGAGAATTTCAGTGTCTGTCGGTTGCGCTAATAACTTATTGTGCTATCTTTATGAGTGAAGAGTTTCAACTGTTGTTTGCCAACTAAATTCATATCTATTTACACAGCATAATTCTCTGTTTTAAGTGCTAACTAATGTGTTTGCCCTTAACTAATTGTGGGCAGTGTTAGTGTTAAGCAGCAACTCATTTTGAGACAATTTTGAAACACAAAATGCAAATTAATATCCAAATGCAAATGTTTTATGTGTGTGTTTGGACATTTGCATATAGATACATATATCATCATCATACTCGTATCTTAAATAAGTAAGCATGCCGTTATATTCGCATGTACACATACATAGGTTGTCAGGTAGGATTTGTACATACTCTCCGACACTTGTCGTTGTACATATCCGTCATAAACACAAACTGCAAACTGGGGACAAAGCACACAACGTTAAATTTTCACTTAAAAATGCAAATTTGACCAAGCGCGCGTTACAAAAACATCAAAAAAAACACAAAAACCCAACAACACAATTACAACGGATGTGTGTGTGTGTGTGTATATGCGTGTGTGTGTGTGTGTTGGGTACAACAACAAAGCATATAAAAAACATAAGTAGAACAGTAGCTGCGGGGCGAGGGAAGTTTTCGGGGGTTTGGATCTCTCGCTTTTCCAGTTGACATTTCAACTGCTTTTTGTGCTTCTGAAAAATTGCCCCTAAAATTAAACTCGTATCTCAGCGAACAGCAGCTTTTGAAGCATTTATGAGCTTGAGCATTTAAAATGTGTCTGACCAATCTGTTGTTGCTCTTGTCATTGTTTCGTTGATATTAAATTTGCGCTGAATGCATAAAATTAATTAGAATTAATTCATTGTCTGCTCTGCTCTTGCTTCTATAATTTGTCCTTGCTTTTGGACTGCTATGTTAGAGTACGAGGAGAGTTTAACAAGTTGTAATTTATATAAATTTGTTACTAAAATTATATATTAATATATTTATATTTCAGCGGTTATTTAGAAGTTGAATTAACCTGTTCTGTGCGCCTTTCACAAATAATATATAAAATCTATACAAATTATTGCTTTATTGGAATGATATGAAAAAAATGTATGATGAATTTATTTATTGTGTAAAATATAAACTAATATAAATAAATTAAATATCTAATTGCGTAACATATTCATTTTGCCAAATTATTTTAAATTATTGGATTTCTTCATTTAGGGTTATACTTATTAGTTTATTTAAGAATTTGTCTTTATTTTTTATTTTATATTTTATGCCATTGCTTTGTTTTAATTTTTATACATTTAATATCTATTTTATTAAATTTTCTTTAAATGCATAAAACAAATTAGAATTAATTTACTGTCTGTCTTCTGTGCTTGCCATTGTTTTTCTTGGCTTTCAGAGTGCAATGTTAAAGTGCGAACAGAGCTTAACAAGTTGGCATTTTGTGTGGGGGATTTTGTGGCTTTTAAATTTTTGCGGCGACCGCGACGCGTCCGAGTTTCACTCGAGTGCACGTAGCTTGTAACAGGCAAAAGGGAGGGAAAAGAGGGAAAAGAGGAAAAGGAAATGAAGGAAAGGGAGATGGTGGCCTTATGCGATGCAGCAGCACTCGACAAAGAAGACGAAGGTAACACGTGACCGTGTGCAAACAAAACAAACGAGGCAATGAACCACTACCCGCAATAGAGCTTGCAAAAAAAAAATCGGAAAAAAATAGGAAAAAAAATAGAAAAAATAATACGGAACGAAAGAAAACACTAACACACATAAAATAAAAGTTTATCCTTGTACCGAAAGCATTACTTAAGTGTGTGTGTGTGTGTGTGTGTGTTTGTGGCAATGTATTGGCTTTGCCAGCGCTTATTGCCATAGCCAATGCGACAACACGTGCCACAGTTGGTCAAGTGCGTTGCCAATGTGTGTGTGAGTGCTGGTTAACAAACTAAACCCGCTAACACACACACACACACTCGTACACACACAACGACCCAAAGAGACACTCTCACGCACAGAAAAAACGCATCAAAGTTGCTTCGTGCCGTAATTGTATAGCTTGAAAGCATCAAATTGCAACTTCGCTGCAATTTGGCATCGAAACTCGCACTGTTCTTCTTCTTCTTCTTCTTCTGCTGCTGCTTCTTCTTCTTTGCCTTAGCTTGGATTTCGCAAAATGTCATTACAAGCTAAAATGTAACCTGAGCATTTCACTTATTACAGACCCGTGCAACGAATCTATCCTAATACACACTTTGCTAATCACAAAGTGAGAAATCTGAGACAAATAAGGTGAGATTTTAATGCGACAAATTAAGCATGATTCAATTTAAAGGCAATAACGATAACTATTTACCGTTTAGCCAACCAGTTGGCCATGTCAGTTAAAAGAAAGAGAGGAAGAGAGAGGTAGACAGAAAGGGAGAGAGCTCGAATATTGACAAATTAAATGACGTGGGTTTGAATTCATATTAAGAAAAAGTTGAAATATTTGAATCATTTGTATTTGCATCACTTTTACGTATATTTTAAAACTAATTATTTCTGTGTTAATTCTAGAATAAAAGCAAGTTAACTTTAACAATTAAGAGAATTCAAAACTAAACATAAGAAAATTAAAATCAAAAATCTAAATTTAAAATTCAAATGAAAAGTTTTTTTTCGGTTACGGTTTCAGTTACGGTTTTAAATTTCAATCGGTTTTTACCGGTTAAAGGTTACAGTTTCGATTCATAGTTTGTGCTTCAACTGATTGGGAATTATAAATCAAGTTGCGTATAAATTGTGCTCCGTGTTTGTTTCTGCCATGCTTAAAGGTTTAAAGTCAACTTTGTGCACAAGTTGGCCAACAATTAAACATTGGCAACAACTTTGTCCATATTTGCGTTAAATGCAAGCCATTAAAGTGAGAAAGTGTTGCGTCGACATTGTGTGTGTGTTGATAATAATGCCAAAAGGTAGCACAGATTCCATTTCAGAACTGAGCCATTAACTGGGCCAACGCATCATGTTACTATTCGCTGACCCACCTTTCCAATTTCCACTTCTACCTGTTCGCCTTCACTTTTAATTGGCGAAAAGAGAATACGAAGTTAGGCGGCTGTTTCAGCTGAAATGCAGGCAAAAAGCAATTACGTGCAGCAGTGAGAAAGGGGAAACACACGGTTATCACAAAAACCTATAAATGTGGTTCATATCACGAATATGACAAATAGGTTCAGTCAGAGAAATAAACAACAAAAAAAACACAGTTGATAATCCAATTGAGTTGCGTGGTAAAATTATAGCGTCAGTCAAGCGCAATTGATATGCATTTAATGTGGCAAGTGGCAAGTGGCAAGTGGCAAGTGTAACTAGTGCACTGCAATTCTGAGTGCAGCAAATTTTAATTAAACTTTCATTTGATTGCGCTGAGAAGTAGAAGAAGAAAGCCGCTTAAATATTCGCAGCTGCATAATTGAAATGCCACAAGAAATTTCCACACACACACACACACATACAGAGGAGAAGCAACATTGCCATGCACAACAACAACAACAACAAGAACAAGAACAAAAACAACTAAAGAGACGCCAGCACAACACAACATATGTGCCCCAATGTGTGGCACGCAATACTCAATGCTCTGTTTACAGCTGGGCGCCATTCACATCGCATCACATTGTCAAATCGCAGATGCCTCTTTTCCCTTTACCCCTCTTCCCTCTCCCTTCAGTCACTTGCACAATGCACACAGACAAACAAGCAGGGAGGGATAAAGTGACAAGGGATGGATGGGAGAAAGGGAGCAAAGGAGCAAAGGAGGAAGGCTATCAGCAAGCGCCTGACTGATTCAGACAATCGGACGGAAACGGCAAAATAAACTAAACACTGCATTTATGTAAATAAATACAAATGTGCACGATACTCGTATCGAATCGTACATACATACATACATATATAGTAATGTGGTCTATACAACGTGTATGTCTATGGCCTGACAATGGCAAATATATATATTATATATGTACATTAGGGTGTCCCTTATTTGCTCAAAGTCAACATTTTTAAACGCATACGGGCTAGCACTCAGAAATAAATTTTTAGCCCAATCGGAATATGATAACCCATGCCGACTTGGATCGAAAAATTTAAAAATTATATGGAGCAAAAAAAAATTGTTTTTTTAATTTTTTTTTTTTTTTTTTTTATTTGGTCTCAAAGAACTCAAAACCCAATTTCCACCTTATTCGGACCACGATAACCCATTCAAATTTACATCGAAACATGAAAAAACAGTTTTTTAACAGTGATTATATATTTTTTTTGTATGCGTTTAAAAATATTGACTTTGACCAAATAAGGGACACCCTAATGTACATACATATATCTGAAAAGGACTAAAGAAGGACATGCATAATATGGGAGATGGATTCGAGAGGGCGACACTGAATAGAAGTAGCATGTGTCTGAGTGTGTGTGTGTGTGTGTGTGTGAGGAAACGGTAGATTAATCAAACGATTATGACAGTGAAAATAGAATACAATTTATAAGTCGCATAACAGCTGCATCAGCTGCTATTTCTTTATTTATTTAATCTGAACATTTATGCACGTATATGTCGATCAATATTAAATCAAAATCATTATAAATTGGAATCAATCATTTTTGTATGCAAGACTGAAATTCAATTAATTTTAGATACTTAACTTATATAAATTAATTTTAATTTATGTTTTAACTGATTCTCTATTATAACCCGTAGAATTTAAATCATGCTTAATTTTAAAAATCATTTTTAAAATATAATTTTGACTAGCACATTTACTTATACAGGGGCGCCACTTAAATTTCATACACATTTAAGTGAAATTTAAGCGAAAAAGATTTCTGTGACACTTGTAGTGCTGAGATTCTGAATGACATAAAAATAACTAATAAAAGAAAACTATAACCTGTAAGTTATTGTAAATACTTTATATATTCTGTTAAATGAACAGAATAACATTCTTAGTTACCTGATAATTTAGACAACAGGGTTTTTAAAGTTCTTTAAGGTAAGGATACAGAAAATATTTATTCAAAAAACTCATAAAAATATCTAAAATGCTTAAGACAAACACTGTCCCAACTTATGTATCTCAACGAGCTCTTTAAGTTATTTTTAACAAATTGGCGTCTGCATGTCGACTTCTTTGTCGTCGTAGAGCAAGACTAACCAGCTATTGAGATACACTACTCGAAGAAAATTAAATTCTTCTAAATGATATTGAAACAAGTGGGAAAGGCTGTAGTCGAGCGCCCGACTCTAGGATACCCGTTACTTATTTTAATGAATTTTTTAATATTTTTTATTGCATGCTTTTAGGCACTTATATTTGTTAAAAACTTTAATTAGCCATTACCACATTTCTGTTTGTCCGCTCTTGTTACGATTTAGTCGGATGATAGGTTATAATAGTAGTTAACGATAATTAGTAAAAAAATTATATCTTGAAAACTGTGCGTGTGGTGGTTTTTTGCGATTTACAGAGGCGGAAAAAGGCGTGGCAAAAATTTGAAACAAACTTGACCTGCGTGGGGTCTAAAGAAGTCTGTGTGTCAAATTTGGTTGCTCTAGCTCTTATAGTCTCTGAGATCTAGGCGCTCACACGGACGGACAGACGGACAGACAGACAGACGGACATGGCTATATCCACTCGGCTGTTGATGCTGATCAAGAATATATATACTTTATAGGGTCGGAGATGCTTCCTTCTCCCTGTTGCATACATTGCAACGAATACAATATCCCCTTTTACTTATTTTTATAAGTAACGGGTATAAAAAGGGTCAAAATTATGATCTAATCACACTCTACACTCTGTATTTAGTTAGTAATCGAGTAAATGCAACAGATATTAATGCTTAGACTCATAGACCAATAGAGCTGACATTTAAGTGATATCAATTGCCTTCAAGTTAAAAACACGTCAATTCATTAAGAGACTGAGTCATTCACAACTCATTACATGCACTCACACACACACACACACGCTCACACACAGATAGTCACAGTCACAGTTACAATTACACTAACACTCAGATGTAGACAGGGAAAGTATGAATGACACTAATACGCAGATACAGTTACGCTCACACACAAACACACAACAGACACGTATGACGTCAACTTATGCATAGGATAGACCACAATAATAGCAACAACAACAACAAACTTCAAGTGAGACAACAACAACAACAACAAGAAGGAGATGAAGACGGGGAAGAAGAGGAGCAATGAATATAGACAACGAGTGAGACAATCGCCGGCACTTGAGTATTTCGCAGTAATACGTTTGCTTTATTGCTCTACTCTCTCTATCTCTATCTTTATCTCTGCCCCTTCCTTGCTTCAAGCATTTAACAGTTAGCAATTTTTTTTCCTTCCTTTCTTCCTCCACATTTAAACATTTCGGGTTCATTCCGGTTTGTTCTGGTTCGGTTCTGGTTTGGTTTTGGTTTTCACTTTTCTAGCTTTGTCCTTTTGTCTGCTTGATACTCGCCTGTCATTATACGAATGAAACACCAGAGGGAGAGGGCATATAGAGAGAGATAGACAGAGCGAGAGAGAGAGAGAGAGTGAAAGATAGAGTGAGTGTGTGAGCGAAACGGAAGCGGGTGCAAATTTAAATAAATGCTTTGAAGCACACTAAAAGCGATTTATCTTTGTCGATTGTGGATTACGAACATGTTTTCCAAAACATTTTTCATATTGTCCCAGCTTGTTTGTGTGTGTGTGTGTGTGTGTGTGACTGTGTGTGTGTGTGTGATTGCGCTGCTGTTGATGCTGCGTTGACTGACAAGTCTTTGTGCAAACACCAGCTACAACAACAGCAGCAACAACAACAGCAACAACAGCAGCAACAGCAGCGGGAGCAGCAGCTGCCTGAAACACTTTAACTGCGACCCTTTGGCCAGTTACCCAGTAGGAAATTTAATCATGAAAAACATACACAGTAACTCATATTTTTTTTAACTATTGCAGATGATATTCTAGTTTTGTTATGATATGTGTAGCGTGCCGAAGTCCATAAAGTATATACAGTTGGTCAAATAATAATTTTAACTAATAAAAATATAACAAGTTGAGTTTTGGTTGGCTTGTATCGAATAAAAAGGTCACCAAATCAAACATCTATAATAAAAAAATAAATTGGTATGTATTTTTTTAATTTAAAAAAAATACTTAAACCAATGAATGTCGTTATTTCTTGTGTTATGTTAAAATATAATTAAAAACAGAAAGAAAAAAATTTATATTTAACATATGTACACGATGTACAATTATTACTTGGTCAAAACACTTTCAGACATTATTACAGAATATTCAGGTGCATATTTCTATATTAAAATATAATTAAAAACAGAAGGAAACAAATTTATATTTAAAATACATGATAAGGTGCATGTACGTGTGAAATTGACAGAAATATCTAATGAAAGGAAAACAAAGCTTCCTTTTGTCTTATTCAACCTTAACAAAGACAACCACTCTTTTTGATTTTCTTTTCTTAAACTTTTTATTAAGTTGGCTTGATTTTGTTCCTTACTTTTGCTGTCAAATAAATCTTGCTGCTATTTATATCGAACTCTGCATTTCCAACTGGGCTATATCTCTTTGTCTGTGTTGTTCTCTGCTCATCAGGTTACGTTTTATTGATTAATCGTTTGCTGCCGTTGCTGCTTCTACTTCACATTAGCCGCATTCGCTGCACTGCGCCATAACTAACAAAGTCTTTTGTCCACACTTTCTTTCTCTCTCTCTCTCTCTCTGTCTTTCTCTGTTGCCTTTGGCGTTTTTGCCATGCACAACTCCCACTGCCACCCTCTAATTCCCATTTCCATTTTTATTCGCATTTTCATTTACATTTGCATGCGCCCGTTGGCCGAGCGTTGTCCCACGGCCCACGCAGCGTATACGCAATTTAGCTCCTTGTCGCCTGGCTTGTCGAACAGAGCTGACGTTCCGTTTTGCCTTTTTCCATTTCCATTGCCGTTGCCATTGCCGTTGCCATTTCCATTCCGTAAACGTGCCGTGCGACGCCCACGCAAAAGTCGATAAATTATTAGATTGTAAATAAAGCGAAACTGGCTAAAAAAAAAACAGAACACATAAAGTATAAGGCGGGCCAAAAGGTAGCACCAACTGCTGCTGCTGCTGGCAAAGTAAAGAAGAAAAAAAGCTGGTGAAACGAGAAAAGATTATTGGAACCACAGCAAACTTTTCTTTGCACATGTGTCCAAAAAACCGCAAAAAAACAAGACGAAGAACAAGAAGTGTTGGGAATCAAACCAAAAAAGAGAAAAGCAGGCAGAGCTTAACAAAACGGTAATAGTTGTGTATGTGTCAGCTGTCGCCTGTTCTGGACAACAACAACAACAACAACTGCCTAAACATCATATGTGTGTGTGAGTGTGTGTATATACATGTATGTGTGTGTGCACATAAGTGAGAATGCGTGTAAAGTGTGTGTAATCAATCATTTATGAAATTACGCTACTTCCGCTTTTGACAATTTTCTTTCAACGCTTTCCACAGTCCCCTTCCCCATCTCCTCTCTCTCTCTCTCTCTCTCTTTGTCTCTGTCACCCCTCTTCATCCTCCTGTGGCGATGACGTAAGAGCCTCTCCGTGATATGTTTGCTTCACTCACTTTATGCTTCTACACATCTATGGCTGTAAAATGCAAATTTACACACACATTCCAGAAGTGTGTGTGCGTGTGTGTGTGTGCGTGTGTCGAAATCTTCGATGGCGAATAGATTATGATGATGCCCCAGCAACAGAATGCTTAAAAAATAATAAAAAATGCCTAAAAACCGAAGCACACACGCAACTCACACTAACTGAATAACTGAAAAAACTGTTTGTAAAATTTGCAAGTAACCTTGAACCCGGTCGCATGAACTTGCTTCTCTGCACAGTTGTAATCAAAAAGAAAAATAGAAAAATGCAAAAATTAAAATAAAACGAGAAGAGAAATAGAACTCCCTTTTTAAGTATCCCACAAAGTCCACGAAAATGCTTCCTAAAAGTATGATTTAATTTCTATTTCTATTTTATTGATTCCGCGCTACAATTACACTTAAATTTGTATTTAAGTGAAATTCAAGCCAAAGCGATTTCTGTGGCACCCCTGATAATGTTCAGTTACTTTAAAAATACTGGAAATACCACTTGAATATAATAAAGAAAAGTTCGAATTGCAATAACAAAATTAGAATATATTATATGCAACAAGAAATTCTTAAACAATTCTTTATAAAAAACGTCTACAAAAAAAAACCGTCGAAATATTTTGCAAAAATTTTGTAAATATGATAAAATAAAAATTAATATTTATTATTAAATACTAAAAGCATTTAAGATGAAGAATTTAAAAAAATAATATATTCAATAAAAACAAAGCCAATTTTTTCAAATATAGTTTGCTGTGCAAAAGAGTTCCGTTTAACAAATTCACCAAATTTCGCAGAAATGTAAAATTATGCAAAAATTCCGCACCATTTAAATGAAATCATTTTTGAGATTACAAAGCAAAATTTCAAATGAAAGCGAAGCTCAAAACTTAACTGAAGCACTTGATTTTAAGCGGATATTCTAAGGAACTTTGAAACATTTACTCTAATTCATAATAGGCTTAAAAACGCGCTTGCATATTGAATTCTTAGTAATATGCAGTGCTTATTCCATGATAATCGGGCTCTACAATAAATCTGGAATCTGCTTGTAATCTACTCTTTTTAGTTGAATAAAAAATATGTATAAATTAATATGATAATCCTGTTGAAGCAAACAATTTTATGGCATTAAAATATTTTCGCTTGCAGATTATTGAAAAAAGCTAGAAAAACAAAGAAAAAAAAAACAATAAAAAATACCATTGAAATTTTATTTAGTTTGATAAATATTTAGTTTTCAAAGTTTTAGCTATCATAACACATAGTTGAAACATTCTTTGTGTACCTTTGTAAATCTAAAGCCATTGAGAGGAATTTGGCATTGGTATGAAAACAAGGTAACTTTCATTTGAATATTGTTTTGCCAACAAATAGTTCTATAGACTAAAGCATGCCCTCTCTACCCTAATTGTAGACAATATAAAATAAATATATGCTTTGGTCAACTCTTATGGCTATTAACTATAATTTGCGTTTATTCGACCATCAAAAGGCTCGTAAACCAAAAATGCAAATGGGATCGTTGGGGTGTGTGTGTGTTGTGGGTTCTGAAGTCCTTTCTTGTCTAGTTTTGACTTGAGTCCTGCGGTTGGCCACAATGTCAGGCGAGTCCTTTTGACTAATTAGACGACTTGCGGTGAACGTAATCATAAATACACAGAGCAATTATACATAAGGCCGAGTAATGTGAGTGTGTTTCATGAAACACAACATCGATAAGCAGTTGGCATTGGGCATAGACTATAAGACTCGCATAGCTGTCGAGTTAATTAATTTAAAGCTGGCCAACAAAGCCCAGAGACTCATTGAGGGCCCAAAACTCGCGTCTCGGCCATGTGCAAAAAATGTGTGAGCGACGAGCTCTGACTGGAAGCCAATACGAGGCTTCTATTTTTTTTTTTTTTTTTTTTTTTGCTCTTTACATTTCTTGTTTCATGTCTAATTTTTCTGTTTTTTTTTTCTCCCCAATTTTTTTCTTTTTTCACTTTTCATTTTTGGCAATTGGAAGCTGTGGCCGCTGAATGTGGAGCAGCGGCGCAGAGCGCGCAGTTAACAAATTTAAATCCGGCAACTGGAAATGACAGGCGAACATCATCACCAAACAAAACGATAAAAATTCAACAAAATAAAATGGAAAATAAAAACAATATAAATAAAATACAGATACAAATTTGAGAACAAAGTAAATGTAATCGGATTTGTGGCACAGTTTTGTGCAGAAAATGCCGTGTGAAAAGCTGTGTTGAAAACTTATATAAACTGCGGAAAAATTGCAGAACTGAAAACGGTTAGTGTCATGTGAGAGAGCAGGCGCTGAATACGAGACAGTGAGAGAGAGAGAGAGAGAGTGAGTGAGAGTGAGTGCTAAGCAGTTGATTAAGCTCTATGCTCTCAATACTCTCTCGCACTCGCTACCTCTCTCTTGTGGCATCACCTGATTTCCACAGCAGCCGCGTTTCGAACTAGAAACATGTTAAGTATTAACAGAGTCAAGCTATGTTAAAGGGTAAAGAGGGGCACAGGGACCTGTAACATTATATTACAGGACTGTTAGTGGCTCCACCCGCTTATGATGATAGGTTAACTCTGTTGTTCTTTTTCGTCCTCTCTCCCCTTATCTCGCTCTCTCTTTCTCTTTGTGCAGGCATTTAAATGTGTGCCAGCGACTCACCGGGCGTATGCGTAATTTAAATTTAAATTTCTGTGTGCGTCTTGTTGTTGATGTTGCTCTGTTGTTGTTGCTCTGTTTTTGTTGTTGTTGCTTTGAATTTGGCTCAAGTTTTTCTTAATCAGCAGCGCAATTCACATGTTTGCAACGTGTTCGCCAAGTCATTCAGAGCAGATTTTCCTTAGCATTTTCCTTTTGCCCGTTTGCCAGTTGCGCTCATTAGCGGCCACATTGTCGCCACCCCGACACCCTCCCCACACCCACCCGATCCCCTTTGCACCACTTTGCCAGCACCTCTTTTAACCAAGGGCGTGGGCAGCAGAGGCTTCGCTCACAGCTTCAAATTGATTGGTAAAATTTTATACAAAAAAAAAATTCGTTTTATTTTTTCAAATATTCTCAGTGATATTTGTTTTTAAGTTTTTAACTTTTACCAACTTAGAAGAACTATGGTATTTTTATGACTGAGTCTTATTTATCTATGATAAATAAAATAGACTTTAATAAATACATTTGTTAAAATATTTTCTTTTGTCTCCGAATATACAAAAGTTTAAAAATGAGTCTTACTTACATGAATTTGAATGTTTTTTTTGCAAAATACTAATAGTAAATAACTGTTAATAAGATTCAAACTTTAAATAAATGTAAATTAAAAGTAAAATACATTGAACTTCCATAACTTGAAAGTCTATAAATCGAATTTTTCTCTAGCTCGAGCTAAATGAGTGGCAGTAAAATTAATAAACTTAAGAAAAAGAACTATGTAAGTGAAATATCTCCATAAGTCGAACCTTTTCTTTGGATAACTTTATATAATTAAAAATATGTATATTTAAACATATATTTATTTTTTAATCATATATATGCATATTTAAACATATTTAGACCGCCAAAATTCGAGACTGTGTTTACTAAAAGTACAATTATTTTATCTATTTAAAAAAAAAAGTGAAAATTTTACATATTGAACCCCCTTGCCTCGTGGCACAATGTTGGCTACGCCCTTGGCTTTAACCCTCGCCGACCTTTGGTCGACATCGTGACATCGTTAGAGCTGTTGAGTGAACTAACTGCAGCAACTGCTGGTCAGTTGGTTTTGTAAAGTTGTTTAAAGGCTCGCAACAAATAATTGCCAATTACAAGAGACACAGAGATTGAGTGAGAGAGAGAGAGAGAGTGAGAGTGAAAGGGAAAGGAAAAGAGAGAGAGAGAGAGAGAGAGAGAGCAAAGTGTGAGAGGAAGGCCATCAAATATGCAGTCAAATGTTTGCACAGACACTGAAAAATGTGCCACAACAGCTTCAGTTGCCAGTTGGAGGACAGTAGAGGGTAGATAGGTGGTGGGGGGGTGGGAGGGTCAGTTGTCGACCTCTAAGTGCCACAAATTAACCGCAACGCGTTGCTTTTTCAACTGCCGCTGATGTTGCCACTGTGCCACAGCCACAGATACTGCTGTCTCTGTCTCTGTCTCTGCTCTACACGCTGATAATTACGAGCAGAAATATAAAACCTGGAAATGAGCTAACGAGAGAGACAGAGAGAGTGAAAGAGAGATAGAGAAATAGAGAAGGAGAGGGGGAAAGACAGAGTGACTGCTGAGCGCGGATTTCTAAAGTGGACAGCAGACGACGCTGGACTTGGCAAGTCTTGTGTTTTGTGTTTTGTGTTTTGGGGATGGCGGAGGGTCAACTTCAATAATTAATGAGCAGCTAAAAATGTCACGCAGCGATGTTGTTGTTGTTGTTGTTGTTGTTGTTGCTGCTGTTGTTGACGCCCGGAAGTGTTGGTCCCTGTGCTGGATTTTGCTTTAGCCGAGAGTTGATGCTGCTTTGCTCATAATAATGCCAAATGCTAAGCTTGTTATATACTCTGTAAACGTACAGCTGCAAGGGTAGCTGCATAGAGTAAGACTACAGGGTATCTGTTAGCCATAATTTAAAGTAGAGTGCATACATCAACTGACAAATGTTCTCTTTCAACAGCAATTTATTTAACCTACAGGGTATATTTTAGTTGTGCTCACAAGCCAAAAGTAAATGCTTTAGCTGAATGCTCTCTCAAGTTTTAAAGTGTGAATATGAATACGCTTGCAGGGTAACTGTTAGTCGTGCTTGCAATGCATACAAGTTGAATTTAGCTTGTTTTCATTTGTTTTCATTTGTCTTAAAAGGTTGCGGCTATAATGCTTGGGGCTTGGCATATTTTTTGAGGTTAACGGGCCGAATTTAAATGAGTTGCGTTTGTGGCAAGGGTTGTCCTGCTCTCCCCCTGCCCCCTGCCCCTCGTCTCCTGCCTTTTGCCCCTGCCACTGCCTCGTTTCCTTTTGCCCATTGCCCAGCATTTAATTAAAGCATGATGTAATGCAAACGCGTGCTTCAAATCTATTCAAAACCAAGTTGAAAGAGTGAGACGGAGATTCATATATACATATATATTTCTAACTCAACTGATAACTAATTTCTCCAACATTTTTCTACTATTCGTTCTGATTTTTAAAGTTTAATTAAATTCGAGCTGTATACATTTCTATAAAAATATCTTTCGACTTGAATTTAAATTGAAAAAGTGCACATATATTTTTTCCTTCTTAAATTCCTTATAACCTTTCAATTAATATTCTTCATTGCTTTTGTTAATATTACAAAAGTATTCGAAATATATTTTAAAATGCCAAAAGAATTTAATGGATTTTTTCAAAACCCTTTTAAGCTACCCATAAATATTTTTGTTTGAAAATTGACAAAAATATTTTTCTCATGCTTAATTTTGTTGCATTATTTTAATTATTATTCTAAATATTTTTGCGATTGATTTGGAAAACCCAAAAAAGTATTCGAAATATATTTTAAAAAGCTAAGAAAATTTTATGTTCTAAATATGCTGAGCAAAATTTCAAGAACGTATTTCAAAACCTTTTTTAATGACCATCGAATATTTAGCTTTAAAGAAACAAAAAAATGTATTGACACGCAGGGTTGCCACATTTTAACGCTTTCGCTTGAATTTCACTTAAATTTCATATAAATTTTATACAAATTTAAGTGAAATTCAAGCAAAAGCGATTTCTGTGGCAGCCCTGATGGTTTCAGTTTGTTTTAACTAACATAGGGGAGAAGTGGGCTTAGTCTTAAACTAATTAAAGCCTAGTCAAAAACATCATATGGTAAGGGGTTATTTTTATATATATGTAATTTAAATAGTATACTTTACTCACCTTGCAGTCGTCACACTGATTGACCAGTGAATAAACCTGCCGGCAATCGAAGCGAAACAGAATCTCGGCCAGTTCGCAGGTGATGCGATTGGCCAACGCATCCACATCGAGCAGATCGCTGAGTAGTCGGACACACTCGTCCCGGTCCGTGAGTGTGGCATTCAGGGCGAGTGTGTGCAACGCACTAAACACACTCCGTTCGCAGCAGTGTCGCAATCGAAGGGTGCGAAGTCGCGACAGCAGCTGACCAGGCGATCGCATTCCACACAAATGCTGTGGACTTGTCTCGGCGGCATCGCCCAGGTAATCAAGGCACTGTTGTTGTTGCTGCTGTTGTTGTTGTTCTTCTTGTTCTTCTCGTTGCTGTTGTTCTTCGCTCATATTCAGTTGTTCCTGTGTCTGCAGATGACTATAATGCATTGCCAATGTGGGCATCGATTGTTCATCCAACTCCACATCGCCATCAGTTGCTGCTGCTGCTGGTTGCCGTTGCCGTTGCCAACGTTGAAGCCTCCATTGTCTCCATTTCCAATTCCATTTCCATCTCCATTCCCAGCTCCTGTTCGGTTGTTGCTGTTGTTGTTGTGGTTGTTGTTGCCACCTCTTCCTCCGCCGACGTTGCTGCATTGCGACGCATTCGCGACATGGCTTTCATTATATTCTTGTTGTTATTATTATTATTATTATTATTATGGTTACTGTTGTGGCTTAAACGCGTCTTATAGTTAAACTTATTTGCATTTATGAAATACTTGAGTTTATTATCGGCGCGACCTTCAGCGTTTCTCGCACTGTCCGTTGTCGGCTGTTGTTCGGCGCAGGAACGCGGACAGATTGGCGGACCAGGTCCCTCATCGACCCAGGCCATGGGCAGTGTACCAGCTGAGCACTGACCCTGCAAACACAGTCAACACAAAATCGATTTGGTATTATTATTATTATTTATTTAATATGCGATGCACTTAAACTATATAATAAATTTTAAACAGTTTCCCATTTGAATTTTTATTGACCAATATACATTATTCACTATTATAAGCTACCCTCCTACTTAATGGCAACAAGATCGGTCAATCAAAACGGTAGTAATGCCCGACTAAAGTCATTAAGCGATTTAACTGCATTTTTGCATTTTTATATAAGTCTTATAGACGGGAACTTGACTACAGCCTTTCCCTCTTGTTATATTTCGATATTCAACTTGTTTCACTGAAGGAATATTTTGATGCAATTTATTTTAAAATTGTTTTTTGTTTGATTAAAAAGATTAAGTAGTTTTTTTTAATTTAACTTGAATAACTGTCGCAAGCAACATTTTGTTCCACAATATGATTACGTTGTTTCTCTTTATTTAAATTATGTATCGCAAAAAGAGCTTAAAAAATTATTTAAATTAAACTTTAAATTAAAATGGTTAATGTTACAATCTTATTGTCCTTTGAAATTACATTTTTAAGAAAATGGGCAAAAATGTAGAAAAAGTGCATTAATACAAATGTAGAATTTATCTGTTCATCCTCATGAATTTCTTCAAGAGTATATTGCTTAAGTAAATAACCCAACTCTAATTAAATAAATAACTTGAATACATTTTTGGAAGAAAATTTCACAAGATGTAAGTTTTGGATCAATTTTACGTTTTTAGCCTCGGTTGACATTTCTGTGGAAATGCCCATATGTAAAACTTTACGTAAGAGAAGCATAAATGATATATAAATATTGAAAGTGCACCGAAATTTAAAAGTCTCACTTAAGTCTCATCAATTATTTTCGACACATCAAATAGACAACAACAGCTTTCAGGTTTGATAGAATGAAAGATTTTCAGAAAGTTTGAGCAGTGTAATAAATAAACGAGGCAAATCAGGGCGTTTTAATGCAGACAATTACGCGTTTATAAAAATTGTTTGCATTTATTTAAAAATTAAACTGGTTAGTGTCAAATACTATGAACAAACACTTACATACATACATATATATACATGTATAAAAGATGTAAGTAAAAGGGGTAAAAGAGAATGTGAAGCAAGGCAACGGGGTAGAAAACAAAAAGTACTCTCGTATATTGAAAAAGTTTCTCTGCAGCTAGTAACAACAACAACAACAACAACAATGACAACAACAGCGAAAGTCATAAAATAAAACAACAACAACAACAAGATGACGAAGAAGAAGAGCGAGTAAAATAGAAGCCAAACAACGAAACGAACAACAAACACAACAACAAAAACAACAACAATAAAAGCGTTGAGTGCATAAAGAGCTGATGTTTTTTCGTTATTAAAATGACCGCACTTCGTTGGAATTTTCCACTTTTCCACATGCCCCGGCATTAAACTCAAGCAGAGCGCAAATAATAATAAAAAAGAAAGAAAAAAAAATATATATATATACACATACACATACAGAAAAAAGAAAACAAATATTTTGCGAAGTAAAATTATCGTAGCATACTTTATGGCTGTAGTCGAAGCCATTAATGGCTTTCACATGTGTCGGCCATTCCAGTTAACTGAAGGCCAACTATTTAAAGTCAGCAATATCTGGCAATAGCACAAAAATTGATTTCCCCAAAAATACATCAAAAGATAGCGAAACAAAAAGCAAAATCAAAAAAAAAAGAAAAAGAAAAGTGTTGAAATTGCATTGCAGGTAACATCAATATTGCATGTGAGAGTGTGCGTGTGTGTGTTTGAGTGTGTGTGCAGCAATCAACGACGCATAAAAACTCAATTGCCTGGGCTCAGAGTATTCTCTGTGTGTGTGTGTGTGTCTGTGTGTGAGTGTGCTTTTTCCCATTCCCTGGAGACTAACAATACGAGCAAGTTGAATTCTTGCAGTTTAACAGCACACACGCAAAATTTAAGTCAGGTTAGAGACGAGTCCGAAAGCGAATGAGATTGTGAATGTGAATGTAAATTCGAATGCGAATGCGAACGAAAGACAAATGAAAAGCCATACAATGACCACACTCACACACTCACTTGAATAAAAAACAAAACAAATTTATCTGCGCTTAAATATAGTCTAAGATACCCTGGAGATGCCATTAATTATTACTGCCATCAATATATAAATTTTATCACTTTTATGAATTTGGAAGAATACAAATAATCTCTGAATTGTATTTTTGGAGTAGTAAATGGTTATGATTACAATATACATGTTATATTAAATTTTATTATACAATATTAAAAACTTGATTTATATTATTTAAGTAAATCATATTGTTTTTAATTTCAGATTGTCATTACAAAATATAAAAATAAAGTTGTGCAATACACATGCAGTTAAATAATAAATACATAGATTAAGACTGACAAGATAGTCTGAGTATCCATAGTTTAAGCTCGAATTTCCCGCTTGCATTGAGATTAGATTTGCTTTGCCAATAATATAGAAATATATGCTATCATATAAATATAACTGAAGTAGAGAGTATGAAGTACAATAAATCGAGCCAATCCAAACAATTAAATTGTACAATTAAATAAACCTGGCAAAGCATTAATTTAACTTCAACTTGTTTGATTCCTAAAAGTATGCTATAAAAATTTATATGAAACAAAGGCGCCATTTTTTATAGAAAACAGTTCAAAAACGACTAAATTATGAAATAAAATAGATAATCCGTCGATGATATGACTAAAGACTTCTAGCTCTTACCGTTTGGGCTCTGTTTCAATTGCCACAAAATTAAAGAGTGAGGACAAACTATTTTTTAAGCGTAGATATAGATATGTACAGCTCAAATCAGGTCAACTAAAGTCAAGCAACATTTATTTTTATTTGAATACAGGGTACAAAATACAATACGACACACACGAACACATACACACACTTGCACACACGGTTAGAGAAGCACGTGTACACGCCGCCATTGTTGATTTAATGGCAGACCAGCTGCGGCCCAGTGCACAACAATGCGACCCAGGATTGAGTACAGAACTGTTGTCGAGGGGGATGATGAGCAGGATGAACCCGGCAACCCTTCAAAGCACGGAGAGAGCAGAGTTAACGGCAGCTAACGGACAATACAAGACAGCAATAAGATAAATTCTTCAATGCGCAACAGCGAAATAAGAAATTACAGAATGAACTGACATTACAATTTGTTAAACCCTTGTCCTCCCTCAACCCAACTGCCAACCCCCTTTTTGCCTGACCCTACTCCACATTTCTCTCCGCCTTTTCCACTTCCTGTTTGGGCCTCACTGATTAGTTGCGCTCATTTCGCTCCGATGGCCGTTCAAACAGTTTTCAAAATGCAAAATGCAAAGTTTTTGCAAAAAAAAAAACTTTCGCGAGTTTTGCTTAATGCAAAATTCAACGGCAAATATGAAAAGTTTCAACTCGATGCAAGAGTGGAAGCTGAAATTGAAGCTGTTGCTGTTGCTGTTGCGGCTGACAAACACACTTACACAAAAATAAGCTGGCCAACTTGCAACTTGCTTGCTGGCCAACTGTTACTCAAGCTGGCTAACACTTAATTATGCCGAATTGTTTTTTATAGCCCAAAATACACAAGTTTTGAAACGGTTTACCCGCAGGGCCAAGTCTGAAGCACAACACATAAAATCATAGCTATTAATTATAAAGTAGCTTTAATGAGCATCAAAAATGCCCCAGTGTGAAGCCAAATTATGCACAGAGATGCTTAAAGATTTAATATATTCAGATTTCTGTTGGGAAGCGCAATTTGAGGATTGTTGCTGAAAGGTTTTTTCGCAGCATACATATTGATCTAGGATTATTGTCTGAACATTTTTTTAAATATTGTTTTTGTTACTCAAGGTAACAATTGTTTAAAGTATGCCTTCAAATTAAACTTTAAAACACAAGTTGATTTTCTGCCAGCAAATGAAAAAATAAACAACAAAAAGCTAGAGATAATTATGCTAATGTCATTTTTGTCGCTTGTCAGTAGCAACAAAATAATTTGCCTGCATTGAAATGCATGTCACATGCACATTACGCATACGACCCATTGGACAAGAAATGGGAAATTTCAACCGATTTGAGAGAAGCAAAAACAAGACGAAATTTGAAAATGTTTGGCATGAAATATTCATCATTGTAGCTGCGGATAATTGAAATTGCAACAGCTGCCGATGCTGAGGCTTGTCGTTGCTTGTTGCAACAAAGAAGCTGCCCCAGACACGTGGCCAATTGCTTAAACATTCATGATTGTGTGTTTCGCTCTTTCTCCCTCTCTCTCTGTCTAGCTATCTCTGTCTGTTTATTTTGTGTGTCGTAGTTGTCATCAAGTTGGCGACTGACCAACTGACTGACAGTCGAGCCTAAGTTCTTTATTGTTGCAACAACAACAACTAAAACAACGTCGCCTCTCTAATCAACGAGGCACAAAAAACCTTAAACAAAGCCTTGCCATAATGGAGTGTATGCATTATGGCTAATAGCAGGCGCATACACACACACACACACACATAAACACACACACTCTTAGCCAAGCTAGTTAAATGTCCTTTGTGTCATTGAGAGCCTTGTCTGTGTGGTTGGCTTTGCATGTTGAAAGGCTTTCGTCTAATAAACCTCTACAGGCAGACAACGTACCCTCCCTCCCCACCCCTCCACCCTTCTCTCTGCGCTGCATTAGACAATGGATTGGACGCTGTCCACCGCCAGAGGGCGCACTTGACCCAGGACAGTTTTCAACCAAGTGTTGATAGCTGCTCTCTCTACTCTCCTCACATCACAATGTTGGTTGCCCAAACTTGCGTTCAGTGTATGGCAACATTTGATAACTTAATTTTTTGCACTACTAAAATGCATATTCATATTCAATTATAGAATGTTGCTTAAAAATCTGGTATATTTTAAGGCTACATTTAAGTATAAAAACATATAATCATAAAAAGTAAACAAAGTATGAAAAATTGCACTTTTAGTTATATTTTATATTATATTCAATTTTTTTGAATTTTATTTAAAAATCGTCAATTAACATTTGAAATTTAATTTTATAATTTTATATTTTCGTTTTTTTACTTTTTTAAGCACAAGTCACGAAATGACAATTTTTTTAAAAATCATAAAACCGTATGGCATAATTTGTAAATTTAATTTTTAATATTCTTTTGGTAGATTGCCAGTTATTTGTGTTACTAAAAACGTTTTTCTAGACTTTATTTCATCAAAAAATTTCAGTTAATCTTTAGCTGCATTTTGAGAGCCTCATGTAAATATTTGGCAAAACAATTAAAATTTGTGTTAGAAACAAGAGAATACAGCACAAAATAAAAACATGGCAAGAGGCAGCTGTCAGAGCCAAAGAGAGGAAGAAGCCAAAAGTGCACTTGAGCTAAACACCAACAACAATAACAACAACAACAACGAGAGCAGCAACAGTAACAACAACAACGGCAGCGGCAACGGAACCGACAACACTTTAAATGTTACAGCTTAACCTCGACAGGCAATTCAAACAATGCACACATACGCATGCAGAGTGTGTGTGTGTGTGTGTGTCAAATTTCAACGCTTGTCAACAATGGTGCAAGAAAAATGCAAGTGCAAAACAGCTACAACAACAACAACAACAGCATCAGCAACGTCAACAACAGCAGCTACTGTAAGAGAGAGAGGCAGAGAGAGAGAGAGAGCGAAAAGGGAGAATATGTCGCAAGCAGCACTCAAATTTCCAAATGCAATATGTGTACACTGATAAAAAAAAAGGAACTAAAATCAAGATTTTGGTCTCAGAACTAAGAAAAATGCGTCGAGAACATGAAAGTCTTGAATTAAGAAAACACATCTTGATTCTGACGAACATTTTAATTAAGACCAAGTTCTTATTTGTAAGATCATAAATTCTTATATTTTCAAGACCACAAATCTTAATATAAGAATAAAACTTATTATTTTTTTAATATTATATGTTCTTATTTATAGCCCAAAAAGTTTTGAAAAAATCTCAAATAAAGCTTCTTAACATTTTAAGAAGAATGAAGTAATTAACAAATTACTTCACTTGAGGTCTAGTAATGTCAATATGACACTAAACAACAAACAGAAAACACAAAAACATCGCTGACTAGACCAGCGATCCAAGTCTAATGTCATCTTTGAGACGCCAGAACCAGTTGTGAATTTTAGGTCTCAAAAAGTGGCAAAGTTTTCAAATTTTTATTCTTATACTAAGAACTTGAGAGTTTTGAGAATAATATTCTTAGTTTTAGTAATTTGGTCTTAAAATGGTCTTTTATTAAGAACAAAATAACTATTTCAATTTGAGAATTTTTTTCTTATATTACGAACTTACGATTTTAAAGATTAATATTCATAGTTTTAGTGATTTAGTCTTAAAATATTCTTATTTCAAGAACAAAATATTTAAGATGAATGCTGTTGATTTTAGAAAGTGGTATTTTTTTTCAGTGTATGTGTGCATGTGTGTGTGTGTGTGTGTGTGTCTGGTTTTTGCATGGCAGAAGCGTAAAAAAGTGACAGGCACAAACACGCACACATACTGAAGAGCAGACTCACATACATAGCCCCAAAGGGCGTGAGAGAGGGAGAGAGAACGCGTTCTCGCTCGCTTGTGGATTAACTGTTTGATAGTGCAGTGTGTGAGGGGGATGCATGATAGGGGCCTGCGTATAATTGTTTGTCACTTGACGGGCCGCGATATACACAGGCATATGAGTAGCACACCACGCCCCCCTCATACACACTGCGCCCCTTTTAACCCACAAACAACAACAACAATAAAAACAACTGTCATTTCACCTTGATGCTTGGAACATTTTGTTGCCGTTGTTGTTGTTATTGCTGTTGTTTTGTTGCTTTACTTTGTTGTCAAAATCATAAACATGCCCCCTAACCTCACTACCACACGCTTCACACTCCCCACCTACCTCCCCTCCAATCCCCTCCTTAATGCTGTTACGCGGTCATTTTCATTGTTTTTCTCTGCAGCTTTCAATTTTAATGCAGCTGCAACAACAATTGGTCGCCGGAATTATGCAATCTGCAGTCTCAACTTGCTCTGATAACTAACATAACAGATTAATTCTTCAATTGCGTATCGTACCAGTGTTGTATAACGTTAGATAAAACTACAGGCGAGCTTTAACGGTGCATGCAATAATGGAAAAGCTCCTTTGTTTTTATCAACTTGTTAGAATTATTTGTTAATCATATTCTGACTTAAGACTCGCAACTGTAATTTGTTCTAGTGTTGTGTAATGTTCGAAAAAACTTCAAAAAAGCTTTAAATGTGCCTTTTCTAAGCAAATAAAGTTTTTAACTTTCGTCCAGTGTTGTATAACGTTAGATAAAGCTGCTAGCGAGCAATAAATGTACTTGTTGTAAGAGTAAAGCTGTTGATTTTCCATCAATTTGTTAAAATAGATTTTGATCATATTCTGACATTTCATTTTACTTCCAGTGTTGTAAAATTTTCGATCTATTTGTTACAATTGTCTGTTTGCTTGTCAGAATTAAATGTTTAAAAGTGCTTATTATATTATTAAAGCTAGTTAATTTATATCAATTTGTTACTATTCTCAGTTGATCATATTCTTGTAACTTTTGGAACTGACTTTCGTTCCTGGCAGTTGAACGTCAAATTAGCGTGCGTAAAGGACAAAATCACGCAACGTACCGAAGCACCGAGCGGAGCTTTTGCCGTGCCAGGACACGGCCAGGACAATTACAGCGCTGTGTGCATAATTCATCGAGTGCTCCCCAAGGCGCTGTAAACCTCCAAATGGGGCAAATCATTTCAATGTTTCCTCTACTCCAACCCAAAAACACACAAACGGACAAAGCAGTGGTTAAATGTTAAATACACTCGACATAACACAGCTTTAATATGAGCTTAAACAATTGGAAAAGCAATTGTATTGCCAGCTTAGGAACTGATAAAATACTAAAATGAATTTGCTCTGAGTTTTATATTTTTCGAAATTATCGAAATCTCTATAAATAGAAAACTACCTGTAAGATTTCTTTAATATTTTGACGATTCCCATATGAAGATTTACCTTAAAATTCGGAGAAGTTTGGAGTGCTAATCGTTGCTGTCACTTGACCGAAATTAAAGTATGACAGAGTACATGGGATTCAATTATTTGGGACAGACACCACTAGTCTATGTGATAATGCAGAATTTATGTATCGTTGGCAATCCATCAAAATTATATACTGTCAAAAATTTGTGTGTGCAGGGACTGTGGGGGGGAATTTAGCGGCACTTGGGAGCATTACTTTAATCATATTTAAACAGCGCGTGTATTTATCACTCATTATTTATGCATATATCAATCTAGATGGCCGTAAGCCCATTAGCAAGCAAACAAAGGGACGCATAACCGGAAACCGCGCCCAAAAATCGAATCGCAAGGAATTAGGCAATGTTCCAAAGACCAAGTAAAAGCTTTGTCTGAGTGTGTGTGTGTGTGAGTAAGTGTGGGTGTGTGTGGGTGTGTCAGTTAACAACACACACCTGTCTATCAACATGAATGATACTCATACAATTGAGTAGATTCGTATTTGTTTGTCCTTCTCGCAAGCCGCAAATTGAAAGGCCCATTTGTAGGGTTTTCAACAATAACAACAGGGAAATTGAGAGGGGAAAACTGGAGGGAAATGTTGGCTTTTACGCCTGATGCCTGTCGTTATGCCACACAATATTATCAACATTAATTTGTCAAACATTCGCCGGCACTTTGAATACACACATATAGTATGAACGAAGAGAATTTGTTTATGTTGTCTCTCTAATGACAACACAATGGCATTATTTTATCAAATGAGTTGTAAACAGTTGTGAGCAGCTTTTGTTTAGTGCCCATTTCCGTACTCTTTAGTTCGCACTCTTCGCTCGTTGCAATTCCCGGTACTGCAGAAATTCTCAAGTGTTTTGAGCAGAATTGTAGTTTGAAAAGTCAAGTTACTACGAATCAAGTCCTCATTTTTCCCAATTCCGCACTCGTTACTTTACACTCGTCGCTCGCCTCTCGTTGCAACTGCAGGTTTGTTCATTTCATTAAATAACTTATAAGCTGTTTTAAACAAACTTGTGGGTTAAAAATGTATAGTTGTTAGAACTTGAACTCATTGAGGCTTCATTTGCACTGCACTCGCTACTTTATACTCGTCGCTCCTCGCTTGCCTCTCGTTGCATTTCCTGGCTTGCATACAACAACAACAAGTAAACTCACTATAGAACTTGGAACTTTAACGAATCACAGCCTTATTTGCTCATTTCCACACTCGTTACTTTAATTTCCAGCTTGTTGTAATTCCCAGCTTGCTTATTTCATCAAACGAGTAGAAATTGTTTTGTGAGTTGACAGTCAACTCGCTATTGTTTCCGACTTTAACGAGTCAAGGCCTCATCTGCCCATTTCCGCACTCGTTATTTGACACTCGCCGCTCGTTGCAATTCCCCGTTTGTTTTCTCCCGTTCAACTCGTAATGAAATTCTTCAGTTGAATTTCATTTGCAACTTTTCAACAATGCTCATTGAATAATTTACGCTCTGCTCTGCTGAGGCGAAAATGGAAGAAAAAAAAAAAGAGGAAGCAAACGGCAAACGAATGTGGCTTCAGCAACTCCGCCAGGACATGAAAGGGGGCAATGCTATGGATGACGCTCCACTTAAGCTGGTCCCACGGCAATTTACGTGCCGAGCAGCAAGTGAAGCTTCCAACCTCAATTCACAAAACGCCCCTCACATAATTACATTAACTTGTACGGTGCTTTGAGTGGGCGTGGTCTTGCCAGCTGGTCACAAAACGTGCATAGACTTGCCAGGATTTGCTTGAACTTGCTTGGACTTGTACTGATCTATTTAATGCAATTGTTGAGAATACCAAATTTCTTAATCAATGCATGCAGCTACATAGAAATTCTTACTAAGATTCTGGTTGATGTCTGCTGACAAATTCGTGACCAAACGCCATTTGCATCTTGTCAGGAAAGTTGGCTTAAACCAAAAGACTTGGCAAGACTAGCGGTTAGGCGGCCTCATGCAAATTGCACTGCAAATTGTCGGTAATTAACGGATGTGGCCGCAGCGAAGGTTGTCGGATTGAAACACCTTAAGGGAGTGTAGATGAGGCGACATGCGACATCCGACATGTTGCGACATGCAACACGACACTTTGCAAAGCGGCTTCTAAGCCAAGCTAATTACGCCGCCAACTAATTGAAGTTCGTGTGCAGGCAGTTGACTCTGACATTTAAGGCGAAGCTGCAAAGTGCTCGGGCTCTGATATCTTTAAATTAACAGCCTAGAGAATTGAAATTTTAATTAAGGTTAATATTAAAGATCTCATAAAAGCTAAAGAGTTGCTACTAAATTGATTTACACATACAGAATAAACAATATACTATCTTTCTCTTATGGAATTTAATATTTAATCGAACATTGCTATGGTTAATTGTAAGAGAAAAAGATTGAATCATAAGGAATAAAATAATTTAAATTAATCGAACTTTGACCTTCTAACTCAACGATTAAAATATGTGATTGTCGAAATTCGTTGGCAATTTAATTTCAATTTGTAAGTAAGGATACTTTAATCTTGTAATCAATATTTCATCTGTGTGGCAATCGGAATGAATTGCAATTCAGACACAATAAGGTTAATATTAAAGATCTCATACAAGCTAAAGAAATGCTACTAAATTGATTTACACATACACAATAAACAATATACTAACTTTCTCTTATGGAATTTAATATTTAATCGAACATTGCTATGATTAATTGATGAGAGAAAAATATTTAATCATACAGAATAAATTAATTTGAACTCTAAACTCAACGATTAAAATATTTGATTGTCGAAATTCGTTGGCAATTTAATTTCAATTTGTATGTAAGGTTACTTTAATCTTGTAAACAATGTTCCAATCGGAATGAATTGCAATTCAGACACAATAAAGCAGCTTCAATTTGCCGCAAGTCGACAGTGAGAAGGATATGCCTATGAATTTCTTATGGACACAACCTGAAGCACTTTACTTACGAGTATTTCACAGTCACCAAGATGAATAAGAAGAACGGAAATGCCAATAACTGCAATGTGTGTGTGTGTGTGTGTGTGTATGTATGAATGTTTCCCTGCCCTACCCTGATATATATTGTATGTGTGTAAGAGAGAAGAAACTCACAACAGTCGCCCATTTACCCAGTTGGCCAGTTTGGCCGTCGGCAAGGCGCATTCAATCAGTGTTATTGCAGGCTGTCCAAATCCCTGGCGGCCACAAGTTTCATTGCTCGCAACGATTTGCCATTCAAGTGGCGAACAGTCCGGATTCAGGAGGCAGGAGCCGAGTCCGTGTCCAAGTCCGAGTCGGAGTCCAGAGTTCTCGTCGTTTAAACTCAGATCGGAAATTTATGACAGCGCTCGCATTCAGCTGCAATTTGGCTTGTCTGTCTGTCTGTCTGTCTATCTGACTTGGCATTGGGATTGTGTTGCTGTTGTTGTTATTGTTTGTTGTTATTGCCACCAAACTGGCAGTGAAAATGATGTAATCATATTGCACATCGGCATCGGAGCATCAGAAGCAAGTTTCACTTGCTGCCACTGTGCGTTTGCCTGCTTACAAAATAATTGATTTTGTGTGCACATCCTTGACACAAATAAACACTCGCATACACACACACCCGCACACACACACACCCGCACACACACACAGACAGTGAGAGACCGCACAAGTTTAACAAACTGCCAACTGACTTGGCTTTAGAAGCTCTATGAACATTTTGTATTAAATGCAACAAAGCAATGGATTTTAATTGAATTTGAAACGGCAAAACGAAACCCTTTGACCAGTGCAATATGTAAGTATTTATTTTGTAACTGTTCGAGTAAATCCAATACATAAATGCCTGGTACAATTTCTATAATACGAGCACTCGAACAAAGCTTCGATTTGTTTGTTTGGATTCTAGTTCTCTTTCGCTCTCTCTATCTCTCTCTCTCTCTATCAACTAGTGTTGCCAATTTGTCCTTTTTGAGGGCAGATCTGTCGGTTTTGAAACTATGATTTCCGCAAAAATTTTAAAACGTCCCCTATACGGAAAAAAATGCTTTTTTTATATATAAATATAATAATATAAATATAAATAAATAAATATAAATATATAATATATAAAATCTTATTCATTTATTTTCTAATGAAAAGCTAATACTTTGGAGTTATTTATAAAGCTATGATATAATTATTTAAATTATTATTATATGTATTTATATTAAAACATTGTTTGTTCCGATTTTTTGTCCTTTTAAGACAGAAAACGGTCTCTTTTTTCTTGAGTTTAAACTGTTTTTTTTTTGTGTAGAGGCGTTGGCAACACTGCTATCAACTCTTTCTCTCTCGCCTCGTACGTGTTTGCAGCATTTCAGTTTCTGTTTCCACTCGACTATGCAACGTGCAAACGGCAAATAGTAGAAAAAGCAGGCCATAACGCACTGTAAAAAAAAAACCAAAAAAAGGCAGAATATGGCAACTGAGTAGGAGGAGAAGTAGAAGTAGAAGAAGTAGACGAGACGAGACTGTGACGAGAAGGTTGCAACTGAGGCGCACTTGACAGGCACTCATGACATGCGCTGAGTGCATGCATATGTAGCATGTTGCAGTTGCAGAAGCAGCAGCAACAGCAGCAGCAGCAGCAACATAAACCATGTGCACAATAGCCCACCTAGCACTTGACAACAGGCAACAGCAACGGCAACTCGGCAATGGGTCGAGAAGGAGCAGCCACAACGCAACGCAATGCGATGCAAAGGCATCAACACATCAACAGGCCGCATCGCGACGCAGGCTTCAAGCCAAAGCCAAAGCCAAAGCTTATGCCGATGTCGATGCCAAAGCCGAGAACGATGCCGATGCTGTTGGCGTTGCCGTTGCCATTGCCAATATATAAACGATGGAGGCGAACGATGAGACCTCATCAGAAATTCCGCACTCGCACTTGTATTCCCAATGAGCTGACAGCTGGCATTTGTGTGTCTGTCTGCCTGTCTGACTGACTATCTGTCTATAACAGAGAGGCCACAAAAAGAGCAAAGTTGAAATGCCTCATCGCAACTTGCCTCACAGTTGTGGCTATGAGAATGTTAATAGAATGTTAACTAATTTGCAGCCAAAATGTTGGTTATGGCTAATTGAAACTGGCGCCCATTTTGCTGGCCTTGCATTTTTCACATTGTTCTCAAAATGGTTTCAGCTTCGTCTTCGGATCGTCAGAGAGATTGTCAAGTTAAATTGGCTGTCAGCTGCACAAAGGTCCAAGAGCCAATGACTTGCCAAAAAGGATTGAAAACTTTTTACGCCCGTCAGCCCATCAAACCAGCAGCAACCAGAAACTGTAGAAGGTTTAGCAAACTCGCATTTGGTATTTTAATTAAAGTTGCTACAATTTGGTTGCATAAATACGAATATGAATATGACAATCAGAGCGTGCATAAATGCAAACTAAATTACACAGGAGAAAATAATAAAATAAATAAGCATAGACGAAGATGTGGAGGTTCGAATTTATTTTCAAATGGCGCCCAACGTATGGTAAAGCATTGTAATTTTTAACGATAGCTTTATTGCTAATTATTTTGTACATTTATATTAGACAAATATATACTAAGCGCAAGTATTAACGTCATTGGCTCAATCTGTTGGCAAGCCGAAAGTTACTTTGAAATGGCGCCCAACGTATGGTAAATAATTGGCATTTTTTAATCAAAACTTTAATGCTTATCTTTGATATTCAGCAATGACTTTAATATGTTACTCTGTACAAAATTTAGCTAGGGTTGTTTATATCGTATGTACTGGAGGTCTGCATGGCTGCATTCAAAACGTCAAATGAGACATTCAAGCTCAAATGAATTAAATGAGTTCAGCCTCGACTCACAATGAAATGAATGAATTGAATGAATGAATTCAAACTGAAAAGTTCACATTCAAAAAAGGCAGAGTAAATTGAATGACAAATAAAATTTATTTAATATAAAATTATTTAATATAAAATTAATGCTCGTTTGGACCATAGGTAGCACGAATGTTAATCAGGAACTTTATAGGTTGGATTTATTGCAGTAACATTTCTGTTTTACTAGATTGGACGTGCTTCCTGAAAATTTATACACGCTTTTACACAACTTGCAAGCCACAAACTCAGTTATTTCTCTTCCACTAGTGTCTAAGACTTTGGAAAATATTTCCCACACCTTGCTTCGACCTCTTTTCCCATTTAAAGAATATTCCCCGCTTAATACCTTATTTTTTATTATAGTCGGCGTTGCCTCGGCTGCAGTTAGCTGCGAAAATTGGATTTTTAATTAAATTATAATTTTGCTTTAAAATTCGCAACGGACAACAAACCTTACAGATTCAACATTTTTTTAACAAATATTGTATTCTGAGTATTCTGACAATCTATGCTTCATTCATTTCGTTCGGTTCTCGTTTTTTCGATTCCGTTCATATGAGTTTTTAAATGAATTTCAGAAATGAGTATTCATTCGATGAAACCGAATTTCTAAATTAATTTTTCTCAAAAAACTGAATAAAACTCAAGAGTACTCAGAGACATTTAAGTTTGAATGCAGCCGTGCAGGCCTCTAGTATGTACCTTCTGAAATTCTAAACAAAAGGGTTGTCAACGTAAGCCAATGTTTGCCATTTATCAAAAAAGGCTTTAGTGAGTCTCTTTGATATGATGATTTGAGATGAGGATTTATTATGCGCTTTGCAAAAGTGTTCACGAGTGTGATTTAATCTGCACACAAGCTGAAAATCATCTTTAAATGGCGCCCAACGTGTGCTACAGTTTAGTAGTTTTTGGATTAAGGCAATAATAACATTTCGAGCTGTCCTTGCTTGCTTTATTAGAGATACCTGGGGCAACAGTTTACAAGTGCCGACAACCGCTGTAGTTAAATGCAATTTAAATGGTTTGATTGACTTGATTATTTAATTGCCACTGGCCACACAAATAGCTAACAAAACGTAAGGACTTACAGATAAAACAGGCTGGGGAGTATTTTCTGGATGTGGAACATTGATTGAAAATCGATAACTGTGTGTGTATTTCTCAAATGGGAAAGTGAAAGGCTCCAATAATGGGGAAGTAACAGCAATTTATTGGTAATGAAAGTCAATGTCTATCCATCTGTCAGTCAAACAAAATACACACACACAGCAAACTATAATGTCAAATTCAGCTTAAAGTTTTCATTGTTTTTACTGGTACATTATATAGAAAGTTGGCCAAGAACTGAACCAAACAAACAAAAATAATATCAATGGTCAAATTCGAATGCCAATGCAATCGCAATCAAAAGGCCATTGAGAAATGCCGCGAAATTGAATTAGATTTGCATAGGAAAACAGGCAACGAGTACAACGACAACGATGGCTGTTAATAAATATTAAAATTTGAATTATACTTGGCAACCCAATGAGAATTTTATGCGCGCTGATAAAATGACCACCCAAGGCATTTCATTCTGCGGTCGAACTGAGACTGGTACATTACGGGACTGTAGGTGTGGTCTCACATTTTGGCAACTTTTCAAAAGCCGGGCAGTGATTTCAAGAGTACCCACAAAGCAAAGAGCCAAGAAATACAAAAAAGGAAAAATCTTATAAAAAAAAATATATATATAGATAATGAAAATGCAAAAAGTGACGACGAATTGAAAGTTCTCAACGTTTTCTTCGGTTTTTTTTCCTGCTGGCACAATTACCAAAGCCATTTTTGTTGATTTGTAACACATTGCAGATGATGATGACGATGATGAGGCGATGATGATGTACAACTTGGCTGTCGTGAAAGTAGAACTTGAGTGGCCCAAGATGTGGCGCAATTGTCACACAAACACTTTGCATGCACAATCAGAGCCTCGGCAAAGCAGAAAGGAACAAACCCCTCACGATTGAGTGCCATCCCATCGTCAGTTTGCCTTCATTTCATAGTCCCCCCACTGATTTCATAGCCTCACAATACTTCTGCTTCAAGTTGAGTAGCACTAGTAATAAAAGTATATGGAAACTTGTCGCTTGACACTTTCAAGTTCTAGCCAATTGGTTGCCATAGAAGAGATGCTGCCACCGAAACAACAGCTGTTGGGTTTCTGCACTCTTTGTCGCTTAATTGCATTTAAAGGAAACAATAGCTAAAAATTTCCATTGGCCATTGGCGAATTGTAAATGGCGCAAGGGCGCAACATTTGTGGCATAAATTAATATCTTTTATCTTTATCCTAGATTCAAATCTATCTGAAATTGCATTGGGCATATTTGGCATATTTCAGGGAGAATGAATGTCGAGGCTTATATAAGCTGTTGATGAATTCAAAAATCAATACAAATATTTAACTATGCATATAAATATATATATTTAACTATAACAAATTGTTAAGTACGAGTATCTGATAGTTGAGATGTAGAGTTTGATGCTCTTATATCATTTTTGCTACTTTTATGTAGCCAACATCTGATGTTGTTTTTGATTTAATTAAAAAAATTCCCCACAGGAGATATTAAATTAAAGTCCTTACAGAATCATAATGGATGTAAGCTGCTACAGTTTTCTTCTATCAAATGAGACAGCACGGAAATGACTAAGATATTGCCTGAAGGATAGTTCTCAATGTTTTTGTGCTCCTTTTCAAGACGTTAACAATAAGAAAAGCAATGAAATACATAAATCTGTATTTATGTTTCCAGTGTTCAATGCATGTACCCGTATATGACATTGCATTTGTATGCATTTAATCTGTTCTTTGTCGCATGCAATGAGACGACAATGAGAACAGAAAAGCGGCCATTGAAGGCGCTGAGCAAACCAAAAGGAAAGAACAAATAGAGTATTTATCAGGTATTCCGATGAATTTGATACACTTTCAGAATGCTCAAATAAAGTCAGAAAAACTTTAATAAGTGTGATACGTATACGTAATATAGTGAATAATTAATGGCATCTCAATAGATTGCCTCGGGAGTTATATTTATTTAATGTCTTCAACTTCTGATTAAAGTCATTGGACAAGTACTGGTATTATACGTAAGGGTACAAAACCGAGCAAAAAGAGTGCTGGCCATTGTCGTTGCTCCTTTTAGTAGTGGCTTTATGGAGAATCTCTTGGTCGTGTCATGCGCGTGGCCTTCACTTCCTTCGCTTTGCCATCGCACAAATAATTATGTGCATGTGGCCAATATGGAATCGTTGTCGTCTGTAGACAGACTGCAATAGTAGTTCTGTGAATGCGCCTTGTGTTCTTAGCCACGTGCAAGGTCGCAATTTCAGCGTTAAAATATTACACATTTAATTGTGCATTCGAGTAAAGTCAGCGATGTTACACAATCAATATTGTAAAGCGTAAGAGTTGCCTATCCCTCTTTTTAAATAAGGTTCTCTCTTGAATCAGAGTAAACGAATCAGAGATCGGTAGAATATAATTACGCTTTGTTATTGGAAAAATATCTTTACCTACTACTAGAATGAATTACATACATATGTAATCCTGAATCGTAAATTCTCTTAAATATTATTTGTGGATCAATATAGACTATTAGAACACATTTACAATCAGACGTGTTTTTATATGGTAACTAGGGAACTCCGATTGTGTGAAAATTTCAGTTTTCTAGGCTTAACCGTTTGGCCTACTCAGTGATATGTCACTAAGTCAGGGCAAAGAGTTTTAAATATAAAGCTAGGGTTCAGATTCAACATACTGTGCTCGTTAAAGTTAAAACATTAGGGATTCTGTGAAAATTTCATGTTTCTGGGCTTAACCGTTTGGCCTACTCAGTGATAAGTCCGTCAGTCACTCAGTCAGGACAAAAAGTCATAAGAGTAATAAGATTCAACATACTGTGCTCATAGAAGGAGGTTATCTTTTAAAAATTAGATTCAAAAATTGCTGTTGAGATGAGTCTCAAATGTTAATGCTAAATATATACTTTCTGGATGGATTTTAATATGAAAAAACATGTTTCTGATCTAATTTATCTCTGTTACCTATAAGATAGGGGGTTGTATCGAGTATTACCTGCAAGTCGGTGCCAGTTGTGCCCGGCTGTGCCAGATCACAAGCTGATATCCAAGGATTAAGGCGTGTTAGGGCGGTCGCAGTGCCGAGTATGGATTTCTTGAGGTCCACAACGTGCGTTGCTCCAGTCGTTGTTGTTGTTGTTGATGATGTTTTTGTTGCTGTTGCTGTTGCTGTTGCAACAGTTGCCGCCAAAGTGCCACCGTCCCTCTGGGCAATCGCAATCAGATGCGACGCATAAGCGTCGTTTCCACTACTTCTCCCCTTCTCTCCTGTCTCACGTTTATTGTTGTTGTTGTTATTGGTGTCTTCTACCTCCGTATCCTTCTCGTTGTGTTGCGCATGCAGCACACTTTCATCGACTAATCGAATTTCGTCCTGTTGCTGTGACTCGGGCTCCTGTTCCTGATCCTTCGGATGTTGCTGCTGCTGCTGCGTTTGTGTCAAGGCAAGACTCGCATCCAGATTGTAATCCTCATCCACCTCTTCGTTTAGCTTGATCAAACGATCGAATGACTCCTCCGACAGCAGATCGTCTTCGGCGACCAGCGCAAAGATATCCTCGTCCGCTACCACGTCCGCGTCCGCGTCAAATGCACGCGATGAGGCGTATTGCACGGGCAGTCCGCTGTTATCCTCCTCCTCTTGCTCCGCTTGCTCCTCCACCGGCTCCTGATCCGGCTCTGTTTCAGCCTCCTCGTTAATAAGAGTCGCCTCGCTGGATTCGGGCGCCCCCGCCGCTGATTCTGTGCTTTGAGCCGCGTCGTGGCTGTTCGCCGATCTCGTGCCCTCGTCGAGACTGCGGACACGTCGCGTCGAGGATGAGGATGAGGATGAGGAAAAGGATTCGTCCGGTGCGTGCAGCGCCGGTCGCCGATAGAAATCAAAGTTAAAGGGAAGATTGTGGGCGGGGGGACGTTCACTGCTGCTGGGACGACGGCCAGGGACGTCACCAGGGCTACCGTCGAGCAATTTTGGCAGCTGGAAGAATGAGAAGCCGCCACCAGCGTTGATAAAATTTAACGACTCTCTGGAGTCGTAGCTGGACGGTAAGGTTGCTGCCGCTGATCTTGATGCTGCTGATGTCGTTGTCGTTCTTGTTGTTGTTGTTGCTGGTGTTATTGCTGGTGGTGTTGCTGTTGTTGTTGTTGTTAACGTTCTTATTGTAGTTGTTGTTGTTGTTGTTGTTATTAACGAGCTGCTGCTGCTGCTGCTGGTGCTGGCACGCCGAGCCCCCGAAATAAACGCAAGCGCCATCACGACCAGCCCGGGTCCTGGCCGCATATTGACCTCGGGTTCGGCGGTGCTAGCATGGTGCAGGCCCGCTTGAGACGCGCTTGCGACTCCAATTCAATGCGAGTAATGATGGGCTCATGGCCCCATCATCATCATTAATATGTGGGTTTCGTTTCGATCTTTCTCAGCTGCTGTTCCCTCAGCTGCTGTTGCTGCTGTTGCTTCTCCTTCTCCTTTTTCTTCTCCTCGTTTGGTGCCGCTGCCTCCTTTAAGGCGGCTCCAAGCGTTACCGTTTCCGTATCCTGGCAACTGCTCGGCTCGTCTCTGCTCTCTACGGCTAGCGGCATGAATCACGTCGTTGTGCAGTAGAAAAAGCTACAACAGGCACTCTGTTTGCCAATAGATGGCGCTATTATTCCTTTTCTTCTCTTTCTTTTTAGTCTCTATGCAGCGGATCAGAGTCGCATGGCAGGCTTTAAAGCTGGCGGATGAACGAAATGCAGTGGGACGAACTGAAGCGAAGAGGGGGAGTAAAGCAAACACAACGCAACAACGTAACGTAACGTAACGTAACGTAACGAAACGGAAAGTTCCGACTTTTGCGATAAGCGATTAACGATTTATATGCCACTGATATCGATAACACAAAACATTTTCAACAATTAACTGCACTTTGCATTTGAAGGAATATATATATTTTTAGCTTTCTATTTATTTAATTTTCTTTTTTTTTTTTTTGGGGCCGTCGTTTAGTTGTTGCTGTGGTTACTATTTGTTTTTTGTTGTTGTTGCTGTTGTTGTAGTTGATGTTGTAGTAGCTGTTGTTGTTTTAGTAGTTGTTGTTGTTGTTGTTATTGCGACACTGCTGCTGCACATTAACCTTGAAATTGAAATTCGTGTGTGTCGTGTGTGTTTTTTCTTGTTTTGTTGCTGTTGCATATTTTTTTTTATGAACTTTTTGCCTCACGCGAAGGTCACATAGCAGCAATTTGGCTGGACTGCAAATATTATTTAATTAGTTAGAATTTATTGTGTGATTCTTTTTTGATATTCGCAAGAAACAAAAGACTTTTACGGTTGCCGCAGCATTTCGCACAATTTTCGGTTTCTGTTTCGCTCTCGCTCTCTCTCTGTCTCTCTGTCTCTCGTATGTTCAAAACGCCAACGCAACGTTTTATAGCTCGTTGTTGTGCGCCCACGCTCCAAGCTCAGCTGCGCGCTCTCTTTGGGCAACGGTAGCTACGCTCTTTTGCATTTGAAATACCGTTACATGCGTTCAACGCTTTGCAAAGCAATTGCCACACTTAGAAAACGCAGTTTGATGACAGAGATTTATGACAAAAACTTGCATTTTGCATTGTCTGCTGCTGCTATTTTGCATTTATCTATGCAACAAAAACAACAGCGCAATGTGTGTGTGTGCTAGTGACACAGCAGCCAGCTTTAAGCGAGCCAATAAGCAAGTGAGTGTTGGCAAAGAGAGAGTGAGAGGCGGTGAATGGAAGAGTGGGAGCAGCTTCACGACGAGCACATGATGAGAGCACGAAGTAAAACGAAGCAGCCACAGCAGCCACCGCACAAAGAAGAACGTCGAAAATAAAACGTTGCCAGCACACGCACACACACACACACACACACACAAATTGTGAGACAGCAGCACACATACAGGGCAAAGAAATTTATATAATTCGCAGCAGCTAGCGACCGACGCTGCCTGGTGCTGCTTCTGTTGTTGTTGTTGTTGTTCTTGTTATTGCTGCAAACACAAAACAGCGGACGAAGCGCTCGTGGGTGGTGAAGAATCAGTTGTTGTAAGTGTATGCGTGAGTGTGTGTGTGTGTGTGTGTGTGAGTAGTTACTTAGGGCAGCCAGGCAAGCACTCGGCGTGCCTTTTGTAGCAGCATGAAGTAGTCACCGTCTTCTTTGTCACTGTGCGTGCTAGTGTTGGTGGTAACTGTAAGTACGAATGTACATACATATGTATGAATGCGTGTGTAAGACGACAGCGACTGCGACGCCTGCATGTGGATTTTGTTAGTGTATATGTGTGTGTGTATTGGTGTTAGCTGCTGATTGTCCAACAACAAACGCAGCATAATTTCAGGCAAAATGTTCTTTTTGTTTCGAGCACGAAGAAACGTTTTTTTTTTTTGGGTTTTCTCTAAATATGTGTATTTTATATTTTGTTTTTTAGAATTTTTCTTGTTGCTGCGTGCGTGTTACAAAAGACGCTGCGCTTTTCAAAAATCATAATCATCATCATCGTCATTAGTGAAATATTATTTCAATGACTCTCTGGCCACACTGTGCGTGTGTATTTGTTAACTTTCACTTTTGTTTTATTTGCTGCTGCGTTGACACTGCGCACACACACGCATTTATATACATACACATACGCATATGTATAGGTATTTTCTCTTTTTTTTTTTTCTTTTTAGATGCGTGTATGTGTGTGTGTGTGTACTACTTCGTGTTTGCTGTTTCTGTTTCTGTACGGCGGCTGCTTATATAAGCCCGGAACATGGCACAAAAAAAAACTATTCGCTACGAACTTTGCGCTGTAATTTTCTGCAATTTTTTTTGGTCCAGCGTTTTGTTTATGCAACGTGGTCACACTTTGCCCTGTGTCAAGTGATTTTCACATCATAGTATTATATAACACATTGGGCAATTCAATTTTGCAGGTTTAATGTGGTGGCAGTCGATACATGACAACATTATATGATTCTTATTGCATAGATTCTGATCTATCGATCGCGATTTATCGAAACAACACAATTTACACACTCTCTCTCTCGCTCGCTCGCTCGCCTGAAAAGCGCTTACGTTACGTATAAAACTAACGTAGCAAATGCCTAAATAAACGTGTGTACATAATTACAATGTATATGTGTGCGGGTGTGTGTGTGTGTGTGTGAGTCCGTTTATCTGTCTTGTGTGTGTGTGTGGGTATTTCTTCCAAGAGCGCAGCATCAACTGCCGTAACGGTCGCGTGGGCGGAGGCTGAGGCTGAGGGAGAGGTGCTGGTTGCTTGCTCGATAGTCCAAGGGGGGGGCGTAAAGATTGTTGTAGACAGTGGCTACAGCTTTTATTAGTTGAACACCAACAAAAATGGTACAAATTGGTTAGTAAAATGGCACCGCGTTCCATTTCCAACAACTCATATTTATTAACGATAACGATAAATTATCAATTTGACGTTTGCTCGGTTTTTCTTTTTCTTTTTCGATTTGTAACATTTCACTATAATTTTTTGTACGACTCTCGTTGATTTATATTTTCGTTTCTTTACAATTACATTACAAATAAGAAATTTGTGTTTTTATTTTAATAAGGATTTCTTGTGGAATTGGTTTCTTTTTATGCTATGTATTTATGTATTTTTTTTCTTGCTTTTTTTGGGTTCTTTTGCTGCTTGACTCTGTTGGACAAAACAGTTGCGCGACGACGCAGGATATACCGTTACAATCCTGCTTCTTGCTGATGGCCCCAAACGGCACTGACTGTGCCACAAATTGCAGATGGCGCTTAACTGGAATATGCCAATGGCCCGAGCTGCCCATGGGGCAACACGACCAACGAACCGACTCTCTCGCTCGCTTGCTCGCTCTCTCTCTCAGCGCTGACAGAGAGAGCGGGTGTGCTTATTATGTCGCTCTCGCGACACTCTCTTCCATTCGCATTCGCGCGCGCTCTCTATCGTTCGTGTGTCAGTTCGAAATTCGAATGGAATGCTTCCAGTTATGTTAACTAACAGCGTCGAAATACGTTGACAGCTTAGGCTGTGTTTGTGTGTGTGTGTGTGTGTGCGTCGCTGTCGCTGTCGAGATGAAGCAAGAAAGATTACTTGCTGCAGGGCACTTAATCACTAATGACAGCAACTGCGGCAGCGACAGCGACAGCGACGTGGGCAGCGGTGCCTGAACCTCAACTCACTCAAAGTGCGTTGGCGTTGCCGTCGTCGTCGTCGTCGACGTTGTCGTTGTCTCCACTTGACTCGAGTCGAATCGACTCGACACTAGACTCGGATTACGTTCTTTGCTCCTACTACACTTTATTCAGTTCTGTTCTGTTCTGTTCTATTCTATTCTATTCTATTTTATTCTGTTTTGTCATTCTGATTTCTGTGTGTCTGTACGGCGCGTTTCGTTACGGCGTTTTGTTTTCACTTGGCCTAAAATGTCTAATACCCTATAATGTCGTTTAATCCCACTCAACGTGCTTTAGTTTCGCTTTGTAGCTTACAAAGGCACGTAAGGCGAATCCGACGTTGCAGTTGACAGTTCCAAATGAACTCATTCGATATGGAGAGAGAATAAAGCACACACAGTTGCCATCTCTCACTGTCTATCTCTTTTGGTTCTGTTTGCTTTAATTTCAGTTCAAAAAATAATGTAGCATAACTTTGAGCGCAAGCTGTCAAACTTGGCTAATCAGAAACTAACAGCATTCAAAAGAGAGAAACTCGGCCACAAAAGTCTCAGTCGACAGTCGAGTTGATATCTGAGAACTCTTGCCACAAACAAACAATCAAACAATCAAACAAACAAACAAATAATCCAAGGCCACGCGACCTTCAACAGTTGTTGCTGTGTTTGATGTTGATCCTGCCAAACTGCGATTCAGCCACTTGAATAATTAACCTTTCTTAATTAGCTTAAGTAACTGCCACAAATCAAACGAAGACAAGTGGCAAGTGGCAAGCGTAAGCTTTGAATAATGATCACATCAGGAAAACTGCCTCCAGTGCCCATGAACTCAAAAATTTCGACTTTAACCTTGGCTTTATTTAATTTAAAAAAAATAATTGAATTTTTCGAATGTTATTCTGTTTTGTAATTTTATTTGTTGGATTAAGAAAATGTTTTTCTTAAATAAATCTTATTTAATTAGTTAAGAATAATAAACAATTTACTTGATATACATTTATTAATTAAAAAAAAATATATATGTATGTATTATTAATTTAATTTTAATTGATTTAAAAATGTAATACAAAAAAATAATTTTATTGCAAAATGGTTTTCATATTTTCTTGTTTGAGAAGTATAGCTAACAAAATACAGTCGAACAGTCGAACACGAATCACCATTATCCAAAGAAAAGGTTCGAGTTATAGAGATATTCGACTTATAGAGGTCTGTTTCTTAAGTTTAATAATTTTAGATCGAGTAAGAGAGAAATTCGAGTTATGGAACTTCAACTGTAATTAAATAAAATAAAATGGGCTAAAATAGAAAAATCAAACTTAAGATAATGATTAATTATTCCATGTTTTTTTATTCGAATTCGCAAATAAAAATACCATGGAATACAAATTTTTTTTCAACAACATCCAAAAAAATAGTTTGAAATTTAATAATTTTTTTTCAAACCACAACTTCTTTGCTATTTTTATACTTTGTGGCTTCGGAAAAATAAAAAAGGAGATATTGCGACTTTGAAATTTTAATAAAAAATTTGAATAATTTCATTAGATTTGGTAATTAAAATCGGGGATTCACAGTGAATTCGTTTTCTAAACCCATTTCCTAGCGGATTTTCACTTGCCCCTGGCCACACCCGATGTGATAAGGATAAGGAACACAACAGTAAAAGTAAAAGTGAATGAGAGCGACACACAAAGGGCAAAAGGAAGGCACAAAGCACAAACAAAAAAACTTAAAAACAGCGGCAAAAAAAAAAAGGAAGAAAGACAAAAAGGGACGCACCGAAGAAGAATCCCACATAATTTGGCTTGGAAACCATTTTGCTTCAATTTATGCGCATTCCAATCAATAACTGTGACACATGCAACCAAACGACGAAGCGACGAACCAACGAACCAAGCAGGCAAGGACATCACCAGCCACCAAGGAGAGTGAAAGTGCTAAGATATGCTCCAAAGAGCAGCAGGAGCAAGACACAGGGAAAGGGGAAGGAGAAGGGGCAGAGGAGCTTTGGACAGTGTCGTAGGAGACAATCACACACACACACACACACACTCACATACACATGTATACGCACAAGAGGAATGGATATGAATGTGTCAAACTTATGCGGGCACAGAATGCTCCCAATGTGTGCGTGCAGAAATTGATAAGAAACAAAATAACCCTGAAGATGAAATTTGTGCAAAGAGCGCCCAGTAGCAAATGAGCGAGTGTGTGTGTGTGTGTGTGTGTGCGTGAGAGAGAAAATGGAGAACAAAACCAAAAAAAAAAAAAAAAAGTTGCCTGCACAAAAATAACAATACAACTCCTCAATTCGATAAAATTCTATTACCAGCTCAACTATGTGCTTGATAAGCACATACATATATGTATGTGTTTGTCTTAGCAGCTTAAGCATAAGTACGCTGATCACAAGCTTATTTCCAAATTCATTTTTTAAAATCCATGTTCTTATTAAATACCGATCATTTGGTATTTTTTGCCATGCATTGATCAGCATACCAGGCAGTGTCGATAAAATACAAAACGATAACGATTGCGACTGCCACATTATTAGGGGTGCCACAGAAATCGTTTTCGCTTGAATTTGACATACATTTTATATAAATTTCATGCAAATTTATGTGGCGAAAGCGATTTCTGTGTCACATCTGAACCACTGTTCCTAGATTTTGTCCCTTAAAACAAGTTCGATTTGTATAACCAAATTCATAAGAAATAAGTAAAAAAAAAAAAAAAAAATATGCTTGTGTCTTTTTAGCAAACTTTTTTTTTATTTCTAGCTTCTAGCATTCTTATTTAGAAATAAAATAAAAAATTGCCAAAAGAAACAAACCTAGCTTATTTTATCGGACAAAAACTGGCAGCAGTGATCATAACCGTTTGACAGCATTGCCAGCTGCTGGCTTATCGAAATTGGTTATCGCAATCGTAATCGAAATCAGCGTCTGTCTACCTTAGCGCACACTTTTTAGTGTGCACAGACATTGAGATAACCGTTACAAGGACGCGCCGCTGCTGTAGCGAAACTGGGCAACGAAAGGAAGCGGCAAGGATTTTGCGCAGTTTTGCTGGCTGGCGGGCTGGCGGACAGCGACTTCTGCTCTTTTTGCACGCACAGTAACACAACAACAACAGCAACAACAAGAACAAATAACAAGCAAGGAAAAAAAAAGCAGGCAGAAACAGGCAAAGGCAACGCAAGTTTTGTGAATGAAATTTCGCGCAGGCACAAAGCGCACAAACAATGTTAAGGTGGCACACAGACACACAAACACACACACACACAGACAGTTGTTCGCTCACTCACACTCGCACACTAGCTCACGTTCTCTGAGAAAGTCACGCGGCAGGCGTATGCACAGAGATGCGAACGAAATAGGCAAAAGGGAGATGCAAAGGCAGCAAGAGCCGAGAAGGGAGCAGCAGCTCCAAAAAGCAAAAGCAAACAATGCCGCGCTACGTGTGTGTGTGTGTGTGTGTGGTGTTTGAGTTCAAAGCTAGAAAATACGAAAAACGAAACGTAACCAAAGCAAAGCAAAGAAAAAGGAGAACAGCTTGTGATGGAATGGAATGAGATGGATTGGGTTGTGTTGTGTTGTGTTGTGCTGGGAGAGTTAACAGTTAACAGTTTGGGAAACCCAAAAGGGAATCGACATCTGCCGCTGGGCAAGACAGGCAAGACAGACTGAGGCACTCTGTCGCTCTCTAGCGGGCGTGGTGGTCTCTGTTCTGTGCCTGTGGGTGCAAATTTGAAGCTCTTGGAATGCTGGCTGGAAGGCACTGGGCCCAAAAACAAAACTAATGCTCAGCATTTATCGATGATGACGGTACTCGAAGCGGCTTCAGTGGGCCTCCATAGATTGACCCACAAATATTGCTGCAGCCGCCATAATTATGTTAACCTCTGGCCGCTGTCTGGCGCGCACAATGATAAACCTGATGATGATGATGTGATGATGACGATAACGATACGATTACGATTAGATAGTTCAACGCAGCGCAGTGAGAGTGCAATAAAGGCGATTGACAATATTATTGGTTGGCATGCGATCCTGCTACTAAAAAGGGCAATAAACCTGAACCGATTAAAAAATATAGAGTTGTCAATATTTCACAGAATATATTGAGCTAAATAAAAGATGACAGATGTTATTCGGCTTATTATTAATATATTACTCATACGCAATAAATTTTTACAAAAAAAAAATTTTTTATTTTTTTATATGCAAAGCTTTTTCGAAAGAATTCGTTCATTTTTATTCATTTTTTTTTAAAGAAAGCTAAACCTGTACATTACCAATATTTAATTTTTATGCTAAAGAATTCCGCTTTTGCTTAAAAGTCAATATCTTGACGCTTAAAATTAAATTTGTAGGCAGATTGATTTAGTATACCGTTCCATAATCAAATAGTCATTCCGCTTAAAATTCAGCTCAGTTTTGACCAAGCTATGACAGGCAAAAATTTATGTTCACTTTGGCATAATTTTATAAAAAATAAAGAAGGGTTTTAGGAACATTTTTAACATATTTAAACTTAGGATTTTTAATTTTGAAAAAGCCACGGAACCCTTGCATCAAAATCGCATTCTGGCGAAAAGCAAATTTTTTTACCGAAATTTTTAAAGTGTATCTGTTCAGTTTTGGCTAAGGTAAAGATAATTAATATTTAGCTTTCGCTATGCATAGTTTTCTATAATTAATTAGAAAACGAAAAGTCTTCGAAGATTGTCCTTTAAAATAAAAATAAAGTTGATAAAATGCATTAAGCACTTGATAACACTTTTTTAAAAATGTCAACTTTTGCCATTTGTTTTTTCATTTAAAGGCATACAAATGTCGCGTTCTCGATCCTGGAAATACCCATATGTACATATGTATATCTTCGTAGATAATTATTAAATTAAATTTGTAGGCAGATTGATTTATATTATAGAAATGATATAGTAATGATTATATATTAATTTTTAAAAAATTTTCTTCACTGATAATCATTATTTTTGAGTAATTTTATAAAACTTATTTAATCATTATTTTTGATCAAAAAAAAGTAAAACTCATTTGTCAAGATGAAGTCAAACATGACTTACATTTTTCGTCGCGTTCGCGATGCATTGTTTTCTATAATTAATTAGAAAACGAGAAGTCTTCGAAGCTTGTCCTTTATAATAAAAATAGCGTTGATAAAATGCATTAAACACGTGAGAACACATTTTTAAAAATGTCAACTTTTGCCATTTGTTTTTTCATTTAAGACGTACGAATGTTGCGTTCTTGAACGAATATAGGTTTATTTATTTAGATAGTTCACATAAAAGTATGCAGCGACTTTTATACTTATCGCATATGTATGTATGTGTGTAATGCTGCACATAAAATGTAAATTCATCTGTGTGAGTATAAGTGTGTGTGTGTGTCAGTTGGGTGATAAAGCCATAGATATAGCTTGGCCTGCATGCGTGTGGATAATGGCGCGCCGAAAAGTCGAAACGCACACACAACACACTAACAGCCAAACACACACGCACACACACATGTGCGCACATAATAAGGTGCGATTTGTCTCGCGCATAAAACGAAATTTCCTGCAAATATATATGTATATGTACATATACATATATACACACACCTACACTCACGCACACATGCTTGGTAGCTGAATGGCTGGCCAACAATGGTCGCTTCTGCTAGAGAGGTGGGAGAGAGTGAGAGAGAGAATGAGGGAGGGGTTGGTGGTGGGGGGACAGTTTCGATTGCTTTGTTGCTTGTATATGACAGCGTGCCGATGTCTCTATGTTTGTGTGTGTCTGTATCTGAGTGTGTGTGTGTGTGGAGGACATCTTTGTAGGTTAAGGCTCATGTCAAAGCCTGGCAAACTGCTGCTGCTGCTGCTGCGACAAAAGGCGTAAGGCGTAAGGCGTGGCAACACAAAAAAAAACTCGTTTGCCATAATTATTGCTTTTGTTGTTCGCTCGCTTGCAGCCGATACGCGTGTGTGTCTATGTGTGCGTATGTGTGTGTGTGTGTGTGGAACCCGCATTATTATTTTAACCGGAAATGTGTGTGTTTGTGTGCGTTACGTGTATAAAATTTGTGAACTAGATGAACTTTTTTTGTTGTGTTTTTTGGCGGAAGCTTATTCTCTGTGTGCGCCGGCGACAACATTTAGCAAATTTTTTATGACAATGTCGCTTGGCATATCTCTCATTCTCATTCGATATCGCACTCTCTCACTCTCCCTCTCTCTCACACACACACACAATGCAAATGCTGCTTGGAGTAACCTCAGCTGCTGACAGCGCCCACTTTTATGACAAATATTATGTTAAAGACCGAATATGCGCTACGCCATAAAAGTCAATCATTTTTCATTTCGCTTTGCGCGTCGTCGTCGTCGTCGACGTTGTTGTTGTTATTGTTATTGTTGTTGTTGTTGTTGCTGTCGTCGTCTCTCGCACTGCGTTTCCTTCATACCGCATCACTGTCACTCTCACAGCCATTCACACAAAAAGCAACCTCGCTCCCGCTCTTCCCATGGAAAGAACCCCCTTGCACAAGGGCGTGGGCAGAAGGGATGTTAGTGGGACCACAACCCCCTCCTAAATTGATATGAGCAATTTTGTTTAGCTTTAGTAATTTATGAATATATCTCTGCCATCTTAATTTGGAAGGATTTGAATAAGATTTCGAATTTTCATGAAAGAACTAAAAAGGTACAGATTGTTGTATGTTTAAGTTGTATCCAAACCAAATTTATCAGGGAATGCAAACAAGAGTTATGAGTCAGAAAAAAATCAAGCACTAATAAAATGACAAGGACATGGAAAAAATTGTACATATGGGCATTTCCAGAAAAAGCCAAAAAAAAATAAAAATTTTTTTAAATTTTTTCCAAAAATTTTTAATTTTTTTTTTAGAGAAAAAAATTAGGGGTTTTTCTTTTTTAAAAAAATTCCTTTTTTTTTTTTTCTTTTTAAAAAAAAGTTTTGAAGAGGGAAAAAAAAAAAAAATTTTTTTTTTAAATATATAATAAAATATTTGGGTCTTTAAAAAAAAAATTTTTTTTAAATTGGAAAAGGGTGCGGGGGCGATAAATTATATAAAAGAAAAAAAAAAAAATGTAAATATATTTTAATTATTTAAAAGTTTATTTTTTTTTTGGTTTTTTTTTTTTTTTTGTGGTTTTATTATTTATAATATGTTTTTTTTTTTCATATGCTATATTTGGTTGGACTATCCAACAACAGGATAAATTTTTATTTTCAATTTTTATTTTTCAAATTATTTTTAACTCTTATTTTAAATTTTTATCATAAAAATTAAAAATAAGAGTTATTTTTCAACTTTTTTATAAAAACCAGGAAATAACTCTTATTTCATACATTTTTAAGACATTTTAATTGTTAACTTTGTTATCCTATTTTATAATTTTAACTTAATTAATAATTAAATTTAATATGTTAATTATTTTTTACTGTCCACTGGTTTACTTTGTCATCCCTTTTTGGGTAAAGCTGACTACGTCCTTGTCCCTTCCTCTACTTGAATGCTGCCTTTGGCTTTGCCGCTTGCTTCTTCTCTTTTCTTTTCTTTTTCTTTCTTTTCCTTTCCTTTTTTGCTTGTGTCCGCTGGGGACATTTAATTTTTGGCGGTCATTCGTTGTGATTTTCCTTGATATGCGATATAGTATTTTATGTACAGTTCGTCTATATGTATGTATGTGTATTGCTCGTGTGTGTGTGTGTGTATGTGTGTGTGTATTCATCGTTCTTACGGACTTGACTAACCGTTTGTTGTTGATTTTTGGCGCGGCTTGCTTCAATTTATGTTCTGTTTGCCGTTATTGTCGATTTTTACTTGTTCTTGCTTTCGTTCTTTTTTTTTGTACATTTTAAAGGACCTTTTTTGGGTGTGGAACACATTTGTTGTGTTGTTATATTGATAAGTTCATTTAATGGGCACGGCCTGACTTGCCCTCTTCCTGTGTTACACACCCAAACACACAGTACGTCAAGTAATTGTTTTGACAAAGAAAAAATTTTGAAAATTCATTTTAAAAGAAAAAAAAACATTTATTTTTCTCCTTTAAGTTTAAAATTTATTGGTTCTTAAATATTTTTCAAAATAATTTTTCATAGTCAAAATAATAACTTGACATACTGTATGTATGTACATATACATATGTACAAACAAATGTGTGTGTGTGTTTTTTTTTTTTGGCATTTATTTGAGAGCGTCGCGCCTAATGAGTTTAATGCTTTGTTATCAGCGCTGTAATCTGCTTATGTAATATGCGGCCAAAACTTCAACATAATTGAATCACAAATTATGTCATTTTGTGTGTTATACTTTTTACACACACACACACACTCACAAACATACAGACAGACATATTCAAAAGATTTGAAGGCTTTAGGCTCAACTTTAAATGCATTTAATGTCGTCAGATTGCTGGGGAATAATTGAGTGACTGGCAATTAAAAATTACGCTGATAACGGTATTTACGACACCGCCCAATTTTATTCGGATTTACAAGCGACAATGTAATCTGTTAGAACGAGACAACAGCATCATACAAAACGATCTCAACAAATACTCTTTCTCTCTTACTCACACACTCAGTCGCGCCATTTCTAATTGCTGGGTTTGTTTACATTTTGTAGCAGTGCTGCCATCTAGTTGAAATCATAATGGACTAATTTTGACCCCGATTGGTTTGACATTGAAATGTCTGCAAAGTGCTAATTACAAGACGTTTAAGCAACCGTCATAAAGCAATTACGGGAAATGCCACACCTGAGATCAAACTCTATTTGTTTTTAGAGCAATTTCCAATACTGTAAGTACACGTGCCCCGGGGGCTGGGCCAACACCAACAATCCTCTCTCTCTCCCCCTCCCTCTCTCCTTCGGTGTCTCCCTACGATTCCTGTCAATGACGGAAGGCCACTTTCATTTTGTAGGAAAAGCAAATGAAACTTAACGGAAAAGAAAATTACATCATGCTCGTTTCAATGGGTCGACATAATATTATTTTCCTTGGTTTTTTTCTCTTCATTTTTTTTTTTCTTTATTTGCAGCCCCGACCCCTCAAATCTTCCACTGTGCGTGAGCCTTACAGTGAGAGAAAAATGGCGTAACAAAATTAACCTAAAGTTTAAAATTTTCAAATGAATAGAATTCAGATGCAGAATCCAATTCAAAGTTTTTGAAACAGTGTGAAGGGATTGGAAAAGTTCACATTTTGCGAACAAAATTAAATTTTTAAGGTAAATAAAATTTTTGATACAGAAAAAATTAGGGGTAAAAAATAATATACACTAGCTGGAAAAACTATGCGTACAACCATTTTTTACCTTAACAGCTATTATAAGTGAAGTCTTCATATTTAGTAAAAAAAAAATATTTGGAAAGGTTGTTTGAATTCCGTTTGAATGATGCAAAACTTTCCTTAACTCATTAAGTACCCATTGTAAAATTTTTGTGAAAGTCTACTTTTCCATCTTTTATTCTCGATTTTTAAAAAAAAATATTTTTACACAAAAAAACCATTCTAAGAGTGACTGCAAAATCACTTTGCTAGTATTCTACGGGATTTTTTTAAAATTGCGAGAAATTACTACAGTTGAACTTCCATAACTCGAATTTCTCTTTCGATCTCGAGCTAAATGGCAGTAAAATTAATAAACTTATAAAAAATAACTGTATAAGTCGAATATCTCCATAACTCGAACCTTTTCTTTGGGTAAGGGTGATTCGAGTTAGGAAAGTTCGACTGTATTTTAACCCATTTATCCTACTTTTCAGACAAAAAGTGGCTTTTTAGCAATTTACAACAAATCATGCTTAGACTTTGCAATGGTTTCTTGATTCATTTTTCGCTCTGTGTATTCATGTGCACCATCATTCTTCGCTGTTGCTATGTGTGTGTGTGTGTGTGTGTGTGCGTCTATGTATTTGTGCGCTTCATCATCATCTTCCGGGCTGCGTCGCGTCTCCAAGCTCCTGCGTTCTGTCGATTTTTTATTTATTTATTTTATGCCTACGCACACACACACACACATACATACATACATACATACATGTATATGTGTGCCAAGCAGTTTGACAGGTGTCGCCGACTGAGTGGCTGAATGACTAGCTGACTGCGGGGCTAACGGGATCAGGTGGGTGCCAATCCATGGGGAGGGGAGGCGGGGTTGTGGGAGGGGTGGCTGGTTGGGCTTGTCGCGGGCGTGGCTCGTCTGTGTCTCGTGGGCAGGGGTGTGTGGGGTGGGTGGGGGAGTTGACTGGATGAAGTCGATGAAAAATGTGTCCCTATTATTCTTTGTATTGTTTTATGCGGCATTTATACGCTTATTTTTTGTTGTCTTTTAATAGACGTGGCAAATGTACGCCAAAAACAAAGGCGACATCATTCGCTGGGGCTACTTTACGTACCACAGCAGACAGACTGAGAGAGGAGGATGTTTTGGGGAGGGGTAGGGGGAGGTAGGGGGTGCTGGCAATGCCAGAGGGTGCTCCTTGTCCCAGTGCCCCTGTCTGTGAGCGTTTTATCATCATCCAATCAGTAGATAAATAACATATAAAATGAGGTGCTTAATCGGGTTTGAAGTGATGAAAGTGAAACTGAGCCGCATTTCTCTCTCTCTCTCTCTCTCTCTTTCTCTTTGTCTCTGTCTTTGGTGTAACAACTTTATATTTGGATATCTGTTACATACACACCCACACATAGTTTAAGTGCGTGTCGCATTACATTTTCCATTTCGGCACACCTTTGAGCCTGTCAATTGTGCGTGACAACATAATTCAGGATTAAATTGTAGGCGTACACAAGTAATTTGTCAACATTTATATACATTATCTACAAATCATGGATATTGACATTCAAGTTTCGCTGCAACAACACATTTTGAATTTGGCGCACATTTTGCTGTTAAGCTTATCGATAAGTAAGCATATATCGTAGCAAACTAGTTGGCAACACTTGCAAACAGAGCTGCGCACATCGATAGACGCAGCAAGTGTTATCGGTGGCCACACACTATTTAATCGGTGAATATAAATATAAGTAGCACCTCGGATTAAGTTGAAAAAATTATTTATTCATTTCGAAAAGATATTAAAAAGTGTTCTTTAGTTGTTACCTTTTAATTGGTAATCTTGCTAATAATTGTCCAAATCGTACGACCGTTTGTGTAGTGTGTGGCCTACATCGGCAGACAGCTGTCTATTTTTTTTTAGTGTGTGAAAAATATCGAACAAAACAGTATTATTCAGCCTATCAACGTTAATAAACAAAGCATAATAATAATTTACAATTCATATTAAGCAAATTGCATAAGCAGCAAATACTCATAAGCTGCAAATAACAAGCGGCATCACCTAAATCAATGCAACAACAATAATAAGGAACATATTTGTCGTATAGTGGCAGCCGCCCCCACAAAACTCGGCTACAAAAAAGCTAAAATGGCTAGGTAAACGATAAAAAGCCGCATAAATTAAATTAATAACAAAGCAATAATCTAAACTAAAATGCAAATACGATTCCTAAGAACTGTTTAAGTGTGTAATAAAGACTTGTTGCTTGCTGCAAATTTGGCAAACGTGGAACGCTGTGTATTGATTTTGTGGTGCCTTTTTAGTGTTGTAATTTTCAATCGTATTTGTTTATATTTAAACAAATTGAGCGAAACGCTTTTGTTTATTGTCATAGGCATTACTGGAGTTTTAAGTGTTGCCTTATCAGTTCGCCGCTTTAACGATATGCGTATGTCAAAAACCGCAACTGCTTTATTATCGGTCACATTTATTGCTAATGATTAACATGCAAACAATTGTTGAGAAGTCATTCAAATAATTGAGTGGTTTGTGGCCCAAAGACGCTAATTGACTAATAATCAAATTTGTTATGATTTGTGTAGCAATAAGCAGAGCAACTCTCCCTAATCAAAGTCCATAAAATGTTTACACTTCACTTGGGCTCATGATGGAATAAATATAAGGTCGTCTCGTCGGCTGCCGAATCGTTCGTTTTCTATGGCTTTAACGTTAAGTTCACGTTCAGGCTCTCCCTTTCCCTCGCACTGATTATTAGTATAGTTAAAGCCCTACTTTTTGCCGACGAGACCACCTTATACTTATTTCATCATGCTTGGGATTAACAACTACATGTTATTACATATGTTATGTTCTAAATATTGTGCGAGGGTGGACTGATAAATCATTGGCCTAAGTAAAAACAAACAACTTTTCTAAAAAATTCTTAATTCAAATTTCAAAATAGCCCAGTATTTGTATTTATTCGATTTTCTTCCTAGCCCTAAAGTACATAAGATTACTTAAGATAAAAGCACTAGTCACAATGAATGAGATTTCACTCAAATAATTAAAAAAAAAATGACTTAAAGAAAGAAAGTTAGTTAAGAAGAAGTTAAGAACCGTCAGTTAAAGTGAATTATTTGAAAGTGTCCAAAAAGGGCCAACAACTCATCAGCCCACCCTCGCATATGCCTAGCAGCACTGTAAAATCAATAAATGCAATGCCACATGCATTGTTTTATATACCTTGATTATTTTGTTACTTATGAACTTTACGTATAATTGCAGCCATGATTTCGTCACTTGGAACTAGGGAAATCGTTAGTTACAAGCGCCTGGTGCGACTCAACTCTAATATGTAATTACAAACGAACGGAAAAATGACACTGAAAAGTTGGCGGCACAAGCGCAAATAATTGTTGAAACGCACTAAAATAACAATAAAGTTATATATAACATTTCGAAAAAGTTAACAATAGGGGAATTAAGATGCTCGGACGCACACAGAAGCTGCTGCTCGGTCTTTTAATACTGTTGCTGGTCAACATCTTGTGGGTTTCCTCCGGTGAATTAAGCAAGGTAAGGCCAAATGAATGCAAAGGAATTCAAGAATTTTTAACTATTTTTTAACTCAACAGTATCTGTACGACGATGACAAGTATGACAAGCCCTTCCTTACAACCTACTTCAAGACGTCCATGTTCAGCATTTATTTGCTCATCATTGGTATCATTGCGCCCTGGAAGGAATCATGTGATCGTCAGAATGGCAATTATGTGGTAAGTAGAGACCAAGAATGGCTGAAAAGCATTTTGAGTTAAAGGAGAATCACTTTTAGATCAAGTTATTTAGAAGAATAATAAAATACACACTTTTCTTTGATTAGGATACTTTAGAAAAGGTTTTTTTTTTAATTTTACTAAAAGTGATTCTTATTTATCAGGGGTGCTAAAGAAATCGCTTTCGCTTGAATTTCACTTTAATTTCATAGAAATTTTAGTGAAATTCAAGCGAAAGCGATTTCTGTGGCACCCCTGTATGATTTTTTAATACAAGCTGGAATCAATACCAATATTCATTACTTGTATTTAAAATTTTTACTATAAAATTAATTTATATCGTGGTTTTTTAATTGGTTTTTATAACGAAACTATCAGGGGTGCCACAGAATTCACTTTTGCTGAAATTTCACGTAAATTTCATACAAATTTAAGTCAAATTAAAGCGGAAGCGATTTCTGTGGCACCCCTGAATAATTAATTTTTATCAAAAATAAGTGTTAAATTTAATGTGTATGCCAAACATCATGAAATAGTTTTAATTTGAAGATTTGTATTTTAAAAAACAAACACATTCTGTTCTTTCTTAATACATGTGCTCCGCAGATGATGGATCAAAGCGGCGACGATGAGAACTATTATTCGAATCAGGCTGCCTTGGTAAGTCTCTATAATCTATAAAAATGCTCTTAATTTATTACTCTAACCCACTCAACTTGCAGGGCAATCCCACCTTTGTGCCCATTCGTGTGGCCAATCCCATCAATGGCGTCTTATCCGGCACCGAGAGCGACGATTCCAGTGTGCGCAGCGTGCGATTCTGCAAAATGGCCGAGGTGCGAGAGATGTCGGCCCATGAGGCAACGGATGCCTTGATGGCACGCCTGTCCTATGCCGCCAGCATGCGGATTAGACGCCAGAAGTCACATCATAAGACGGCCAAAACGGCGCTGCTTTTCTGCCTGCTGTGGTTTGCGGCCAATTACTTTTCGCAGCTGGCACTGGACATGGATGAACTACCCATGATAACGCTTATCAGGTAGCAAAGATCACGAAAAGTTGAAATATTTCAAAGCTAATTATCTGATATTTTAGATCCACAACAGCCACGCTGTTTGTCATTTTACTGGCAGCATTATTTCCCTCGGCAACGGGCGATAAGTTGACCATCACAAAGGTTATAGCGGTGACCATGAATATTGGCGGTATTGTGGCAACCACCATAAACGATCTGCATGACTCAAAGATGACACGCGGCGTGTTGTTGGCTCTGTTCAGCGCATTCTTTTATGCATCCTACTTGGTGTTTGTTAAGCGAAAAAGCGACACCGAGGAGAAGGTGGACATTCCGCTGTTCTTTGGTAATTTATAACTATTTAAATATTAAAGCTAGCGGCTGCTCCCAACTTTATTTCTGGCAACAACAACGACAACGCACACAAGACTCTCGTTGTTGTCGATGTTATTGTAGTGCTCCCAAATCCAGATTTCGTGCCCACCGCTGATTTAAATGTTTTTGTTTGCTTGCAGGCTTCGTTGGTCTTTGGAACATGTTGCTGTTGTGGCCCATCTTCTTTATACTGCATTTTACCAAGATCGAAATATTCGAGTTGCCCAGCCAGGGGCAGTTTGCATTGCTCTTTCTGAATGGCTTCATTTGCACCATGCTAGCTGTGGCCCTTTGGTTATGGGGCTGTTTTCTCACCTCATCGTTGATCGGCACGTTGGCCATGTCGCTGCAAATACCCCTGGGCATTGCCTTTGATGTGCTGCTGAGGAGCAAACCATATACATCTATGCACTGGATGGGCTCACTGGGATTGCTCGTATCGTTGCTGCTCGTGGTGCTGCTGATGCGCAACGATGATTCAGATCCGCTTATGAAGATCTTTAAAGTTGTATATAGAAAATTATGTGGCTGCCATAAAGCGAACATTGTGAGGTATGTTAATCTTAAATCAATATTTATTTTAAACGATTTCTTTATGCGAATCCAATTTGTATTATAGGGTCAGCGATGATGAACAACAGGAGTCTCTGATTAATAGCAGTGATTAAAGTCTGACATCGGGTAGGAGAAGGCTTTTGAAAAGCGCGCTTCTAAATTAAAAATTGCTCACTGCAATGCAAATCCAAACTTGGCTGTTCACGAGTTCGTTTCGAATCGTTCTTTAATCTATAGCGACAAATATATTGAGTGTATGTAGTTGTAGATGATATTCCGCACAACTTTCATATATATGTATTTATGTTAAGAGTTGATCTTGATTTGCACTTTTATGTATAATTAAGATAATCTATTTATTGCTACTACCATTGTATCTTTCTGTAAATAGCTATAGTCCTAGTGTGTATTTCTATGTGATAGGTCTTAAAAATTTGCTGAAGCTCATTTATAATTATGATTATTATTGTGTTTATACTAAATAGCCGTGCATAGCCTATTATCATTGCTATAGTGCTCGACTCTATAATCTACATATACCCACGAGATATTCAAAGATTTTCTGTTTGATACCCTTTCATATTTAACAATAGCACAGGTATCAAACATAGAATAGTTTCTATACTTTAAAGTTTAAACTCTATTAGATATCTAATCTGTAAACTGAAGAACCTAATAATTATACGTTAAAGACAACATTGTAAATGTTTTATTTTAAGTTAATAATGCTCTATAAATATTAATGCCTATTATATTATGAATTTGAATTCCAAGACAGCATCCAATTGTATTAATATTCACTATTGTTTTCAATAAGCAAAATCAAGTTGAAAATAAATGTTAACCATGCCTAATAATAAAAATGTATTAAAACAGTATTCATAGTGATATATTATTATTACTCTGTGACATGATATTTATTTCATTTATGCTTATTTATGATTTTCAATTTGAAATTTAAAAAATTTAGTTAAATTTGGAAATTGCTTAATTTTGAAGCTAAAATTTCGAAAATTGCACTCGAATTTTTGTTAAATTTTTCTCGAAATTTTAAGATTTTTTTTAGCATTTCGTTTCCGTAGAGGAATTTGAATTCTTGATTAATTTGAATTTGTTAATTTCTCGCGCGCTTTTTGTGTTTCATTTCAAGGGCGGCATCGATAAATACTTTTGATATTACACCGCCGCAATGGAACTTGTTCCGAACGACTCGATACTAGTGATGTATCGATGTTATTTTACATCCGTACTCGATACAGTATCGAGTCGATACAGATCAAGTTGGGCCAATTGGTGTTTATTCTATTTCTCGCTGTTGAGCTGTTCGGTCGTATAGCGGTTATTAAATTGTGATAATATGAAGTTCCAACTGGCTTTGTGCCTTGTCGCCATTGCGGCCGGCATTGTGGTTGCTGATGAAAGCAAAGGACCCAAAGTGACCGACAAGGTAAGCATCATCCCCACACACACACTCAAGCATCCATAATTGTGTACCTACGTCACTTGGTATACACAAAAATACAAAAACAGATAAATCAGTTTCGCTGTTTTTTTTTTTTCGAAATGTTTAATAAGTATTGTGTTTGAATGTATTTCTTGTGTAGGTTTTCTTTGACATCGACATTGGCGGCGAATCGGCTGGTCGTATCGTAATCGGTTTGTTTGGCAAAACTGTTGAGAAAACTGTGAAGAACTTCAAGGAGCTCGCTGAGAAGCCGCAGGGCGAAGGGTAAGAGTAACAAATGCACCGCTAATTGTCATCAACACAGACACCCACGTACCTCACACATATACACACACATGCAGAGATGCGATAGTGGTGTACACACGCACACACACTCATTTGTAGGTTAGAGCGACAGTAGTTCATATCAATTACGTGGCGTTAAAGTGAGAATTAGTTAATAAAAGCAAATAAGAATTGCGACCAATTGATTTGTTTACCAAAATTTGACAACAATTTTGTTTGTGTTTATTATTTATTTACAGCTACAAGGGCAGCAAGTTCCATCGCATCATCAAGGATTTCATGATCCAAGGCGGTGACTTCACCAAGGGCGATGGCACTGGCGGACGTTCCATCTACGGCGAACGCTTTGAGGATGAGAACTTCAAGCTGAAGCATTATGGCGCTGGCTGGTTGAGCATGGCCAATGCTGGCAAGGACACCAACGGATCTCAGTTCTTCATTACCACCAAGCAGACGAGCTGGTTGGATGGACGTCACGTTGTCTTTGGCAAGATCCTGTCCGGCATGGATGTGGTGCGCAAAATCGAATCCAGCGCCACCGATGCTCGCGATCGTCCCGTCAAGGATGTTGTGATCGCCAACAGCGGTACTATCGAAGTGCCCGAACCGTTTGCCGTTTCCAAGACTGATGCCACCGAATAAACTAAACAAGCTACTGTAAATGCAGTTTTTGCCGACGGCATTATTTTAATCATCTCTTTTTAAACATAATCAATTGAACTAGTAAGCAAATAGTGAACATTTTGGTGCCAGCAATCGATTTTCCTCAATCCCTGCCACATTATCCATGGCATGGGGATTTTGCATTTAAAATTGCACATTTGGCATCAATAAGATTTTGTATTAATGTTTGTCCTGTAAGCAAAAATACTCTGCTCAATTATTCACAAATTGTACTGTCAATAAATGCATAAACTGTGTGATAAAAAAAGAAACAAAACATCTTTTATTCTTCCTCCTACTTTTTTTGTTCTCTTTAGTTTTGATGGGACTTCAGTTCGTGCTGCGGTTCATTGAACTGGTTTTTCGATGCCAAATTGTGGTGTTGTGTGTGTGTGTGAGTAGTTTACTGTTTGTTGTTGCTATTATGTGTGTGTGTGTGTGTATTGTGTTGGCTTTCTTTGTACTTTTGCTGTCTCCCTTCAACAACAAAACAGGTTTAAAACGACAACAGTTTCAGGTTGTTTGAATGCAAGTCACCTGCTAACTTTATTGCTAATTTCTTCAGATTCTATTTTATTTTTTGCTTCCCCTTTTGGTTGATTCGAGTTCTAGTTATATTTTGACAAAAAGCTGACACAGTTGCTTGTCGCTTTCTAGAATATTTTCTTGTGTTCTCGATTTTAGCGATTAGTTGACAATTTTTTAAGCACATAATAATAGACTAATTGCATTAGTCAATAAAACAATTTGAGGTCTGAGTCAACATTCAACAGATTGTAAACATACATAAATTGGATTAGAAATTAAATGAAAATTCTCCGGAATTTTCTGTGCCAATTGCATTCAATTGGCAATGCGTTTTAAAGCTTTCGTTAAATACACCGCTAACCGGTGCAATTTAAAAGACCCCAAAGAAAAATACCAAAGAAATACCAAAACTTTGATTTGCGGCTAACCTTTCCATTCCCAATGTAGGTGTATCAAGTATGATCAGCTTCCAAAAACGGATCTAGACAATGTCTTTATTAAAGTCCGAATATTTGTATGTTTAGGTATCTCGTAGTCAACCTTATTTTTTTAAAAACGATAACTATATGGATTAAGATCGAGCATCTTTTAACTTCTTTGCTATTGATTTGTAATCCTGCAAAGCAATGTTTATTTAATAGCTCCATATTAACCCCTGTTTTCTGGTCTACATACACACACACACACACACAGATGCAACAAAACGGAGAGCGAATTGGAGCATTCGAGAATCGTGAGAGAGAGAGGATCGTTGTGAGGAATTACAAATTTGCCTGTGTCAGTGCAATTGTACCCCATTCATTTAATGAAACACTACACACACACACACGCGTGTGCATATACATACATGTTTATGGAGATTGTCTGTGCATGTGTTTAGCTGATGTCGGCGGCAATCTCATGTGCCACATATGTTTCCATTTCCAATACACACTTCCAGATAGTACATAGAATATAACCACAGAAATTCTGGACGCTGTCGCACTTTTATAATTATATATTTGTTTTTCTGCTTGTGAACAATCAGTGCTACGAGGCAAGGCGCTTGAAGAGGAGACGCTGGAAGCAAGAGCGAAATAAGTTGGAAAAGTTTTGGAAAGTTTTTTTGCAAGTAATTGCAGTTGCATACTCAAATAATAGAAGGTCAAGAAATAGGCTTTACAATGGTGAGTATTAAAGATTTAATTCAAGACAAATAGAAATGTCATAAAGTTTAGCGGCTTATAAATATTTAATTGATAAGAGCAGAGAGATTGAGAAAGTGCCGACGCTGATGTGTACCAATGAAATCTAACAAATACATAAATATATGTATGTTTGTGTATTTACTTACTCTCCCCTCACAGCATCCACATAAAGGAGCCGAAACACCTTGGGTGTTACTGCTCTTACTCCTGCTGGGCGGCAACACTTGTCGCTCGGCCAATATACTCGTCCTATTTCCGCATGCCAGCGAGAGTCACTTTGCAGTGATGAGGACCTTGGTCACCGAATTAGCGGGCAGAGAGCATAATGTAACGGTATACGGCAGCCATGGTCTAGGTGAGCGCTTGGAACGCATTACAGAAACTGTTGTCGCTCCGGAATTTGACTTTTGGAGTAATTGTAAGTAAGCAGAGGAAATTCAGTTATTAAATATGCAACTTATGAGAGACTTTCCACAGTGCAGCAGCATGGGGCACCGGGTGGCAGCTTGGAAGATCTCAGTCGTTTGGCTGACAGCAAATTACGCAGTTCCTTGGCCCATGTGGGAGCACAGGCTTTGGAACACTTTCTGTCACAGTCGCCGCTGCAATCGTTGCTGGCGTTGCCAACCGCACAATTTGATTATGACATCATTATCGTTGACTACTTCTACACGGAGGCACTTCTGGCGCTGGGCTATAAGCACAATAAACCCACCATTGGCATAGTTAGCACCGATTTTGGCAACTACATGGATGCAGTGCAGGAATCATTGGTGCCCGCTGCCTGTTCACCCATTAACTTTGAGCACTACACATCGGATATAGGCTTTTCAACGCGTCTGGGTAACATACGTGACTGCATAGCGCGCCGCAAAAGTTTCCACAAGGAACATTACAAGGCACAGGATCAACTGATACGCAAACATTTTAAATGTAAGTTTTTAGTTACCATTGTGAATGACACAATGTTTTTTATACGTCTGGCAACACCAAGCCGACTAACTTGACGAAAGTCGAACTTAACGTTTTTTCAATTTGAGTTGCAGTGGCAAGCAATGTAATGGAACTGCAGGCACATCATTTGTCGCTGTTGTTGCTGAATAATCATGCGCCTCTGTTGACACCACGGCCTTTAGTACAACAGCTTGTGCCCGCCGGCGGTCTGCATATTCGCGGGCCACGCGAGCTGCCCTGGAATATCAAGCGATTTGTAGAAGAGGCTCGAGCCGGCATCATTTACATGCAGTTGGGCAATGAACAGCTCTGCGGTCAGCTGCCCAAACAGAAGCTACAGACACTCTTTGAGTTTCTGGGTGCGCGCAAGGAGAGCGTGATTTGGACCTGCCACGATGTGAAAAAGCTTGAGGGGCAGCCCAAGAACGTGATGATACAGCATGCAGTGCCCCAAATTGACATCCTAGCGCATCCGAAAGTCCGTGTCTTTATCATGAACGGCGATCTTTTGAGCCTGCAAGAGGGCATTGTGCGTCATGTTCCCATGTTGGGTCTGCCGATCTTCCAGAACGAACGCAAGAATATGCAGCTGGCTGTTAAGTTGGGCGTGGGCGTGCAGTTGGATGCAACTAATTTTACTAGCGCAGCTCTAAACTGGGCACTGGAGGAGCTCATAACGGGACAACAGTATCAGCTGACAATTCGAGAGGTGTCCAGTGAGTTCCGGGACAGACCGCTAGGTGCACTGGCCAGCGCCATATTCTGGGTGAACTATGTGGTGCGGCATGAAGGCGGCGCTTCGTTAAGAACACGTGGAATTGATATTGCCTCCAATCATTTGCATCTTTTTGATTTGTTCATGTTTTACTTTGGAGTGGCTGTTATGTTTTGCGTAATTTTGCTGGCCGGTTACTTAGCACTCGCATATGCTTTGCAAAGAAACCGAAATGTTGAAAAGCTGTCAAAGTTAAGTTAGATTTATGTTAAAAGAAAACCACAAAGCCGAAGTGAACTAATAAAGATTAACATTTTTCAAATAAACGATTGCATCGATTTAAATTGGCGCCAATTACATGGTTGCATTGGCAGCAATACATTTTTGATCAATACAACCCTGAAAAAAAGTGCTGCCAAGTTTTCAGCAATCGACGGTGGCCATCTTCCTTTCTAAAGAATCGCGTTCGCACAGCAGACGTGTTTAAAACCTTTTCAAGTGTTTTAAAAGGTAATAATTGATTTAAAATAAACTAAAATGCGTTTACAAAGTGCTGGTAATGTGTGAATGCATGTGCATATGAATGCAGACCACCTGAAGCGCGTATAAACAAGTGGCGAGCCTAGCGTGTCACACGTGGAGTCTCGAGTTGCTCAGCGGAGCAGCAATCGCATTGAGGTTATGTTGATTTCGCGCAGAAACAGAAACAACAAAAGCCTGAAAATACAATTTGTGTGTGTGTGTGTTAAATAATTGCCTAATTGTTGTGTCTTTCTGTGTGTTTTACAGCTCCGCCAATATGTCGACTGGTACAACGGCCACAATCCGCACCCGCAAGTTCATGACCAACCGTCTGCTTGCCAGAAAACAAATGGTCTGCGATGTGCTCCATCCCGGACTCTCGTCGGTCAACAAGACTGAGATCCGCGAGAAGCTCGCCGCTATGTACAAGGTGACCCCCGATGTTGTCTTCGCCTTCGGTTTCCGCACTAACTTTGGCGGTGGTCGCTCCACGGGCTTTGCCCTCATCTACGACACTCTGGACTTTGCCAAGAAGTTCGAGCCCAAATACCGTTTGGCACGTCATGGTCTCTTCGAGCAGAAGAAGCAGACACGCAAGCAGCGCAAGGAACGTCGCAACAGAATGAAGAAGGTCCGTGGTACCGCCAAGGCCAAGATCGGTACCGGCAAGAAGTAAAGCCCACTGGAATCCCTAATTGTGTGTGTGTGTTGCTGGTGGCGCGCACCGACAATTCCAAAAGTTGCTGGTTATGCGTTAGATTCACTTTTTTTAAGTTAAAATGACAACACAAATCAGTTGTTTACTTTTGGAGCGGCTTTTGTTTTATATGCTTAAGATAATAAAACTCTAAAAGTAAATAAAGCAATGCATTTTCAATGAAACATTTGTAAAAGATAACTGCCAGTTGAAACTACATCTAAAATGTGGATAAAAACATAAATTGGCAAATAAACAAAAACAAAGTTTTGGCCGCTAGCCTTGCCATATGTGTCAAAAAAGAATGTACTCGAAATGGCAGCACCAAGTTTTAACAGTCTGGCTACATTAGTCGAGCATTTCAACCCTACTAGCAACGCTACAAAATTATTGCAAAAAAAAAAAACGAAACCGGAAAAAGATTCATATACAGAAATTGTATAAAATTGTTTTAAATGACCGTTGATAAGTTGGTCAGCATTTCAGCGCACTTTTCATAGCAGCAATTACACAAAAGCCAAGCGGACAGCATCGATTCCAAATAAAATGTCCAACAGCGGGGGTGGTGGTGGCGTCGGCGGCGGCGTCAGCGTCTCGGCTGGCGATTGGATTTGTCCAGATATTGAGTGAGTGCGCGTAAAGCTTGCAGCGTAATGTGTGTCCAAGCTTGGTTGGCGTCTACCTAGGATTTGAGTGTCAGCAGCACAAATACCCCTCCACAAATACACCCATCTCTAACAGACAAATGAAGTAAATTATTGTTTTGTTACTCTTATTCTTCCTCCATTCCGCTCGCTCGCTCTTGGCATTTTTGCATGTGTGTGTTGGTTATGCGTCGTCTGTCTGTGTTGCAGCTGCCGCCATTTGAACTTTGCGCGTCGCCTGCAATGCAATAAATGCAATCGTGAACGTGAAAGCAGCTTACTTGACAACAAGCCGGACAAGGACCGAGACAGGGATCGAGATAGAAGCAGGGATCGTGAACGTGGCAATGGCAGTAGCAGCAGCAGCAGCTCCAGCAAAAAGAAACTGGGCACGGAAATTGGCAAAGTGGCGGCAGACAAGTCACGTGGTCTGTTCAGTGCCGAGGATTGGCAATGCAGCAAATGTGCCAACGTTAATTGGGCGCGCCGCCAGACCTGCAACATGTGTAATGCGCCCAAATTCACAGATGTCGAGGAGCGCACAGGTTTGTGGAGCAACAATTATTGAATTAAGCATCGGAATATTATAAATATTTCTTTTGTAGGCTTTGGCGGCGGTTACAATGATCGTGGCGTTGTTGAGTATAAGGAACGTCAGGATTCCGACAGCGAATACGATGAGTTTGGGCGCCGTAAGAAGCGTAAAACTAATGATAGAGGCGCTGGCAGCGATGAGGATGGACGTGGCAGGGACGATGCGAAACGCGCTAGACGCAGTGATATTGATGGCGAAGAGGAGGACGAAGATGACGAGGAGGACGACGGTGATTTGTCCAAGTACGATTTGTGGGGCGATAACGAAGTGACCTCAAGCAATGTTAAGCGTAAGGAGACGGACAATGGAAATAGTAGCAGCAAGGAAAAGGCAACAGCATCAGCAGCTGCAGCTGCTAGCAGTAAAAGAGCCTCGAGGGAGTCCACCTCGTCCGTTTCCTCATCGTCCTCATCCAGTTCGTCCAGCTCGAGCGATTCCTCATCAACCTCATCGTCAAGCAGCTCCAGCAGCAGCAGCAACGCATCCAACAGCAGGCGTGGCAAGAAACGTTCTGCCGAACGTGCTGCTTCTGGTCGGCGCTAGACATTTTAATTTTAAACTCCGTTGTGGAGGATTAATTCTTTCGTCTTGTTTATTTATTTTTCTAAGCCTGCATCCCACTTCCCATGACATGAAATGAAATCCTCAACACTATACAAACAAATCCAATAAATTCATATAATTTAAGAATCATTCAAGGGCTCTTTTATTGACTGACAGCTTTTTAACTCATTAATGGAAGGTATCATCCGATTGCTTTTGTGTGGCAGCAGCCTCCGCTTCACGTACCTCCTTCAGACGTGCCAGCTCCTGGCGTGCGTCCTCAATTTGCTGCTCCGTCACCGTGACGGGAACATCGCAATCGATTTGTTCCTGTCGCACAAATGACATTTTCTTGATGGCATCCTCCAGATAGGGAATTTGCTGTGCCTGCAGCTCCTTGTGATAGGCCTCGAGTCGCTCCTGCTTAATGTTCTCGCAGTAAATGTCCGTCAGCTTTTGCAACGACTCCTTGCGTGTTATCCAATGGAAGTGTGTGGGCGGCGGTTTATAGACCAAGTCGAGTTTCTCCAATATCCACTCGAAGCGTGGATAGTCCCAGCGCCTCAGGTATTTCAGAAACTTTTTGCGCTTATCAATCAGCTCCTTGAGTCGCACTTTAATTACTCGGTCGCGTGGACTTGTCTCCATGTGCGCCTGATACCGCCGTATAAATGCAGTCATCTTGGCCACTGTTGCAATTGGCGGAAATTAGAGTGAACTGATATTAAAATAATATTAATAAAATTATACATACGTTTCGCCTCCATTGAGCCAAAGTCCTGGCCATGTCGTTGCACCTCTTTGACCATTTCATCACGATAATACCGTGTGGTCAGATTGTTCCGGTTGTTGATCAACTTAAATATCGATTTGACTGCTTCATTAGCGCTAAAATCAAATTAAATTTAAATTAAATAAAATCTGTAAACTGTAGTGCATGCACTTTTACTTTTGTAGCTCCTTGGAATCCTTGTAAACCGGCAAAATTTCATTTGGATCCAACGGCGGCAGCTTGGCGAGATCACCGCTTTTCTCCGGCTTAATGCACGATATCTTTTCAGGTCGCACCCATTTAATTTTCAAATCCGACTTGAAGGCATAGTCACGCACAAATTGACGAGGCACTACGTGCCCTATATTTAATAGTTTATTCATAAATAACAATTTTAGTGTTTATCAATGTGATTTCGGTTTCGGGTTATATCATTTAGTAAGTGTGTACATATTGAACAAAAACATGAATAAATGCCGCAACAGCTGATTAGTGTTGTAAATCATCCATGTTCGATAATTTGACAGCACTGTACAGCTGATATTGTTCAGTGTGTACATATTGTGTCAAGACACGCAGCACCAGTTGTTGCTTTGTTTTGTGAGTGTTGTGCTTTGTGGATTAAAAATAATAAAAAAAATTGTGAAATTACAAATTAAACTATTCATAATTTGTTAGATAAATATATTACAATGGCACACATGTCGCATATGTTGCCGCAGGCATCGACGCCATCGAGTGTTTCGTCGGGCAGTTCATCGCGCACCATGTCGTTGATGGAGAAGCAAAAATACATCGAGGATTACGATTTTCCTTACTGCGATGAGAGTAGTAAATACGAGAAAGTGGCAAAAATTGGACAAGGCACATTTGGGTACGTTATTTGAACATAATTATGTCTAATATATGTTACAAATAACATTTACATATCGCAGGGAGGTGTTCAAAGCACGCGAGAAGAAGAGCAACAAAAAGTTTGTGGCCATGAAGAAAGTGCTGATGGATAATGAAAAAGAAGGCGTAAGAAGGCGTGGCTTCTTATAAATACTTTGTTTACTTATGCTCTCACATTCATACACAGTTTCCCATTACGGCGCTGCGCGAGATACGAATTCTGCAACTGCTGAAACATGAGAATGTCGTCAATTTAATAGAGATTTGTCGCACCAAAGCAACAGTTCACAATGGCTACAGATCGACTTTCTATTTGGTATTTGACTTTTGTGAACACGATTTGGCCGGCCTGCTCTCAAATATGAATGTCAAGTTCAGTCTAGGCGAGATTAAAAAGGTTATGCAGCAGTTGCTCAATGGTCTTTACTACATACACAGCAATAAGGTAAATAAATAAAAACAAATCATATATGTACAGCTCCGAAAGAGAACCTGACACCAGTGATGCCAAATATTTGCAGAAAAAGAATGCAAAACAGCCAAAGAAAACACAGAAAAAAAAGCTGAAAAACTAAAACAAAAATAAAACAAGCCAAACTTTTTTTTCCTATTTTTTTTTTTTAATTTAAAAGTTTTCAATCATCTGCAATGATTTTTGCCTATAATCTTTAGGTCCTTTTTTTTTTTACATATTTTTAACATTCTCCCATTTTAAGAGGTGAATTTTTAAAAATTTCCAAAATTGGCAGTATGGAGTCAGACTTTAGGAAAGAAGATGTTTGAGATTTTTCACGACTGAAGCAGTTAAAAACCAGACAAATCTTTTCGAAAAAAGGCCAAATTGTCATCACAGCCCGTCACTGATATTCAATATGTTTGTTTGCAGATTCTTCATCGCGATATGAAAGCAGCCAATGTGCTGATTACAAAGCATGGCATCTTAAAGCTGGCTGACTTTGGATTGGCGCGGGCATTTAGCATTCCAAAGAACGACTGTAAAAATCGCTATACAAATCGCGTGGTCACCCTGTGGTATCGTCCACCGGAACTGCTGCTGGGAGATCGCAATTATGGCCCGCCTGTGGATATGTGGGGAGCTGGCTGCATTATGGCCGAAATGTGGACGCGTTCGCCCATTATGCAGGGCAATACGGAGCAACAGCAGTTGACATTTATCTCGCAGCTGTGCGGCTCCTTCACTCCAGATGTTTGGCCCGGTGTCGAAGATCTGGAGCTGTACAAATCCATTGAGTTGCCAAAGAATCAAAAGAGACGCGTCAAGGAACGATTGCGACCGTATGTTAAAGATCCCACTGGCTGTGATTTGCTTGACAAGCTGCTGACATTGGATCCAAAGAAACGCATCGATGCAGACACAGCACTGAATCACGACTTCTTTTGGACAGATCCCATGCCCAGTGATCTGAGCAAGATGTTGTCTCAGCATTTGCAGAGCATGTTTGAGTATTTGGCGCAGCCACGACGAAGTAACCAGATGCGCAATTATCATCAACAGTTGACCACTATGAATCAGAAGCCACAGGATAATAGCATGATTGATAGGGTCTGGTAGATCCATACTTATGTAATCCTCATTAAGATTAAGGTTGGATGCGAGCATATATTTTTAAGACTGACTGTATATGCACTAGCTCATAATCATCAAAGTACATCTTTAGTTAGTTGTTCATGCAACGCATGAAACACATACATTTCCATACAAAATTAAAAAAAAATGTTTAATTTACTAGGCTTTTAATAAGTTTATAAACCAGAATTTAAAAATTGATTTAAATTTGACATTTTTTACAAAATCGGTTGAATTGCATATACAACTGACCTATGCTTTATACAGTTCTGTAAAATAGCAAATAAATATTACGAAATAAATAAATATTAAGTGCCAGCTGTAAACACTGAAAATAAAGTTTAAATGTTTTATTGAGGGACCGCAAACAATGATTTTTTTAAACTAAATCACACTTCTAATGGACCTAGAAAAACATGAGTTACTCCAAAATCTTTATTTATTCTCAATCTGCATTTCCGCCATGATTTTTATAAATATGATTTTCGCTTACATTTGAGTATTTAAAAAAAATTAAACTCAAAAATATTGATTACAAATAAATTTTGCCTTTTTCTTCACTGATAATAATTATTTTTTATAAAACTTGAACCATAATCATTATTTTTGATTTATGATTTTTATTTTTTTCGCTCAAATTTAGCTGCCTTATAAACTTGACATTGTCATGAGCTGAGTACTAAGCTTAAGTTAAATACAAATGCACTGGGTGGACACACTGAAGAGTCTTGGTATTTTTTAGTACATTTCGCTTAAACTGTCAGCATGTTGCACGTTGAGCAAAAGGTAAACAAAGCCAAAAAGGCTGAGAAAAAGCAACGACGCTGCCTGGCAATTATAAAAGCGGACTGCAATGTGTCTGCGAGTGATGCTCCGACACTTTACCTGGCCATACTGAACGTGGGACTCAGCAATGGGCTGTCGGAGGAGACGCTGCTCGCAGCGGCTGCCAAGACAGGCGGTCAAGTGTCTCAATTGTTGATGCTGCCATCAAAGTCGTATTGCTTTGTGATGTGTGCCAGCTTAAAGGACGCCCAGCTTGTGTACCAGGGCATGCACAATCTGGCGACCATAGGCCAGCAGGGCGTCGTTGCCTATCTCAGTTACGTAAGTCAGTTGCCCGAGGAAATTGAGGCTAGTGGTTGGCAAAAGCCATTGCCCAGTGGATTAATCTTATTGCCCGATTTTGTGAGTGCTGAAGAGGAGGCAGCTCTATTGCAGGCTGTGGGCGATGATGAAGCATCTGTCCATTCGGAGGATAAACTGAAGCACCGGCATGTTAAGCATTTTGGCTATGAATTTCTCTATGGCAGCAACAACGTTGATCCCGCGCAGCCTTTGAAGCAGTCCATACCAGCTGCATGTGATTTTCTGTGGCAGCGCTTAGACAACAGCGATTTGCCAAAGATCTTGCCGCCGGATCAATTGACGGTGAATGGCTACGAGCCGGGACAGGGCATCCCGCCGCATGTGGACACGCATAGTGCATTTGTGGATCCAATTCTATCGCTCTCCCTGCAATCCGACGTTGTCATGGACTTTCGACGCAACCAGGAGCTGGTGCATGTGCTGCTGCCAAGACGTTCTTTGCTGATCATGTCCGGCGAGTCGCGCTATGATTGGACACATGGCATCAAACCCAAACACATTGATGTGGTGTCCACATCCTCGGGGAGTCTAACGACACGGGTGCGCAGCAAACGCACCTCGCTCACCTTTAGGAGATTGCGTCGAGGAGCGTGCGATTGTAAATATCCCACGCTCTGTGATACACAGCAGGCCAGAGCTCCACAGGCATTGACTGTTGCTTTGGCCACGCATGCCAGTCACCTGGAGCAGCAGAATGTCCACGAAGTGTATGACAAGATTGCCAATCACTTTAGCGACACACGGCATACGCCCTGGCCACAGGTTGCCCAGTTTCTCCACAGCTTTGGGGCATTCTCAGTGGTCCTCGACGTCGGATGTGGCAATGGCAAATATCTGGGCTGTAATCCGCAAATACTGAGCATCGGTTGTGATCGCTCTTTGGGCCTACTTGGCGTCAGCTACGGACGAGGACAGAGTGTGTTCCGCTGCGATTGTCTGCAGTTGCCGGTGCGAAGTTCCAGCATTGATGGCTGCATCTCCATTGCCGTCATACATCATCTGGCCAGCAAGGAGAGGCGTCTGACCGCACTGCAAGAGATGGCACGTGTGCTGCGTCCTGGCGGTCGTGCACTCATCTATGTCTGGGCCAAGGATCAGCGAAAGAACGACAAAAAGTCGGCCTACCTCCGACAAAATAAGGCTGTCAACAAGGAACGCACCACGGAGCAAGCGCAACGTCAGAAGCTAGCCCAAGAATTGGAAAGCATGGAGTTGGAGCAACAACAGCAGCAGGTGCAGGTGCCATTGCCGGTGCACACGAATCGCACAGAGTTCCAGCAACAAGATGTCTATGTGCCTTGGAAAACCAAAGATGAACAGCGTACAACTTTTCTGAGATACTATCATGTTTTCGAGGAGCAGGAACTGGAGCAGTTGGTGTCCCAGCTACCAGATGTTATAATTAGACGAAGCTACTATGATCAGGGCAATCATTGTGTGATTTTTGAACGAAAGTAGAAAGCAGAAATATACAAATTGTTATATTACTTTAACTGGTTTTCTTTTTTTTAAATATATTACAAGGTACCTCAAACGAATTCTGAAACGTTTTTAAGGAATTTTAAAAAAGAAAAAAAAGAAGAATAAAATTTTAGGAATGCAAAAATGGGGAAACAAAATTAGGAATCAAAAATTACGAATTTCAGCTTAGATAAATATTCGGAGTACATAAATTAGGAAAAAAAATTGGGAAAAGTATCTCGCGACTGTTAATAAAATTTTTGCTGTCTTTTCCTAATTTTTGCCTTCCCAATTTTTGCTTTCCAAATTTTTGTTTTCCTAATTTGGATTCCTAATTTTTTTTTTCTTTCCGAATTTTTGTATTCTAAGCAGAGCTCGCAAATAACAGTTAACACTTATTTCTATTTCGATCTGTTCACTGAAAAAAGCAGAAAAAAAGTAAAACCCAGTAGATTTCTCACTGAGAGAAACACTTACTTCTTTTCGTTTGTGCTCTCTGCTCAGCATTTTCCATTTAGAAAATAAATTATTTCTGTATACTAATAACAGTTAAAAAAAGACTTTTTAGCTAGTGCTCCCGGAATAACTGTTAGAAAATGAGTAAAACACAAAAGTGTTAGTCAAAAGTGTCTTTTCAAGTTGTTGTTGTGTTAGGTGCGCAAAAATCGACACAAACTCCCGAAAAAGCAACACACCCACAGAGATCAAGATAACTTTTTTTGGTAACTTTTTCAGGGATAAAAGCTTCCCTTTTGTAAGAGCTTTGATGTTAGTTTTTATAGCAAGCTCTCTGGTTTGCACAAAACCCATTACATTCCGAGAAGTTATCGGGTTCATAGACAGCGCATTATAAATCGGGTCTACGATTTCCCGAAAACCTTCACTGTCCAACAGCAAAAATGGCCTGCCATCGGTTGTAACTATTTTGACAATAGATGCAACTAATGTCTCTTCATTTGTTGCATAGGCAATTTTTCGCTTTTTTGCAACTTGTACCACATTGGTGCTGCTGTTGTCCTCCAAGTCTTCAAAAACATCAGAATGTTTTGTCTTCAAATGACGTCTTAAATTTGTTACATGCGTTCCAGTTAATTTGCCACACACGTTGCATTCAGATTTTTTTAATTTGCCATCATATTTAAAAAAATAATGAACTATGCTTTTTGGACGACCCATTTTACAAAAAATTGTAGCAAAAAAAAAACGTTTTAAATTTTCAAAAGGCACTTTTGATGTTTTCTGCAGACGAATCAGTTTTTGAATGACACAACCATAAGGAAACAAAATTAAATGTTATTTCTTGACTGATAAGCCTACTGAGAAAAAAACAAATTAATGTTTTGTTTTTATCCCTTTTATCATTCTGTCAGCTAATAACTGTTATTTTCCGACACACTGAAAGTGTTAACTGTTATTTGCGAGCTCTGATTCTAAGTAATATTTTTCGACGTTAATTATTACAAAACCCTTCAAATTTATTTAAGTATTTCATTTATTTGATTTCAAAAAATACACATCCACATATAATATATATTTGTAGCGAATTGAACATAAACCAAGTATTACTTAGTTAAGCTTACTTTTGACCCATTTAAATGGTGTTTTATTGTAGCTTTGGACCACAAAATTGACAATTCCTTAATAACAACATCCCGTGTTCCATTGAAATGGTATAATCATAGTTATTTATGTTAGTTTTGGAGTCTGTGTTGATAGTGGGATTAGAGTTTGTTGTGCGGGTGTATTTACACAAGATTTGATTTAACCGAGTTTTTAGATATATAGATTTGTATATTGGTTTGAATATAGATAGATATTTGAGGGATATATATATATAGGCAATTATTGCTCTGATAATTTGAGTAACATAACTAAAATATATAGAGACTAGCTAAAGTAGAGAGAGAGAGAGAGAGCAAATGATTTCTGTGTGCTGCCATCAGTTCTATTTAGAATTTTTAATTTTATATTCACTATAATCGAAGGTACATCAAGTGAAACTGTTTTTTAAAAATGCATGCTTAAACACTACAAGGATACATGATGAGTTGGTATATATATCGAAGTATATATATATTTTTTTTTATAAATTACAATCTACATGAAAACGTACAAGTTACAAGTAGTTTTAAAAACACTTAGAACTCATTCTGGGCACTTTCTTATTTGACAATAATTACACTATCATATATAGATATAGGATTTTAAATTTTAAAGACTAGTATACAGTTTCAACGTTTCGTTTTTGGTCGTGGGTAATTGATATGTTTGCTAGATGTAAGCAACATTCGGATTTTGTGCCTATAAGCTAAGTATTTTCAGGGTGTATAGTTGTGAGTGTATCTCATCTAAACAGAGTTTGCCAATGAAAATAAATATAGTATATACTTAGAGTGATGTATAAATATAAGTGTGGTGCCCTAGATTTGGCTATAACTATGAATATATATATGGTGTAGATATATTTATAGAAGAACAATAACGTTACTAATTCGTTCAACAGTTTTGTTTTGGTCTCTTTATTGACCAGAAATTCATCATCATAATATTAAAGCCTGATAGTTTACTTGTTTGTTTGTCGTTAAAGCTGATTTATCAGTTGTGTGTGTATATATTTACATACGTTTTATGGGTTCAATGTTCGTATGTGTATACTTCAGTCGTTGTTGAATATACAAAGCTTTTCTTGCATGGCGTTGCCCTTGTTTTTTTTTTACTCCTACTCCTACTCCTATTCCTACTCCTACTCTTAACTCTAGTTCTACTTTTAGATTTGTAGAATTCCATCTCTCATAGCTTTCACCGAAACACTTATTTGAGCAGCTTGGCATACATCGTAACCACCTTTCATCTGAATTAGGATCAGGGTATTATCGGTAGTGCAGCGATGGACACGATATCTGACAGAAATATAGAAGCTAGCAGCCGCTGGCTCTCGGAGTCCATGCGTGCCCACCGCTGCTGTAGTGCATTGGGTAGTTCTATGTTTGTGTGTGCTTGGTGCTAATCTGGTTGTGGGTCTGGTCTGGTCTGGTCTGGGTGTCCAGTTGCCTTGAGTGAGAGAGCGCGCTTTAGATAAATGTTTCGGCTGCCATTTGTTACAAGCATTCCGCCAGCGGCGGCTTTTCAATTGGCGGCGACGGGCCGGACACGGACACCATTGGCACGGCACTGATCTTGGGCTTGACACTGATCTTGAGGCCCAGTCCCAGATTCTTGGGGCTGTTGTGCGGCGATGATGATGCTGTGGATGAGCGTTGATGCACGAGGACACGTGGCTTCGCCTCAATGGCAATGCTGGGCGTGGAGGCGCCGGATACGGATGCCGTGGCCGTGGCACTGGCCAAGAGTGGCACATGCACCAGCTCCTCGACCGTCTCCGCCGAGTCCTGTGAATCGTGCACAATGGCAGCGGCATCGCTATGAATCAATGCCGATATGGAGTGCGTGTCATCATCCTGCATATAAGGAGGCGGCGCCTCCAATGAAATGCTGCCCACGATGACATTGGCCGTGGTTATCGCCGATGAACGGGCCAGCAAACTGGTGACAGCTGTCGGCGATTGCTTGGCGTCGTGGAGCACGGGCAGCGTCAGCAATTCCCCAGCGTTGTTGCCACACTCCTTTAGCTCAATGTCCTGGGAGGAGTTTTGTTGCTCTCGCTGCTGCTGGACGGAGTCATCATCGGTGCGCCAGGGTCGCAGGCTCTTCTGAAAGCCCAACAAAAGTGTTAAGGAGTAAGTACGGAAACAGTGCAACATTTTGCAAGTATTTTGAATATCAAACACGAAGATTTGATGCCCATGCAATTCTTAAACTAAGCCATAAATATCGACCTATAGTTTTTGTGGCAGCTACAAACATATATAATATAAGTGAGTGATTTGAACAAATTTACACGGTATATTTAAATTTTAAAATTTATTAAAAGTAAAAATAATTTAAGTAACAAAGAAAAATTGATTGACCAAAAAACCAGGAGAATTTCGAGTTATAGAAGTTCGAGTTATAGAAGTTCAACTGTGTTTTTTATTGAATGCTTGTAGGCACTTATATTTTTTAAAAACTTTAATTAGCCAATACTTTATAGCAGCGGTGGGCACGCAATGGCTCCGGGAGCTAGCGGCTGCTAACGAATTCAGAGTTCGTGCCCACCGCTGCTTTATAGGGTCGGAGATGCTTCCTTCGTCCTGTTACATGCATTGAAACTAATACAATATCCCCTTCTGCTTATTTTTATAAGTAACGGGTATAAAAAGTAAAAACAATTTAAGAAACAAAGAAAAATTGATTGACCAAACCAGGAATCGAACACACGACCCCCGACGCAAGGGCGAGTATCTCTAGCATTAGCCTGACCATTCAAATAAACGAAAAATATCTAAGGCTAGGCGCACACTGGGAGCGGAAAGCGGAGCGTACGTCGGAGCTTATAGACGAGCTGATAATTTCAGAACTAAAATGATAAATCAGCTCAGCTTTCAGTGTGCGCGCTTGCATACAAGCAGTGCGTTTGTTTTTTTTCAAGTTGATAAGCTCCGATGTACGCTCCCGCTTTCCGCTCCCAGTGTGCGCCTAGCCTAATAATTAAAAATCATCTGTGTCGACTAGACCGAGATTCGAACCCATGATCTCCCGTTTCGCGTGCAGAGCACTTTTCACTTCCACCAGTCCGCCTCTTAGACTGATGCTGGCAAATTCGATATACATTCTTGCTTAATATACCCGCCCCCCAGTGTATATAGAAGAACTCACCCTGCGTCCATTGTCCGTGATATTCTCGGCACTCTTGGCCTTGCGGCAGAGAACGCTCTGTGAGCCGTGGCGTCGCAGGAACTCGATCGAATCGAATCCTCGACCCTCGGACGACACGAATATGGCCGAGTTGATGCGACTGCGCGTGCAACGCTCCGATATCGATGTGGAGCGCTCCTCCGCCAACATGTGGATGTGCTGCAAGGACAAGAAGCATTAGCAGAGCATTGGCTATCTATCGATAATATTGAAATCTTCGATAATTTCTCTTACGCGGCTATTGCAGTGCAACGGTGGGTGAGCAAAGGTGCCGCCACAATCACTGCTGTCGAACTGTAATCTCATATTGCAATATTGTAATTGAGAAAAGAAAGAGGGAAGAGAAAGAACAGATAAAGAGAGAGAGAAGAGCCACGGAGAGGTGGAGACGATTACACACACACTCGCATAAACACACACACACACACTCACAAAACATACAATTTGTACATTATTCGAATTGGAATTCTAAATATCCCACAACGATTACAAAGCTCTATGGAAGCATCCTCCTAAGGCAAGAAACAACAACAACAATAAGAATAAGAACAAAGCGAAAGCTGCACAAAACTCTACAAAGCGATACAAAAACTGAGTGTGGATTTGGTGTTGTTTTGATATGTCCAGAATTTGCGGCTGTGTTTATAATTTTTTTTGTTTTGTTTGCTGTTTTTGCTGTGCTCTTGTGAAGCGCGAGTTAAGAATGACTAAAGTCAACCCTTAACCCATTAAACTATGCAGGGTGTTACATTTCTGGTGTGTGGGTGTAGACAGGGTAAAATTGATAAACAAGGTGATGTACCCCAGTGAAATAAGTACATGTGGATGAAGTTATTCAATAAAAATATCTTTTTAACAAAAAAGATCTGATGCAGATTTCCTTAAATAATCTTATCATTTAAATTCCGTTTGAATGGTACAAAAAGTACCCATGGATAATTTAGAATTTTTGTAAAAGTGTTTTTTTTTAACTTTTTTCCTCGGACTCAAACAAAAAATGTTAGGATGCAAAAAAATTCTTCAACCAATTCTAAGAGTGACTTGAAATTTTTAAAAATCTTTTCGCTCGTATTTTATTTTTTTACTATTTTTTGAAAATTGCCAAAAATGATTATTTTGACCCTCTTTTTCTCCTTTTTATACAAAAAGTGGCATTTTAATTATTATTAAATATTGGAAAAATATTTAAAAAAAAGAAATGAAGTCATTTTTTATAAGCTGAAGCATCAGACTAACACTTAAATTTTTTTGAAATCTCGTATAGTTTAGAATTTATAGACGCCTAAACTTTTTCGCAGGTGCTGGTTGAAATAAGCTGTGAGCCACTGTATTTCACTGGGGGTATTTAGTTTACTTAACTGAACACGTCACCTTGTTACTAATATTACCATAGAGTGGGGTGCGTTTTATATTTTGTGCTCTCAACTCAATGCTGCAAAATCGGCGGGCGATCAAAATGGCAAAACGGTAAACTGTAAACGGTTAACGATAAACGATTAACGTGCCCAAGTACAACACGAGGTGCATGGCGATGGTGCAATTGATCGATAACGATAAGCGAGCGAATCGAACGAATGAACGAACGAACGAGAATGAACGAACTGTGTCGATTTCGTATTTCGATTTCGATTTCGTACTTCGCATTTCGAATTTCGAAAAGCACTTACGCTGGCCGGTTCACTGTAGTTGCTGTGATTGAGCATTGACGATTCGGTGTGTATGGTATCGCTGGCGACCATGCTATGGTATTTCTGCAGCTGCAGCGTCGAGGAGCCGCGACTCTCGCGTGATCCATCGCGACTGCGGTCGGCGCACGAATACTGACGTCGGTACTGTCGACGCCGACGTCCAGCATTGGCAGCTGCGTGATTGGTGGCATTCCCATTATTTCCCATTTCGATTCCGCCAATGTTGATGCCGACGCCGGCGGTGCCCATGCCAGGTGCGCCATAATCAGCGTATGCCAGCGGTCTAGACGGCAGCGGAGGCGGGCGAAAGTAGCTGGGATCATAGCTAAACTGTCGCCTTCGCCACTGATCGTACTGCCGGTAATGGCTGAACAGGCGACGACGGCGCAATATCAACTGCTTTTTGGCCTCAAGCACTTCGTTCTCCTCGACAAAGGTGCGCTCCTGCGAATTCTTCAGTATGCTGCGCTGTTGCGCAAAGCGTCGCTGCTTCGCATGACTGTTGATTGAGGAGAGCGGCAGGAGACGTTGTCCTGCTTGCAATAACTGCTGATCCTCGGCTGCTGTCTGGCCGCCATCCATCTCTCTGGCCGCATCCGCATGCGCCGCATCCCTATCAAGCACAGCACTGTCTATGCTATCCACATGCTCCAGGACATTAGTGCCCACAATGGACTGATTGTCGACACTCGGTCCGCGCACATAGGTGTTGGTGGGCGTACCGTGGGCATGATTAACGGCCACGGCCGTGGCCACACTCGGAGCAGCCGTATCGCGATGCACTGGTTGCTAGCTCTCCACATCCGCCTTGTGCAGCAGCGCAAACTGACAGCCGCAATCGCGCTCCAGCTCCCTGCGCGGATACTGAAAGCAACGATCGAAGATTCCGCAACCCTCGCAGCGGGGCAAACACTGAACGATATCGATATCAAGATCATCAACATCGATCGATATTGTGTCATCGAGCAAGACAGAAAAAAAGAGAAGAAGAAACAGAGAAAGAGAGAGAGAGAGCGGCGGCAGCAGCAGTAGGCGAGAGCGAGCCAAGTGGATTGTTTTGTTTGGGTGGAATTAAGGAAACTTTGTCAGTGTTTTCACTTGAAAGCTCGAACCTCAACAAAGCTCAACAAAAGCTCAAAACCAAAACTAACTAACTAATTACGGGTATAGTTTAGACAGTTGGTCAAGTAATTGTTTTGACATCACGAATAAAAGTCGAATATTTATTTATTACTATTTGTGTTTTTGATATAGCAGTTTAAACCAGGGACTGTAATCATTATAAGTGATATTAAAAAACTTATGAAATAGTAATTATATTCAATTTTTGTAGATTTGTTTACAAAATAATGATTATTTTTAAGTTATACTTTATTTCTCAACCAATAATCATTATTTTTGAGCAAAAAATGAAATTTATGGAATAATCATTATAATAAAACTTATGGAATAATCATTATTTCATGAGTTTTATTTTTTTGCTCAAAAATAATGATTATTGGTTGAAAAATAAAGTATAACTTAAAATTAATCATTATTTTGTAAACAAATCTATAAAACTTGAAATATTTTTAATAGTGGTGGAAATGGATAAATGAGCCATAAAGAAGAATATGGTATTTTTCTCAGTGTTTTAAAGTTATTGTAAGTGGTTGACTTTTTGATTGCAAATAAAATAAATAATCATTATTTGGAGTCCCTGGCTTAAACTATCGAATTATATTTGTCAAAACAGTTATCTGTCACTGTATGTTATAAGCTATATATAGAAAATGCAAACTGGGGACACTTGGATAGAGTGTTTCCATGCCCGCATCCAATAAGCATTAAACATAGAGATATATGAATCTATGGATCGGGTACAAAAGGTAAACCGCCTGTGTGCAGTTCTAATTGTGTCTATGTAACAATGGAAATTGGATTGAAAAAAGTTGAAGCACGAATGTATCTAGGACTAAGATAAAAACCATCTTCGGAACTCCGAAGTGACAGTACCATTTAAAAAACCGTAAATTGTACAATTTTTAAATAGTACGATCATCATTCAATATTTAATTCTACAAAATAGAATGGAGACAAGAAAGCAATTTAAAAGAAGCTTTTGAATTTGGTTTAAGCAAATCATAGAAAAGGAATGAAAAGCAGAAAGGAGTATTTTAAGCTCGATTGCAGATCCCTATTTTTAGTTTGAAAGTTGGATAATATAAAAAGAAACTGTAAAGCAGACAACATAATTTTTTGATTGCAACACCATTGATTTAGAATTTCTCAAGAGTTCTCTTTAACAGTTTGCAAACCTTCTGCAAAATGCATTCATTAAGCGCTACAATCATACCGGAGTAAAATAGATAAAAATACTTTTTTCTTGGTTAAACAAGAAGCAATCTCAATTTTCTTTGATAGTGTATTTTCGAAAGGACATTAGATTTTGAGAGGGGGACGAGCGGGCGGTTCTTTGTGCACTAGAGTAAAGTAAAGTGTGCACATTTTTATAAGCAAAATATTTTAATATAATAATGTTCAAATAGTATTTACTTGACTTGATGCAAAAGCTAATTAAATGCAAAAATATTGTTCGTATGCAGTAATTAATTGAGAAATTAAATGTTTTGAATACCTTGACAAAGAAATCGGGGTGTAGGTTCTATAAATAAAGCATAACAAAAAAAAGGAAACAATGGTAAGTTTTATACAGGCTCATACGATAATTACTTAAAACTCCCACCCAATTCCCGAAAATCCCATCCTGTTGCGTTCCTTCTAGCTCCCCACAGAAATTGCTGTGTAAAGTGCATACCTGATGCGAGTGCTGACCATTGCAGCCGCTGGCACTGCACACTCCCGTCCCGGGCACCTTCAACTGCTCGTGCTTGTAATCCGGCTGATAGGGCAACAGCATTCGTATCTTGCCCCAACGGTTGAAGAACAGCGCTATGGCACCTGCCCAAACCATCAGCACGATGAGCACAATGCCAATCTCGACGCCACGTATCTATCGAGAGATTAAGAGTGAGATTATGGTGTATTTATAGGGAGGCAGGCTATTACTTCCAAACAATCAAACGATGATATATACTACACTAGACCTTGCTTTGAGTTTGCAGTTTTGTTGCCAATCTATCAGAGCTATAATTGCATAATTTATAGATTAAAGATTTTAAACTATTTTAGATTGAAATATATTCAAGCACATTTACTTTGATTGCTTGAATTTCTATCTACAATCAATGTGGCTAAGTATATCTAAAGAAATTATAATCATAAATTAATTCAGTCTATCTTTCACCCAAAAAAGTGTTGACACTTTATAAATGCATGTGAGAGGCAAAATTTATTTCATAGTAAACAGAAATAACAAAAATATAAGTATAAAAATTGAACAGTTTAGTTATCCTTGGTGTACCTGTAGTTTTTTACATGTGAATATCTAGATTTTTTTCTGCATAGAAAATGTTGGCAAAATAAGCTAAAAAATGTATGGAAATAAAAAAAAAAAATTGAAAATACAAATTTTTTTTTATTTCTTTTCACTTTTATGGTCTTCTAGGCACACATTTCAAAATTTCGTCAAAATCGTACCAGCCAATCTATAGGCAGTCTTTAATGGGTTAAGCATATACTGGTTATTTTTTTTTTTTTTTTATATTTTTATTGCAGTTTATTGTCTATGGCGCATTTATAACTTAGTAACCTTAACTGTGGGTACTCGTTATTATTAAAATAAGTAAAACTGTATTGTAAGTAACAGGGAGAAGGAAGCATCTCAGAACCTGTAAGGTTTATATATATTTTCTTGATCAGATATGTTTTGATATTCATTTTTTTGGTAATTAATGTTAACTACAATTGTTAGCTATCATTGTACGAAATCGCAACAAGATCAGACAAATAGAAGGGTGGTAATTGTGTTTTTTAAGCAACGTTAATGCCTTAAAGTATGCAATACAAATATTTCATATGTAGCTAAATAAGTAATGAGTATCTTATAGTATCTCATGTCTCTATCTATTCATCTATCTTTTAATCAATCCATCTACAACTCTATCTATTTACTCTGTGTCTGTCATTCATATCTAAGGACTTCTTACCGTTGGCAACTCTCGCGTTGTGTTATGCGTAAGAGTATTGGTGGCCGTGGAGGTAACATCATCACCAAAGATGCTGCCATTGCCGGAGCCATTGCGTCCATAGATGCCCGGCGGAAAATCCTGCTGTGATGTATTCTTGGGCAGATCTGCAATTAAATGTGGATGGCAATTAAGACAGTGATTTCAGACGCAAGGAGTGAGAATGTAAGTTAATTAGTGATTGGTTGTTGACTTACCCAAGGTACGAAACTTGATCTGGCCACCACTGCGATACTTCTTGCCCATCCAGATGGCCGTGACAGTTAGGGAATACTGTGTGCTGGGCAGCAGACGATCCAGGACAATGGCCTCGCTGCTGCCGGCAACATCCTGTACAATCCTGTAACTTAAATTAATTCAATTACCACTCTCGAACGACAACTAAGTGTGATAGTGTGTGTGTTTTCGTGTGTGTGTATGTGTGTGTGTATGTGTGTGTGTGTGTATGTGCGTGTGTATCTAGCTAATTGCAGAAACTACAATAAATAGTCGTAGTTGGACTAGAAAGAGAGAACGTGTGAAATATGAGACAGGAGTCCAGTTCGTAATTACAGCATGGGCCCAATATTTCACTTTGTCACTTTGCCGGGCAGTTACCCAAACATGTCCTAGATTTTACCAATTGAGCTCGTGTTACTCAGTGTTTATATATATATATTTTCCATATAGGTATATTATATATAGATTGTTAGTGAGTGAGTGTGTGAGCTTGCAAGCGCGAGTTTAGGCAGAAATTGTCCCAGCAGTGTTGCCTTTTTAGCTGTTTTATAGCCAAGATTGAAAATACAAAAAAATGATTTGACTGGATTTTTAAAAAATACAGTCGAACTTGCCCAACTCGAATCATCATTATTCAAAGAAACAGTTCGAGTTATGGAGAAATTCGACTTTTTCTTAAGTTTATTTATTTTACTGCCACTCAATTAGCTCGAGTTAGAGAGAAATTCAAGTTATGGAAGTTCATCTGTATTTTTATAATCTTCTAATAATTGCCAATAAATTAGAAATTTTGTCAACAACGATCTTCTTGCTTCAAACAAGTAAGTTATAGTTTATTGCAGATATTTCTAGTTTATTTTTGTTTTTTTTTTTAAAGTATCGAGAAATTCTTTAAGCACTGAGCCCATAAAGTTATTCTTCCTGGAAGATATTAAGTCGTAATTTTTCAAAATTGTTTTTTTTTTTACTTTTATTTCTATGTTTCTTTTGTTTAATCAAATATCCTGAAGTACCGCCAACACTGGCCGCTTGACGTCTTCCTTCCTCTGTGCAATGTCTCTTGTTACAGTTACAGCAATGTCCGTGCTACACAACGTTCTGACAAATGATTCATTATTCATACACAAGCTATAGTTACACTCATACACACACACTCACACATACACACACTCACTCACACTCACACTCACACAGATACAGAGTTCGCGACGCCACAATGGCCCCCAATGGAATCGAATCGTGGAAACAGGCGCAACAGCAGATACAAAACATACGCTCGCAGCCATAACAAAAGGCAACAAAATAGCGACAAGTGAGCAAATAGATAAACACAGCACGACTAACCGAATACCCTGTAAAATTTAATAATTCTTGAAAAACAAGTGAAATAGTAAGAGTGAAATCATAACATAAGGCTAAGCTAAATATGAAGTAAGGGATTTCCTATAAAATATTTACAATACTCTTTCCCACACTTTTAACAGCAGTGCTATATACATATGTACATTATAAGTAATTACACTGCGTCTTGTAATCGTTCTTACAAGCCACGAATAACAATTAAGTCGCTCGATAGTTATAGCAATTAAAAGATTGCTTTTCATGTAATTACAATTCGACTAATCATACGAGTAAAAAGAGTATGAAAAATGACTGGTTAGGGGTTGTAGAGATGGGTAGTTAAGTACAGTTTCTTCAAAAGCTTTAGCGGCTTAATTACAAACGTACAATCTCAGTTTATCAAACTTCTTTAAGTTTCGATTCATTTTCCCATGCAGATGTTGCCCAAAATTTTCACAACAAAAAGTTAAATAAAATAAATATAAACTTGAATGTTTGCAGTACATAACTAATATGCCCCATTTAGACCTTAAGTGCTGTTTTATGTAAACTTTGAAAAGGGCCAAAAGGCAAACAGGCAAAACAGCTAAACAGCTGAATAAAGCCAAGAAGCAACACATGTGACAATGCCGAAAGTTTTGCCTTATTAAAGTTAACATCAAATGTCGTCCGGGGGCAAATCAAATGCAATGAGGCAATGCATACCGAGTATTCACTGTACCACTTGCGGCCCAATCATTTGCCACAATTTTGCCACTGGCCACAATTTGCACGCACGCCATTCGTTTCGACGGGTTGGCTTTCTGGCCTTTTCAACTCGCAGAGAGAAAGTGAGAGGGAAATGGAGAGAGAGAGAGGAAGAGAGAGAGAGAGGAAGAGAGAGAGAGAGAGAGGAAGAGTAGGAGTTGAGAGAGCAAAGTATTGGCATTATAAATGCAGATGAATTTAGCACTAGGGAATTGAGTTCTCATATGTGCACAATGCAAATACAGTTGAGGCTCAAGGAACCAGATAAGTAAGGAAGCTAAAGTAGGGTGAGCAAGACAGTGAAAGACCCGGTACCACAACCATTAAATAATTGTATTTGTGTATTTGCTCTGTGCTCATTTTTTAGACCACAATTCTTAATTTTATGAGAGAATTAATCATTTAAAAAACTCATTTATATTCATTAAAATAAGAAAAACATTGATTTTAAAATTTGCTGCTCATGCTGATCAAGAATATATACATATATGTGCTTTTTGTAATCTTTTCTGACTCTTACGCACATTTACTTTTTGACCAACTTAAAAGACCCTTTGTACTTTTCAATTACAGGGTCTAAACATGCTTAATGCCCAAGTTCAGAATTCGCTTCCCAAATTTCTTGATCATTTTTGTTTTTTTGCTTCTGTGCGAACTCCCAACTCAAACTTTTATAACCCAACTGCCACGCCCACAACCGCTTCCGCCGTGACCCCTTTTATTGTTAGTTTGCAGCTCAGTAGATTTCCGGCTCTGTTGAATAAGCAATCAGCGAACAAGCTGCGAGCGTGCCTTTCAATTGGGACCTTTTAAAAATTGTGTCCATTACTCAAACTCGAAATTGAAAATTCAACCTAAATACTGGTGCACACACACACACACACAGAGAGACTTATATAAATGTGTGTACAGTTAGTGAATAAAATTTTGGTTGGTTTATTTTTTTTGTTTTAAATAACTTATGACGAACATTGTGCGGCTTATGGTTTTTTTGGCTTTTGGTCACATACCCAGCACACGTGAGGCAACAAATTTTCATATTTTCCAAACATTTTCTGACATTTGACGTACAAATTTCTAAGGTTTAACAACTACACAGATACTATACTTATGCACACATGCTACTGTGAAAAGTTATGGTAATATTTTGATGTCATGTGCACACGCATACACCCACACACACACACACACACACACATCTGCATACACTTACACATATATTAGTTTCAACTTTTGACGTTGCCACAAAGTTTTGACAACACATTTAGTCCCTTTATTGGCTCGATTAGAACCTTACGCTTAACTTTAGATCAGAAAATATAAAGAATACAAGTTAGATAAGGAGTTAAAGAAGGAGGTAGAGTCACACTAAAGCTGGAACTACTGGAACTAAAGCAAATAAGTTTAAAAGCATAATACAGATTTACATTTTCCGTTGTTTTATGTTTTCTTTTGCTAATATGACCTTTTACGTCTTGTATACATAAAGTTTACAAGTTGTTTATTAATATACTGCAATAAAAATCATGTAGTTACATTAATTAAATGAGTGAAATGCAAATGCACTTGGACTTATTTCCCTAAGGTGCAATTAATGGATTCAAAATCGTGATATTTTATACTTTTCTGTTAATTGCTCTCTTTTTTTCTTCTGTCTCTATATCTCTCCCTTTCTACCAATGTCATAACATTCTAAATTCTGTGTAAACTGATGTTTGTATAAGTTTTTTCAGCTTAGCTGTATATTCAGTTCAAAAATCCAATTAAGCATACGCCACGTTGCACATAATTTTTTACGATAAATAAAAAAACACTTACAATTTACTTAAGCTTGTAAAAACTAACCATGTTTTCAAGAAAATAATTTATCATATCGTGATTTAATATTAAAATTTATGTGTCCTGCCTGAAAATGTAGTTAAAAATATTTATTCGCAAATTTTGGAATTTTTCCTTTGAGCAATTCGGCAATTCATGCAAATTGCCAACCCCAAAACTCCAATTTAAATTAATTATGTGATTGAGCCTGCATTTATTTAAATCAAAATGCAATTTAATAGCACAGAGAGAGAGAGAGAGAGAGAGAGCAAGCCAAAACAAAAATGTGTAGCACACTTAAGTGGGCCTTGACTTTTGGCCTTTCGCATTCAATTATACATCTGACAGTCGGATAATGCTTGAAATATGTAAATAACGCAGACAAGACAAGGTAATGCTGAAAATTGAGAGCGAAAATAATTGAAAATACGAGTAGGAGCACTCGAATGTTAAGTGCACTTTCAGTACAATTTAATCTAAATACATAATTCATATTGATTGAAAATTCCTCGAGTGCGCAGCTGTCTGAATGGACATTAATTGTTATTAATTATTATTATTATTATTATTGATGATGGTGCTTCACATGCGAGTTCAATTGAACTCGGATACTACTGCACAATCATTTGTAAATCCACTAGAAATGTATGCAGATCGAGAATATGTAATTTCAGTGTAGGGCGTGGATAGTTGGTACCCTCTATTTATTTCTAGTTGCGAGTAAATGTGTGTATTGTTTCTGTATATTCTGTTTGTCAGTTTGTCTGTGTCGTCCCCCGTTGGGGTTTCTTTTATAGACGCGAGTCAGCGAGTCATCGTCAACGTGTCTATGTACTAATCATACATTATTCAACGTCACAATTTTACTCGAAAAACGGCTGGACGAGACTCGAACCATGTTGAGTTGGGCGCATTCCCCCTCTTTACCTCCCTTTACCAGCTCCATTTCGTAATGAGTCAAAAATCGATAGTAAAGAAACACAAAAATTAAAAAACAAACTAAAAGTCGACTTATAAATAATGGCGGGCAAATGAATGAAAGAATGAAATGAAACAACTACAATACAATACAATAAATGAAATAGAAAACTAAACAACTAAACTGAAGGTAATAAAATTTTGATATAGGCGTGAACTTTATGATACAAAAACAATGGGAATTCACACAAAAAAAAGAAAGACAAACACGCGCATGCAGTCAAAATTGGACACACACACACCTGCGATAGTAGCTATTAAATTGAAAACACCTTGACCACAACTACAACTACTATAACTACAACTACAACAAAAGGAAACAGGAGCAGCATGCCACCGGATGGCAGTGCAATAGTCAGAAAGAAGTCACAAAAGCCAAGCACTTAACTTATTACACGGCATTCCAATGTCCTTCAAAGTGACGTCTAGCGTCTCGCCAAGAAAACCAAAGAAAAACTAAAAAGAAGACAGAAAAGAAAAGAAAATCCCAAAGCGGAAGTCCTTAGTTTGCAGTCCTGTGCTCCATAGTCCAATGCGAAATATGCAACGCCACTTTGCATTTTTCTATTCAACTTCATTTCTTGGACGAGAGAAATCGCATTCGCATTGCGAAAAATGTACAAGAGAGAGAAAGAGAGAAAGAGAAAGGCGGGGTAGAGGAGAAGGAGCAAAGAATGGATTCACGCCCAACTGAAATATTACAATTACAAGCATGTTTTCTCTCCCTCTCCCTTATCTGCCTTTTTGGTCTAACTTTCTTGTGGTATGCAGCAGTTTACACGCTTTGTTGCCGGCCGCTAACAGTGCAATACACTTGGAGAAAAAGCTATATTTTTATTTAAAATTATTCACTTAACCTTGGCTTTCAGTGATGTAAACTTAAACTGTGAATCGAGCTTAAATAGAACAGTCGAAATGGTACAGTCGATGAAAAGGGAATTGAGCTGTCGATTAATCGGCAAAATAATATCGAAGAATTTGTAAACTTAGTTCTAATTACAAAATAAACCCTTTATTTTAATTCTAGTTTAAATAAGTTGTCATACAATGATATAAATAGTTAAGTTTTTACAAGTTTTTGAAAAAGTGTCCCAAAATGTTTCTTATATGACATTTACTGGCAATGCAATTTATATTTTATTCACATGCACTGAAAAGTTTTCTGCCAGTGCGAAACAACTTTGAAAACTTTTAGTACACGCGGTTTTCTTGTTTTTGTTTCTCCATTTTCGGTTTTAACCCTAGTCGCGGTTATTTTGGCTTTAACTTTGTATTCGCTATTGCGGCTGTAACTCCGCTTTACCCCGACTGCTGCTCGCACTGTCGTTTACTTGGGGCGTTATTTAGATCATGGTCAACACACACACACACCCACACACACAACGCACACACACGTTGGCAGTGTTACAACAACTTTGAGCCTGTCAATTGCATAAAATATTGTTGAACCAGCAACGACTTTTTGCATACATAATTGCAGCTATTCTTTGAAGAGTGCATTGAGTGCCAGGTGATAGTAGTCAGTTAGTAGCGAATGGATGGGCCTCATTTGTAGGCGTCGTAGGTACCTACCTGTCATCCGTGGGCTTATAGGTCACAATGTACTTCTCGATGGGATGCGCCTTTAGATCAATCTGCGTTTGCCACGATACACGCACCGCGGTGGGCGTTAAAAATGTGACCGTTATGTTCTCCGGAGTGGCGGGAATTGTGCCTAAGGGGTGGAATATATTAGGAATTGCAATAAGATTTATGAGTTGAACAAAGTAATAGAAAAAAATTATCTGAATGAATGGGATAGGTTTGATAGGTTATATTCAGCACAGGACAAACTTTTATTTAAATTTTTACTATACAAAAAATTTTATCTATTTTTTAATAAATAAAAATAATGGGTTAAGAAACCATTTTCATTTTTATTTAAAAATAATCAAAATTGAATACCCATAGCAAAATTATCAATAAATATGAATTTTGTATGTTTAATATATTTTTAACGAAAAAAAATTAATTTATATTTGTAATGTTGTTTAAACTAAAAGTTTTTTCTTAGAATTTTTAAGTAAAGAATTTTAATTAAATATATGCCTCATAATTTATTTGTTAACCTTAAGAAATTAAGAGTTATTTTTGAAGTTTTTCATAAAAATCAACAAAAAATTTTTATTTTGTAGCTTATATTTTAAAGCTTTTATTCGAAATGGTTTACAGGAAATGTATTAAATGTCTTATCGTGTAAATATATATACTTTAACAATTTTAATTCTTATTTAAAAATAATAAAAATGTCAATATTTTATCGTAAAAACTGAATGACCATAGCAAATTATGAAAAAACTTTGTGTGTTTAATATATTTTTAAGGAAAGAATTTAATTTATATTATGTTATTTAAATTAAAAGTTTTCTAGAGTTCTTAAACAAGAACCCTTATTAAATTAAAAAATTAAGAGTTATATTTTAAGTCTTTCATAAAAATCAACAAATAATTTTTATTTGGTAGCTTATACTTTAAAGCTTTTATTTGTAATGGTTTCCAGGAAATGCATATGCCCAAGTGGATGTATATCGAATGTCTTATCGGGTAAATATATACTCACCAGCCAGACAGCTATTGACAAACAGGACGGCAATAAACACAAACATTGCGCTTCAATGGCTTCAATAGTTGCACTTGCTGTTGTTATTATTCCCGATGATGACGATGACGAGCCAGGATAACGATGATAATTGTCTTGTCCTGGAAGCGGATTTCCTAAGGTTTCCGCTTCGTTGGTCGTTTTGATTTCAATTCGTTACGTTTCGTTGTCAGTTGTTAGTTGTCGTTTGTTTTGCCAGGAGGTTCAGTTATAAGAATAAAGCTAACTAAAACATAAAAATCAGTCTTGCTTTGTCGTTTGCTACTGTTGTTGCTGTTTCTACTTCTTCTACTTGTTCTTCTTTTTGTTCTTTTCGCTTTCTTCTATCTTCGCTTTGTTCTATTTGTCTGGCCAATTATGCATTGCAATCCTTGTTTGTTCTTTTCTTTTCTTTCAATTAAACTTAATTAAACTTTAAGCTGAAGTTTATCTAGTTTTTATATTTCTTTTTTTTTGTCTCTACTTTTCTTGTTATTATTTTGAACTTATTTATATGTTTTTTGTTTTATAGCACACTTTTATGGGCTATGCGTGTGTCTTGCATTGTCTTTAATCATCATCATCATATTATAAAAGTTGGTAGCACAAAAAATGTGAGTTACTCGTTTAGGCCAACTCTTTCTTTTCTCTCTTACACACTCTCGCTGTCTATCTGTCTCTCTCACTTTGCTTATCGCTATGTTCTCTATTGTTTTTCTCTATTTGTTTCTTATTGTTTCGTGATACGTTTGAGTAAAATTATTCACATTGCGTTCGAGTTTTGTTATTTTCCTTTTCCTTTTGTATTCTTTTTTTTTATTTTAGCGGCAAGTCGTAATGTTTTTTCTTTCTCTATTTTTCATTGTCATCTGTTGTTGTTGTTGTTATTGTTATTGTTATTGGGCGTATATAAAATCAATAAAAAAGCGACTTTTGTTGTCAGTTTGTCGTTGATTTCTCAACTTTTCAATTTTCGTTTTCAGCTTTTTTAAAGTCGGCTATTTCCGTTGTGTTGTTGCTGTTCTCGACTGTTGCCTTGTGCCACAAGTCGAAAATTAATTCAGTGCGACGGCGACGGCGCTGCTGGGGGCCAATGTGCCACCTGTCGTCGCCGTCCTGCCCGTCCACAAATTAACTGTTTGCTTAGCTGTTGTTGTTCGCCTTTTTGTTGTTGTTGTTGTTGTTGTCGTTGCTGCTGTTGTTGTTGATGTACGTTGCCTAATTTTATGCATTGCGCATTTTGTTAACAGTTTTTCCTTTTCTTTTTTAGCTTAATTGCCAAAGCATTTAAGCCGTAATTTTCTCTTGTTGCGCTTTTATTTTCCTCGTTGTTTTCTTTTCAATACACAATGTTTTTCTTGTTTAATTTACTTTTGTTTTGTTTGGCTCGTTGTCGTTAATTAATGCTGCCGCTCACTGCGAGAATCGCTTAATGCTGTTGCCTGCAATAAATCAAAGTTTTTGGGGATTATTAATGTGTCTCAAGCGCGCAATTCAAAACGTATTAGCCAAATTGTTTTTGCATATGCATTAATTATATATAGCAATCAATCTAAACGAATTTCAATATCAATTACTTACAAATACATATTCTAAGCTGGTAAGTTTACCGTCATATTCATTACTTAAATTGAATGCAAACAAAGTGATGCATACTTTGAGGCTGACATTGCGTATACGCCACGTTTAACCAGCAGTTGGACAACACACACTCACACACATACCTCATTTGCATGTTAAATTTTAATGTACATACATATGTAATTTCATTTCATATTCATTTCACGCTCATACTCGAATGCTTTCCTGCATTAACACGCAATAACATTTCCCTAGCATTCGATCATGCGTAAATATTTTCTCGGTATCTTTGTTCCCTAGTGTGTGTACACGTCCAGCTGTGTGTATGTGTGTGTGTTTATTCACATTCTGTTGTTATTTGCCTAAATATTTCGAATGCCTGTGGTTTTCATTGTTAACTAGACATTTCAAATATTTCTATCGTGTTTTTCCACACAAATGTCAAATGTATAAAAACAGCTTGAGTTCCTTTCAATTTGCTTTTTTTATTTGTAGTCTAAGCAATACTATTAAAAATAATAACATAAACAACAATATAAATAGCTTTAAAATAATTTCTAAGTAAACATTTTGGGTATGTCGAATAATTAATACCCTGCATATTTTCTCGTTTCAACAACTGAATATCTCACATGCATTTTGGCATACCCCTTTGGATTTGTGCAGGGTATTGGCAATGAAATTTACCTATGAATTAAATTTTGTTTAAACCAAATGTTGACCTGTGTTTTCCAGAAAAAGCGAACAAGTTTGTTTATCAGCTGCGGGCGTGGGAAATAAAAGCGGAAAAAACATTTAAAAAAAAGATCAAATGAGACACCCACATTGTGCGATTGAATACTTTAAAGTTTAAACAGCTATATTTCTCAAATCGCTTAAGGGCAAACAAAGTCAGCCGCTGCTTGTAGAATAACATAATTAGATTAAAAGTATCTTATGGTTTATGTACTTCAAAGATACATAAATGATTTCCTGGTGGGATTATGTGCATGTGTCGTAGAACGAATCTATGTGAATGAAAGCGAGTGTGCGATAGCACATTGAATATTGATAGATTTAAGTTGGTTAAGTAGCTTACTCTCTTTTGATTGTACGAGGATTACCTAATCTGAGGGACATGTGGTCTTTGGGGATTTAAAAGCACACGTATCTGGCATACGACTCCTTTGGTTCTGTGTGTAAATGTACGTGGCATCATTAAACTGTCACACGGCCAATGAATAGCTGCGAGCACCCAAAAAGGCCAAAACTAAATGAGTTTACTTTACTGACAAAATGATTTGACATCAATTCAATTCATGTTGCGAACGCTCTTAAATTATGCAAACAATTTGCAAAATTATTATTAAATATGAAAATCGCGTTGGCATGTCACAAATTCAAATTGAATGCGTAATTCGAGTGTGTTTTATTCTCACACTTCTGTGCGTAATTTAAATGCAAATGCTCGAAGGAATATTTCATTTGACACTCGACTATAAAAATGGAACTGTTAACAACGCTGGTGACGTGCTGTGAAAATATTTTCCATTCGTTTACTGACGTTGGTGACGCACTGCGAGAATATTTCTTACTCAATATGTATGTGTGAGTGAGAGTGCGTGCGAGTGTGTGTGCGTGTGAGTGCATACAATGCTAAAGGCAAGTAGGTGAAAGCAGTTATCGTAAAATTAAAATGGCGGCGGCTAGTACGCGCTGTCGCCGCTGGCGGCGGCGTCGTCGTCGTCGTCGTTTTCACTGCTGTTAATTATGTCGACAATACATGCACGCATACAAGCGAACGCTTCACTCATTCACACACACGCACAGTGCTTTTGCTTGCATGTCTATAGCTGTGTGTGTGTGTGCGTATTTTGTTTTTTCATGTTTTTGTACTGCACACGTTGCGACTTCGGCTTATTGAGGGCTTTTTGGTATTTTGTTCGTCAAGCTTGTGTTTGTCTTGTTGTTGCTTATGTTTGTTTTTATTGTTCGCTTTCTGTTTGTTTGTATATTTGTGGCCGTTGTGTTTGCGGTAGCCAGCCAACAGACAATAAATCAATCAGCTGTGTTAACATCAAATTGCTGGCCTCGATATGTACGCGAGTATGTGAATAACTAAATGACAGTCATTGTGAGTGTGTGAGTGCATGAGAGTGTATGTGTGTGTGCGTGCTTGTGTAAATGGGTATTAGTGAGCGGGCTATTAACAAAAAGGTCAGTTTAGCCAAAGGACTAGCCCAAAAGGCTTGTGTGTCCAGTGCTTAACTAAATACAGTTACAACTTCATTGTAGCTGTTCTCTGCGTTCTCAGTACGCTCACTGAGAGAATTGCGAGAGCCTTTAAAGCTTTTTGGCTTTATTGGAAACTCACTTAAAGTCTGGCAGTGAAAATTTTAAAGTACTGGCTTTACGAGTAACGCCTTTATTACTGAATAAAAAATGAACTTATCTTTTAATTGGATTGCTTTATGATTAATTTATATGAAAATTGAGTTAAATTTAATTTCCTTTACTCAGTTTTGTAAAATAAAAATTTTGCACTATCAATAAAATGTTGTTTGTTTTTTATGCCGCGTGCATTGTGCCGTTGTTTATAATCGAGTTTATCGCATTTCTTTCTGTGCATTTTTGTAAAATGGTGTAGAGAGGGAGAGAAAGAGAGGGAGATAGAGAGAACAATGCTATTATTTGCTGGGCGCTCGTAAAAACACAAGCACAAGCACTTGCTTCAATCTGGAGCCCAAAATCGCGCTTTAGCTATGTATGTATATGTTTGTATGTGTGTGTATGTGTTTGTTTGTGGATATTGTGTATTGCGTCTGTGTATGTGTTTCTGTTTGTGTTTGTGTGCTTTGGCCATGCACTTTAAGCTCAGCTACTGCTGAAATTTTGTTAGTCTCTCCCATCTCCTCCCAACGACAAATCCCTAACGGCAACTATGCGCCATGTTCCTGATCCCTCTCTTTGCTGGCTGCTGAGTGTTGGCCCCCCACCCACCTCACCCACCCACCTCACGCCACGCCGTTCTTCTTGGAATTTCAAAAGTGTGTCGTCGAGCAGTGTGTACACACTTCCACATATATTCGCATTGTCATAGGTTCTAGAATGCACGCACATACATACATATATACATAAGAGTATTAATATACATGCAGCAAATGTACACATATACCGCACATATTTATATTGGGAAAGTGAAGCGTGTTGGCAGTTGCTGAACTGATTTCGCTGCGTGCAATTTACTTACCGCTGCCACGGGCCAAAAATAACATAAATCGTATAAATAAATTGCCACATTTCAGCATTTCCACATGTGCAGCAAGCAGCGGCAGCAGCAACAGCAACAGAATTTGTGGCAACAACACACGCAACGTTGCGGCTGTGTCGACGACAGGCGGCAAATTTATTTTAAACACAACAAAAAAACACAAAAAATAAAAGAAGAAACATATGCATACATTTGTTCGGCCATTGCCGCCATTTCCAAAACGAATTTGAATTTGATTTTGAATCTGACCTGTTGTAGTATGCATGTGTGTGTGTGTGTAGACACTGGCAGCTACTTTTGTTTATAAATACGGATTCGTGTTATTTTGGCGCGTACGTGCTACGCTTCACAAATGGCCAAAAATGAAAAGATTTACAATCACACACACATGCCCAGACGCAGGTACTATTAACTGTAAATCCGCATTTTATTTTTGCCTTGATGTGTATTTTTGCATAAATAGGGCATTAAAATGAGTTTTTCATTGCAACAACTGCTGTTCATTTTTCTTTTACTTGTGTTGTTCTTAAATCTATTGTTGTTCCTGCGCTTCGATTTCTTCCGCTTTGAACATGAAAACTAACAAAATCCATTAGCTTTCATCTCATTCATTTCGTTTCGTTTCATTTCGTATCGTTTCATTTGCCGTTTTAAATTTTAATACCTTTTATTGGCTTAACATGCAGCTCTCCAACCGCAAGACAACAACAATAACAACAACAACAACAAAATGAACGTGAACAACAACAAACCACTTACCAGGCTCAGTTTTTGCGCTCTGTCCGGGCTCTGTTAATTGAGAGGCGCGAAGAGACTCAAGCACTCACACACTCACACTCACACAGAGCCAATGGTTACACACAATTACAGGTATATAGACAAGCGCTTAACAAAAAATAATTTTTGTATATATAGCTTTTAAGTTGATAATTTACTTTGGTCTTTGTGGCTTTTTGCCGCCGGCTTAACACACCTTCACTCCTTCAGTCGTGTTGCCTGTCAACGTGACTCTTTGGGTTGTCACTGTTGCCGCTGATAACACAAGACTAAACACTGTCAATGCTCACTGACTGCGCTCTGCCTTCCTCCTGTCTCTGGCTCTTTCTCTTTCACTCACTCTATCTCGCTCTCGCTCTTGATATTTTTCACTTTCTCTTGTTTGGTCTGGACACAGTATTTATCCGCTTGTTCGAGTGCTGCGTTGTGCTGCGACCGACGCGTAAACTACAACTGAAATCGTAAGGCAAACTTTGCTTGGCGCTTTCGCTCTTTACTCGAGGAAGCTCTCAACAGCTGGTGAGATGACCAAAAATAACACTGAGCAAAATAAAATGTATTTGGTGAACGCATATAAATTGCCTAAACTGCAGTTCGGTTTTAAATTTGTTGCCGTGTATCGCATGCAAAGCTTTTACTCTTCTCTTTAACAAAGAGAGCATGTTATAAAAGCTTTACGTTGTGTTAGGTCGTGGTCGCTTGCTAGGCGGAAGGGGAAACGAGGTACTAACTATTTACTGAGAGCGCTTTGACTTATTGTCTGGTTGTCCGACTGTCCAACCGACATTGGGCTCTTAAGCGCATTATTAGAGAGTTCAAGTGCAAGGGAGAGAGCAGAAGGGGGTCCGTTATTGCCGCGAGTGCGTCCTAGGAAATTAAAAGCATACTTAGAGGCGTTTAATTATTTATTCATGGCCTTTTGGCACTGTTTGATTACTTGCTAGCTTTGCGCGCCAAAAATATAAACTTGCTGTTGCTTTTACTGGATGCCATGGAATTTGCTGTCAGGGCTGCCAAACAATTCCTTCGTTGTTTGATCGAAATTTGTTTGAATTTTCTTCGAGTGCTTGGGACACGGAACGTTTCGATTACAAATTGCACACTACATCTTTAAATATAAATAAATACATATATATTTTTTATACAATTTGCCAGGATGGATGAACAAAAGAGATCGTCGGCTGTTAACTCGGTGGTCATAAGGCCACGCCTCATTTATGGCCTACGCACGGATGTCATTGGCAACATCCAGTTCAATCTCAACAAGGAGGTCATGTATCCCGTCGAGGGTGTCCTGGCCTTCCACGACTTTGTGACCAACAAGCAGCGCTTCCTTCGATTCCCCGAAGACACCAGGCCCGAAATAATTGCACTCAGCTCACATCGCAAGCTGCTGGCGGTTCTGGAGAGGCACACAAAAAAGTATGTAACTGGGCAAGAATTATTATTTTAGCTCTTGAGTAAAAATTAAAATTAAGATTGATTAAGACAATATCAGGGGTGCCACAAAAATCACTTTCGCTTGAATTTCACTTAAATTTGTATGTAATTTGAGTAAAATTCGATTTATGTGGTACCCCTGTAAAATAACAATTTAAAAATATTTATTATGTCCTTGTTACGATTTTTTAAGGGTTTGTGTATTTTTTTTAACAAAATAGTTTTTTCATATAAAATTGAAAAATTAAAATAAAAAAATTATTCTTTTTAATTATTATTTCAACTTTCAAGTAAAAATTAGAATAAACACGGAAACGAATATCGGTTTCAGTTACGGTTTCGGTTATGTTCGCTTTTACCGAAAACCTGGTATCGGTTACGCTAAATTTCGGTTATGGTTTTAAATTTCAATCGGGTATTACCGGTTAAAGGTTTAATCGGTCTAATCCCTGATAAAAACAAGCATGGAAGGCAATAGTCGAGTTTCCGAATGGGAAATGCTTTTTACTTATTTAAATAAAAATAAAATAGTTTTTATTGCATACTTTTGGGCACTTAAATTGCTTGAAACTTAAATCAGGCATAACTACCATTCTGTTTGGACGATCTTGTTGCGATGTAACAGTATGATAGCTTATAAATAGCTAATAATAAGTAAAATTGTTAAAAATGTGCGCTATATATTATCTTTCAATTTTATAAAATCGAACCCATTCCGTTTTTTTTTTGTTCAGCGGTCGTTACATATCCATTTACGAGCTGTCCACACTGAAGAAGCGTCGTCATCTGGAGCTGCCCGGCAACCATCGCAATGCGGAGGTGCAGCAAATGATCTTCACCAATGATTCCCGTGCCGTTGCCTTGGTCACCAAGCCGCCGAATGAGATGATCTTCATGCTGGTGCTGGACAAGACCAGCACGGTGATCGAGGGACGTGCCACTGTGCCAGGATCCCATGGTGGGGCCGAGTGCATAACCGGCAATCCGAGCGATTGCAGCTTCCTGGCCGTGGCCGGAGATCGCACGCTGCTGTTGATGAGCAAATCGGAGCGGGGATTCACCATCAGCAATAACTTGAAAGTCACGTATCGCGTCACCTCGATGGCCTTTCTGTCCATGGATCTGCTCATGGTGGGCACCGATCACGATCAGCTGATATTGGTGGAGAATGGTGAGCAGAAGCTTAGCCAGAAAGCCTCCATCGCGGAGACGGTCGATCTGCTGATGGACCAGGAGATGTTCGACAAGGAGCGCGAGGCACTCGATCAACGTTTCGTCCACACCCAACAGCTGGTCCTGCCCGACTGGCGAGTACTCTGCATGACGGCCTTTGCCCGCGGATTCGCCTACATCATCTTCAACAAGGTCTTTGTCTTCGAGCGCGTCTCCAAGTTCAAGTTTGAGCGTAAAACCGTGCTGACCGTGCCCATCACACTATATGCCGAGCCGCTCTATCAGATCACCAATCTGGCCATTGATCACAAGCAGGAAACGGTGATTGTCACCTGTGCTCATGCCCAGATCTATGTCGGCATTCTCATTGTTCCCGAGACCCTGAAGACCAAGCAGCTGAAGTTCGAGCCACTCGGCGTCATGATCCACATCGGCGAGGTGGTCGACGTATCCGTGTGCGCCTGGAAACCCATCATCATGACTGCCTGTGAGCGTAGATCCCTTCCAGGGATAGCTAGTCTTATCTATGTATTTTCAGTTTTGGCCTAGTTAGCATTCTTCATTGGTTCCTTCTGTTCTTTTAGCTCGGGATCAGACCATTCGCATCTGGAACTACGAGACCGCCAAGGTGGAACTCGTGCGTAAATTTCAGGTGGACGTTAACATTGTGGAGCTGAATTCGACGGGTCTAATGGCGGCCATAGGTTTCTCCGATCAGCTGCGCATCACACAGATCTTTATGGATGAATTGAATGTAAGATTTAAGCTTTTACACTTAAAAAGTTCTATCCACCTACATATATCTATATCTATGAATCTAGACTAATTCCATATTATAAATTTTATCTTTTTTCTCACTGTGTATAAATGCAATCTTAACTCCCATGTCTTCTCTTCTTTTCTGATAATTGATTCATATCTACATATCTCTATTATTCTAGACTAATTCCATATTCCATTTTAAGAGCATTTTTCTCTCTTTAATCTCAATTTTCTACCTGGTTATATCTATCTCTATAAATTCATATAAAGTCCATTAAATATATAACAGCGGTGGGCACTCAAGGGCTCCGGGAGCTAGCGGCTTGTTGGGTTGCGGGTTGTTGTTGGCGTAGTTTTTGTTGTAGTGCTCCCGAATTCAGATTTCGTGCCCACCGCTGCTATATAAATATCACATGATTTTTTTTAGAGTACAACACTACTTTCCACCTTCCTCTTCTGATCTTTTTAGATTGTCAAGACGTACAACTTTCCGCACTGCAACGATGTGAGATACTCGAATCTGGGACACCTCATGGCAGCTGCCTATGATAACAATATAGCGGTGACTTCTGTGTACAATCTGGAGGTGATCATCCAGCTGAAGGGACACAATGGCACTGTCCTGTCGGTGGCATGGACCAAAACGGACAAGTTTCTGATCTCGGGCGGAGCGGAGGGTGCCATCTACCAGTGGGACATTGAGACGGGCGCCCGCCTGCAGGAGATTGTCCAAAAGGGCACGGAATATGTGACCATCTGCTGTAGTTTCAATGAACCGCTGACCATCTTTGCGGGCACCAATCATGGCACTATTCGGGAATTCCAGGACTCGACGCTGCAGCGCGAGGTCGTGTTGCCATCCCGCAACAAGGGATCCGTCTCGGATCTGTGCCTGGCCCGCTCCGATCTCATCATGTTCATAGCTGATCATGAGGGCGGACTGTTCAATATGCAGCTGCCATTCCTGGAGGCCGGAGGCGGAACCTTTACGAATTTCCGCTTCTTCGATGGTCCGGTTAATAAGTTGAGATTCACCTATGATGGCTCCATGCTGGTGGCCATATCCAAGCGGGGCACCGTTGCTATCTGGTCCATGGAGAACGTGGAGGAGAAGCTGGCGCCCATGGATCAGGATCTGATGAAGAGCCAGGAGGTGTTGATACCACGCACCCAACTGAGTGATAAAATCGAACAGATTACGAATCTGGAGCTGCGTCTCAAGCAGCAGGCGGAGGAGTTCCAATATCAGTTGAGTCAGAACGAGATCTTCGATGGCCAGCAGTTGCAGGAGGTGCATCGCAGCTATTGCAGTGCTCTCGAGGAGCTCAAGGAGCTGAATAACGAGATCGTGTCGCGGCACACGGAGGAAATGAATCTCATTACGTTCCAGATCAACGACATCAAGCAGGAGCATCGCGGACAGATGGATGTCCTGGCCAATCAGTACTCGGAGCGAATGCTCATCGAGTATCAGAAATTCACGAATCTTCGCGAGAATATGCTGGAGTTACGTGAGAGTTACGAGGAGAAACTAAAGAATTCCACGGGCACGTTGCAGGACACGATTGAAGCCTTGGAGAACGACTACAAGAAGCAGCTGGATGAGCGCAAGGATCTCATCCGGGAGCTAATGAAGGAGATGCAGGACAAAAAGGACGAGTTCATCAAATACTGCCAGGAGGTGGAAATGGAGAACGATCGCAACATGATCGCCACCCAGACCGAGTACGAGAATAAACTCACCACGGAGCGCAACGAGACGCAGATGTGGCGTGGCAAGGCGGGCGTGCTCCAAAAGAAATACGAATCGCAGAGTCGGGAGATTGAGAATCTACTCGAAGAGGTGGAAACCCTGAAGGAGGAGCATGTCAAGTCGCAGTTGAAGATGGCGAAACAGCTGCGCAATGTTGAGGATCTGCAAAAGGATATTTCGGATCGGGATTACGCCATTGGGGCAAAGGAGAAGCGCATCCAGGAGTTGCTGCACAAGAACCAGGAACTGGACAAGTACAAGCAGGTGCTAAACCACAAAATTGCCGAGCTGAAGGCCCAGATCGAGCCACGTGAGTTCCAGATCAACGATAAACGCAAACACATTATCGAAATGGAGCACGAACTGGAGGGTCTCAATCAGAACAACATTCAGCTGGAGCTGCAGCTCAAGGAGATGCGGGACAAGTATCTGAGCAACGTGTCCGAGCTGCGCACCGAACGGCATCGGGCCAAGGCAGCCAGGGAATGCCTCACGGCCATCTGTACGGACATCTACTATGTGGCCGGCGAGGTAAACACCTCGGAGGGCCTGAAGAAGGCAGTGAAACAGCTGTTCCACAAGCATGCCAACGATGATGAGCTCAAGCGATTCGTCACCCTGGATGCCGAGGTGCGGGATGAGTTTCTGCGTCAGCGTAAACAGATTGAAACCGTCTTGGCGCGCTACAAACTCGTGGCGGAGGACAAGAGTGTCCAGAAGAAGTATGACAAGCTGTTCCAAGAGAACCTTGTGCTGCTCGAGGAGCTGGAGAAGATGCGCGACGACAACAAGGGTTTGCGAGCACGCCTCAAGGAGGACATCCGTAGGTCTGTGAAGGGCAAGATTGAAAAGGTTTAGTTTCGGAATCAATTACATATACTTAAATGCAGCTCAACATCAATTTCAAAGTCTGTTTAGCAAATGTTCTTATAAAAATATGTGTAACATATCGGACTTATATACACAGGATACATACATACATACATAAAGCGTTAAGATTAGTAAGATTAGTTTCAGGCCTCGACGAGCACCTTCTTTGTATTGGTCTTTGTTTTAGTTGCTTTGGTCTCGACACCTTCTTCCACATCCTCATCCTCGACAGCTGCCGGCAGTTCATCACTGGGTACACTGGGCAACTCCACACCTTGCTCCTCAGCCTCCAGGGCATCGAGCTCGGCCAGCACATCATCCTCATCTTGTTGGGTCAACACATCCGTCAATATGGCATCAATTTCCTGTTGCTTTTCAATGCCTTCTCGGGTCTCGTCCATAATCCTTTCCACCTCGTTGATGTCCAGCATTTCGTGTACCTTCTTCAAGGCGGCATTACCTTGCTTCAAGCCATCCAGCACCTTCATTTCCACTTGGGCAAACTCCAAATCGGCGGCCAACTTTTCCAGGTTTTCCAGTTGCTTGTCAGCATTGGAAAGCAAACTTTCCTGGTACTTCTTTTTGCGCAGCAACAGCTTGGCCCGACTAAAATTATTAATAATATTGTGTAAACAAAAATGTGTGGGTGTGTGTGTGTGAGTTGCGTAAGCTACTTACTCTTTTCTGCCCTGCTGCAGACACTTCTTTGCCATGAGTCTATCATTTTCCAGCTGCAGCTCAATGCGTTTCTGATACTGTTTGAGACGATCCCGCTGCTGCTTCAGTTGCTACAATTTAGATGAGATTTATGTATATTCCGCTGCATGCACAACTGCACAATTAATGTGACCTACCAATACGGCTTTGTCCTGGTCGGTAATGCGACTAGGAGCAGTCTTTTTGCTAGATTTCCCGAACAATGCACCCATTTCTTTTGTGTTCAATCAGAATGAGTAAGAAAAACAAACAAATGAACTAAATTGAGTTCCGTTGATCTAGTTCACTTGAGCAACAGCCGCTGTAAGTTGTTAACAGGGAGGCAGTGCTGCCAACGCCTCTACACAAAAAAAAGTGCGGCTAAAACCCAAAATAAAGACAGAAAACGGGCAGAATTTTTTTAAAGAGCAAAAAATCTGGACAAACAATGTTTTCTTATTCAAACATATAATAATTTACATAATATCATAGCTTAAAAAATAACCCCAACATTGAAAGTATTAGCTTCTAATTGGCCAGAAATATTTTTTCCACAAGAACGGCATCAATTTTTTTCTTTAAATTTCAAAGTTATTCGGCGATCCGAATATGAATATATTAACATAGATGACATATAGTTGTATTTGATTCATCCTTTGAGCGACTTAGAACAATAAAAAAACGATGAATAAAATATGAAGTAAAAAATGCATTTTTCCGAAAAGGGGACGTTTTAAAAATTTTCAGGAAATCGCAGTTTCAAAACGGACAGATTTATCCGCAAAAAGTACAAATTGGCAACCCTGCGGGGAGGTGATGCATTTTAATTCTCTGCTAAACAACAGTTAAACTGTTATAAGCCATCGATAAAAATACTGGTATTTTAAGTTAGCTATGTTAAGAATGGATATTAAATGTTCGTTATGAAAACAATTCTATTCAAAATTTAAATATTTAAAAAAACCAATAGAATATATTTAGCTGTCTATTGAATTTTCATGATACTCAATACAGTTTAAACTTTTGTATATTAGAGTTTTGCTCTTAACGTCTCGTAGCACTCAGCTTTATATCTCTTGTACATGCTGCGCCAGAAATCCATTCGCTCAGCATCTGGATTGCGCTGCATCCAGCATTCTCGATCAATGAGCATATAGTCTAATTGGAAAGGCTCTCTCTCGCCTTTCCCGTTCTTCTGCGGTCTTGTCACTGGTGTCCAGCTGTCCAAAGGCTTGCCATATCGTGCAAAGTTGGCCCACATTCGACATAGGCGCTCAGAGAGTTCTTTGTCCTCCTTAGAATGTGGCGACTCGTCGTCAGCCATTTGGAACAAGTAACATAGCTCATCACCGTGCGATGCACCACGTAATTTCTCCGCCTGGAGCATTTGCTTATACATGTTTCGGTCGCCCAAGTAATCAAATCGATAGAAATAGAGCGGCGAGGATCTCTGGCAATTTACATGAATCTCTGCGGCGTGTTGCATATCGATAACAAAGTGGTAATCGGAGAATATATCGACCAAATTGTCGAGGCGTTTCAGAGTCAGAGGTTTTCCGTTAAAGTAGAATTGACGCATATCATTGGCCGCTTCCTGTGCTTCCGGTGCCGTCGGATTCTCGACAAGATTTCGAGGCACCGCACGTGCCAGATCCTCATCAAAGAGCTCCAGCTTACGAATAGCATTAACAAGCATGGCAATGCCCTCCGCTGAATTATAGCCCATTAGCAGAGGCAATCCTTGCGACCGCTCCTTATCATGCATCAAATCGAGAATGTCCGTATTAATAAAACTGTCAGAGCTGCTAGCATCCTCCACAACAGGCTTAAATGCCAAGGGTAGTCCACGACGTCGTTCATCAGCCGTTAGCACATTCAAAGTATTGGCGAGTATTGCGATTGGAGTCACATTCTTTGACTGCAGAAAATCCAGGAGAGCGCTGTCTTCCTCAATGTTCTTTCCCTTCAAAAGTTCACCCATTCGACGTGCTTTATATGCGCCATTCTGCTGGAACACCCACTCCATGTTGGCAGTTCCGCTCTGCACGATGGCCTTATGGAACAGTTTATTTGCATGCGCTGCGTATGTGTGCAAATGCACCGATGCAGCACCGGCGCTCTCCCCGAAGAGAGTCACATTTTGGGGGTCTCCATTGAAGTTGGCAATGTTATCCTGTACCCACTGTAGGGCCAGACGTTGATCTTTCAGACCAGCGTTGCCATGTATGCCAGCTCCGGGCAAGCTGAGAAAGCCCAGGGCGCCCAAACGATAGTTCAGGGTTACCACAATCACCTCTTCCTGCATGAGCTGCGCTGGAAAGTGACTGCAAATGGAAAGAACAACTATCAATATCTATCGATAAATACACAAAAAATCGTTCACTTACTAGTCGCTATTGCCGTTGCCAAACCAGAAACCGCCTCCATGAATCCAGACCATGACTGGCAGCGGTGTCTTCGACTTGCCCTTGGGCGCATACACATTGAGATGGAGACAGTTCTCTGAGCCAATCACCTCTTGAGTGAACGGATCACGCTGATGCGAGACATCGCGTTCCTTGCTACAGTCCAATTCGTGTTCCGTAAATCGTTCCAGTGGCACGGGACTCTTGGGTTATTCGAGAATATTAGCAGTTGCTTGGTTTAATCACAGCAGATGACATTTACCCGAAACCGGAGTTCTCCCACTGGTGGCTGTGCATAGGGCACTCCGAGAAAGCTTTCGTATTGCAGGCCACTTGGCAACTGATGCTGCTGTCCAACAACAACACCCTGTTTCACTGGCACCTTCACCTGTAAATTAAGCAAATATAATAAATGGTTTTCAATCGATGATCCACTTACCTTCATGTTGCTGTATAATCTGATGAACCTTTGTGAATGAACACGCCAATGACCAAAGAGCGGCCACATTATTATCCGTCTACACGAAAATCTTATCAATTCGAAATAACTAGACGACAACTTGCTTTAAAATGAACTTTAGACTTGCATCCAACTACATACCTGTGTGTGTGTGTGCGAATTTATGTCAACACAATCAGCTGTTTTATGTTTCGTTAACCCTTCAATGACCAATGGGCGCTATTCTTGTGGCGCATTAATTTCATTGTAGCAAATATATATTCGGTTGTCAAACATTCTTAATTTTATACGAAAGATTATTCAATAGTATTATTATGAGTAATTAATTGCAATGTAGTTTTTGATATTAATTTTAACAAATATAAATCTAAGTACCATTAGGCCTCTGTTAACACGCTATAGCAATGTTAAGCAATCCATGTAAGCACGGTTGCCACAACTGTCGTTTTTGCGCCAAAACTGGTTCTTTTATTTTTTTTCATTTTGGCTTTTTTTCATCAGTTCAGAAACAGTTATTTTGTATAGTTTAGGTGAAGTACATATTTGTTTTTATTTACTAACATATATTATATTGCTTTAAGCGTTTTAATTAAATGCAAAATAACATGAACTGAAAAAAAAATTTGTCGCTATTTTAGTCAATTTGGCTAATTTTTTGTTTGTTTTCGGCTCAATCAGATATTTTTAAGTGGCAACTGAGCTTCTCTCATTAGAAAAAACCGTCAAAAAATGCAGAACCAAATGGATTTAGCTCGGGAATTTGAACTAAATTAATAAACAAGGACATAACGGTGCACTTTCAAAACACAATATTAAAAGAAAACTCATTTAAATTCTTTATATGAAAGGAATTCAATTAAGAATGTTATTGGTATATTTAGAAAATAATGTAAACAACTGGCAGCAATAGAAGTTATCACGGACGGCAGTCCACGATAGTGACGAAAGCAGCACGAAGTACAACTCTATTGTAATTTGTGTTTTTAAGAGAATTACAGTTTTGTTCTTAACGCCTCGTAGCACCCAGCTTTATATCTCTTGTACATGCTGCGCCAGAAATCCATTCGCTCAGCATCTGGATTACGCTGCATCCTGCATTCCTGATCAATGAGCATGTAGTCTAAATGGAATAGCTCTCTCTCGCCTTTCTCGTTCTTCTGCGGTCTTGTCACGGGTGTCCAACTGTCCAAAGGCTTGCCATGCCGTGCAAAGTTGGCCCACATTCGACATAGGCGCTCAGAAAATTGCTTGTCCTCTTTCAATTGTAATTTCTCGTCTCCAGCCATTTGGAACAAGTAAAATAGCTCCTCTGCGTGTGCCGTTCCACGCAGATTCTCTGCCTGGAAGAGCGTCTTAAACATGTTGCGGCCGCCCACATAGTCGAAGCGATAGAAATAGAGCTTCGATGTTCTCTGGCAGTTAGCGTGAATCTCTGCTGCAAGCTGCATATCGATAACAAAGTGGTAATCGGAAAATAGATCCACCAGATTATCGAGGCGTTCCGATGTTAGCGGCTGTCCGTTAAAGTAGAATCGACGAATCTCGTTTGTCGCTTCTTGTGCTTCTGGCGCCTCCGATTTCGCAACCAGATTACGAGGTACCAAGCGTGCCAGATCCTTTTCAAATAAGTCCAGCTTACGCTTAGCATTAACAATCATGGCAAGCCCCTCTGCTGAGTTATAGCCCATTAACATAGGTATTCCTTGCAGGCGATCCTGATCAAGTAGCAAATCAAGAACTTGCGAATTAACAAAGCTATCTGGACTGCCTGCATCCTCCACAACCGGCTTAAACACAAAAGGCATCTCCCGACGTCGCTCATCAGCCGTTAGCACTTTTAAAGTATTGGAAAGAATACCGTTTGGCGTTACGTTCCTTGACTGCAGAAATTCCAGGAGAGCGCTGTCCTCCTCAACGGTCTGTCCCTTCAAAAGTTCACCTAATCGATGTGACTTAATTGCTCCATTCTGCTGCATTACCCACTCCATATTGGCAGTTCCGCTTTGCATGATGGCTTTGTGGAACAATTTGTTGGCATGCTCCGCATAGATGTGCAAATGAATTGAAGAAGCACCGGCGCTCTCCCCGACGAGAGTCACATTTTGGGGGTCGCCATTGAAGTTGGCAATGTTATCCTGTACCCACTGTAGGGCCAGACGCTGATCTTTCAGACCAGCGTTGCCATATATGCCCGCTCCGGGCAAGCTGAGAAAGCCCAGGGCGCCCAAACGATAGTTCAGGGTTACCACAATCACCTCTTCCTGCATGAGCTGCGCTGGAAAGTGACTGGAAGTGGAATCGAAATAATTAACGAATATCTTTATAGAAATCGATAAATATTAATATTTACTAATCAGAGTTGCCATTGCCAAAACAGAAACCGCCTCCATGAATCCATACCATGACCGGCAGCGGATTCTTACTTTTGACTTTAGGCGCATATATATTGAGAAAGAGACAGTTCTCTGAGCCAACCACCTGTTGAGTAATCGGATCCCGCTGATGCGAGACATCGCGTTCCTTGCTACAGTCCAATTCGTGTTCCGTAAATCGTTCCAACGGCACGGGACTCTTGGGTTAATTGGAGATATTAGCAGTTGGTTGGTTAATTAAAGCAGATGGCATTTACCCGAAACCGGAGTTCGCCCACTGGGGGCTGTGCATAGGGCACTCCGAGGAAGCTTTCGTATTGCAGGCCACTTGGCAACTGATGCTGCTGTCCAACAACAACACCCTGTTTCACTGGCACCTTCACCTGTAAATTAACCAAACATAAGAAAGTTGAGCGAACTTCAACTGTTGATCACTTACCTGAATTTTGCTGTACAATCTGATGTACCTCTGGGAGTGTCCATGCCAACGACCAAAGATTGGCAACATTATGATAATTCTTCTGGGTTAAAATCTATGGTTACCAGCCGAAACACAAGCTTGCTTAAAATAAAAACCTTAGACTTCTGTGTGCAAATGTAAGTAAATTGAATGTCTGTGTGTGTGTGTGTGTATTTACAAATAAACACAACCGTCTGTTATGTGCAGCATTAACCCTTCGATGACCGTTGGGCGCATTTGTCACACATATTATTAATTTATAATTATTTGAAAACTGCAAAAAAGGAACTTTTTGCATAAAAATTAGAAAAAAGTGGTGTTTTTTGCAATTAAAAAAATTAGAAAAAATACTAGCCACTATTAAAATTGTTTGAAAAACTTTTTGCATCAAAACATTTGTTGTTTGAAGCCGAGTCAAAATGTTGAAAAAGTAGACGTGTACAAAAATTGGAAATTTTCGATGGGTACCTAAAGGGTTAAGGAAAGTTTTGTATTATTCAAACGGAATTTAAATGGTGTCAAAAGACTTTTGACCACCGTTGTACGCTATAATTAACATTAATTGATTAACGATAAACCCAATTAAAACTTTAGACTTGTGTGCAATTTCTCTAAAATATGTTCTAGAAATTTATTTTAAATATATATTTTAGTTAATTAATGACCCAATAAAAACACACACAAGTTTTACACATTTATAGTTACATTTAAAATGTTTCTAAGTTTTATTTGACTAGTTCCATTGCATAAACATTAATACAAGTTTCAAATTCATTATTTATGTTTTCAATATATAATTTGTTTGTTTTTGTCATGAAAGAGCTAACTTTGAAGGAGCTGAAGGACGAGGCGGGGTAGGGGTTAAGGGGTACAACAACGGTCGAGCTGGCAGTTTGAAATCCGAAAAAATTGGTGTTTTAGTCAGTTAGAAACGGAGCAAATGCCCCGAGACAACTTGATAAAGGTTTGAGCTTTTTTCGTTTCCAAACAAATGCAAACTCACCATTGTTGTTGTTTTTTTTTTTGTTGCTTGTTGCTGTTGTTGTGTGACACCAGAGGTCAGCACATAAGATAAGGTAATAATAATGTTAATTAACTTTAGTTTTCTTTTAAGCATAGTTTTGTTTTTTTCTTTTGTTTTTCTATAGTTCACACCAAAAAATTGAAACATTTACACTTATGTACATACATACATGCACACACATTGAACATACATACATTCAAACACTTAATAAACATTTATAATAGTCATAATAATAATAATAATAATTATAATCATCATATTTAAATCTGTAGTAATTAGGTAATAAGTATTTTTTATATAGCAAACATTGAGAACATTTTTCTTCTACACAGTATGCCATATATTCATCAATATTATGCATGTTTATATATATATATATTGTATTTATAATAATAATAATAACTATTTATTTTCGAGACTCTTTTAGCCATGGTTATTTGCTTTGTTGTTATGGTTGCTTGGTTGGTTGCTTTTAAAATAAGGGTCACAAAATTCTTTTACAAATAGTAAATTGGTGTTTTGTTCTTCTACAACTTCATCGTCAATTCTAATCTTATCTAAAATCGTCGCAGCGCCAAAGTGCGCTTCAAATAGAGACAAATGGCCCGATGGATTAGCTCGTACTGCTCCGAGTTCTGGACCATTCCGCCGCGTTGTAGCCGCAGATTGCACACAATGCCCAGTATGTCCACAAAGATGTCTGGCATCTTTGGCAGCTTATCGAAACTGACGCCCTCCGCCGTCGCCTGCTCCACAATGTGCCGTATGTGAAGGATTGTGTTGCAGCTGAAACTGCTCTCCGTATCCGCATCCACGGCATTTTCAGTAGCCTCTCGCGCTGTCTCGGCCATGTCCGCCATGGTCAGTGTCTTGCTCAGCATGCCCGTCAGCGAATACGCCAGAGATTGTCGCAGCTGGCGCACAGCATTCAGAATGGCCGTAAAGCAACCGGTGCGTCCAATTCCCGCCGAGCAGTGGATGATCGGCAACGGTTGCACGGCATTAAATATATCCTGTTTGTAGATCTCCAAGCGCTGGGCCATCAAGTGGGCATTGCACGTGCTCCGCTTCTCGTCATAGTTGTCAAACTCGGACTCGCATTTGCCCAGATTCAGGACATGCAAACAGGTGTCCAGCAGCGTGTTAATGTCCCGCGGCGAATGATGATCCGGCCAGTCCGGATACCAATAGTGATAGCAGCAAATCTTTTGCAAATAATACTCCAGCCGACCCACACTGTCCGGCACATTGATGCAGTAGAGGAGCACCAGTTTCCGCACGGAGTAACCATTGCGTCGCACAATGCCCACGTTCTTGACCAAAAAGAAACTGCCATCCGTGGGCAACGTGCGACGCAGTGACTCGTTTAGCGTCACCTTGACCGAGTCCACAGCAATATGCCAGCGACCATTGAGCTGATCCCGTTCCCGTTCCGGCTGCAGTTCACACAGTTCATCCTCAGTTGTTTCCGCCTGCAATGTTGCTGTTTCTGTTGTTGTTGTTGTTGTTGCTGTTGCCAACAAATATGGCTCAAAGTATTCGCGTGCCAGCGCGCTCAGTTCAAACACCTCGATCTTGGACGCCACCGCAAAGATCTCATTCACCTCGATGGGAAAGTAAATGGCGCACTTCTGACGACTGCTCTCCGTGAAATTGGTGAGCATGACGATCTTCTGATAGTACTGCTGCAATAGATGCGACCTGTCCACATGGGGACTGCTGCCTCCACCTCCGTCCAGGCAGCGACGAATGTAACGCTGCGTATTCTGATAAACCATCAGCCAGAACTCGTATATCGTGTTGGGCAACGGACCCTGGGAGGCCACATAGCACTTGGACACATAGTCTGGGCCCTGCAAGAAAAACGATTCATGTAAATAAAGAGCAGGATAGGTTTCCATTTCATAAAAAATATTGGCGAAGAGATTTTTGAAAATTTTTTTTTGCATTCACTATTTGAATGGTTTCAAGATTTTTTTTAACATAAACTTTTTTTCAAAAATCGAGTAAAAAAGTTTCGAAAAATGATTTCTACTTACATAAATTCGAAATTTTTAAAGGGTACTTAATGGATTACGGAAAGTTTTGTGTCATTCAAACGGAATTTAAATGACCTTTCCATGGATGCCAATATGTTAACGACAAGGAAGCAAATAAGCCCCAAGCCTCAAAATGTTTGCTGTGCCAATAAATATGTTTGCCAGTGTAGATTCTACATTGGAACAAATTCACTTTTTCTATATTTTTGCCCGTTTTCTTTAAAAATGGACTTCCAAAATGAACCGTTTGTACTCTAACGATTACACAAAGTAAGATAGTTAGATATTGTAGCATAAATCATTTTAATATACAGAAATATGTTGAACATTTAAGTTAAAACAAGTTTTTCGAGCTGTTTTCGATACATCGAATAAAATTTGATGAACAAATTCTTGGAATAAACTAGGTCTAAATCTTGTCACGTTCGCGATGACGCGTTGCAAATTACTAATAAAATTTGTAAAATAAAATGATAGTAACATATCAAAATTATTTGGAAAATGGTAAATTATATTATTTTATTACGCTTAAAGAGTATTTTCTTCCATATTGCATTTGTCACGACGAAGTCAAACATGACTTCCATTTTTCGTCGCGCTCGCGATGCATGGTTTTCTATAAATAATTCGAAAACGACAAGTCTTCCAAGCTTGTCTTTTCTTTTATAATTAAAATAGTGTTGATAAAGTGCCTTAATCTCGTGAGAAAACATTTTTGAAAATGTCAATTTTTGGCCAATTTTTTTTCATTTAAAGACGAACAAATGCAGCGTTCGCGATCCTGAAAATACCCATATCTGCTTACCTTGATGTAATTGGCATTTATGTAGGGCACATCCTCGTTGGCCAGCAGCGTCGACGTCGCCTCGGTGCTGACCTGGGGCGGCATCAGGCAGCTCTGCTGATGTTGCTGCTTCAGATTGGACAACTCGGTGGCCTCGCTCTCGAGGAGCACACGCGAATGCTCGTTGGGTAGAATCGTTTTATAGCGATTCTTCGTCTGCGAACCAACGACCATGGGCTTCTCCTGATGATTGAGCGGCAGATCCCAGAACTCCTTGTGCAGTTCACGAAAGATGCGCTTCTGTTCATCGCCATCCAGTTGGGGCAGGGATGTGACAATGCTCTCCACCACCGCCTGATACATGGCCAACAATTCGCTATCCTCGGATGTGGGCGGCAATTGATTGGTGGGCGTGCCGCCCTCACGTCCCAGCACCAGGACCGGCGGCTGTTCCAAATTCGCCTTGTAGCTGTGATCAAACACATGATTCAGCTTGATCAGATCGTATTGATTCAGCGGATTCGTCGCACTCTGTAGCATTTGAATGCTGGCCAAGTAGATTTTAAACTCCTCACTTGTTGCTTGGGGGGACAGAGGTCGGGTCATAATGTTGCGTATGCCACCAACGCCGACTCCCGTCGAGCAGCTGCAGCTGCACAGGACCACGCCCGGCTCGGCGTGACCATGACCAGCTGGTGATTTGATCTTGGACTGTTCGCTCTGCGGCTGCAAATCGGAGGCGGATCCAAAGCACAACGGCGGCTTGCCAAAGTCCAAGAACTGGGAGCTGTTGCTGCCACGATTGCTATTGAGATTCTCGGTGCTAAAGAATTTACGCTGATGCGGCGCTTGAGCGGCCGAAGCAGCTCCACAACTGCACACGGTCAGCTTGGGCTGCAGTATGCTGGGATGCAGCTGCTCCTGCCCACCACCGCCACTCATGTTGAGGGTGAGACTTTGATTGCTGCCGCGGCGCTCGAGGAGACCACGCTTTGGTGTTGTTGCCACATGACTGGGCGTCGTCTGATTGGCCATCGAGTTGAGTTCGCCACACGAGTTGGTGGTGTGACTCTTCAGGGTGATGCTGTGATTGGAGCCACGTCGTCGGAACAAACCCTGACGCGTGCACTGACCGCTGCCCGCAGCGACAGTTAATTGGTGTCCTTGCTGCTGCTGAAGCTGCGACTGCGCCGACAGCAACTGTTGCTGCTCCAGATTGCAGCTGGACTTGGAGTTGCTCACCGAGCCCAAACTGTAGTTGGACACACTCAGGCCGCTGTTCATCAAGTTGCCGCACGAGCTGTGCAGATTCAAAGTAAGACTGTGATTGGAGCCACGCCTCTGGAGGAGATTCATGGAGCCAGCCATGCTCTTGGCCGGCAAATCCATTGATTTTTGCTTAAACGGCGACTCCATAGCCACTGTGCTGGGCGTGAACTCCACCAGAGTTAGACACTCGGGCAATGTCTTCAAATTGGTGCTGGACGAGTGCAGCAGAGGATTGAGTTTGTGGGCACTCCGTGGCGCCAAATTGGCGCCCAATGTAAACTTGGCACTGCTGCTGCTGCTGCTGTTGTCCACACTGGACGCCGACTTTTGCTCATCCGCATCCAAGGAGCTCTGATATTGATGCTGCTTGCGATGATACATTTGCCAATCGCTGCTGTTCAATCCTGGAGACTTGCGACGCGTTGTGCGGCGACTGTGCAAGGATTGCTGGCAATCGAGACGGGACAGGGAGGTGGAATAGAGACTGGAGGCGGAGGCGGTTGGCTGAATGAGCATGTTACCCTGACTGACATGACTACTGCTACACGGCGTGGACATATCATGATGATGAGATTCCTTAATGTGTTGCACCACAATCGACAGTTCCGTTTCATTGGCCGCCGAGTCCAGGGATCGTGCCTTCTCCTTGGTGCTCTTAATGGTGGGCGTCTTGGGCTTGGCGAGGGATGCCGGTGACAGCTGACTTGCCGACTTGCTGGCCAACTGAACATCTGTGATGCGTATGGTGAGATTATTTTTATTCTTGCGATTCTTGCGTCCCGCCTCCTGTTGCTGCACAACTAAAACATCATTTGATTGCTGCTGCTGCTGCTGATTGTCGGGCTCCTCAGCTGCTGTTGCGGCTACAACTGCTGCTGCTGCTGTGGTGGGCAGCACCACATCCTGAACCACATGATCGATTTCGGGAAAGCGAAAGAAATTGCCATTTTTATAGCCCGCCGAATTGATAATGTTCAATGGCGAACCAGAAAGTGAGTGATTCAGATTGATATTATTGATGGAGGCCAATAATTTAGGTGAAAAGCTAAGGCGGCTGGCGGAATCGTTATAGAGATTCGGGTTTGGATTCGGATTCGGTGTCGTCGTTGTGGTCGTTGAGCTCTCATCTCTAAAAATAATTGTGGGTGAGTTGTGTTCGCTTTTCGATAAATACAAACAATCGTGATCGTTATCGGTGCTAGACTTTTTTGGTATTGTATTCTCCTTGTTGGCAAAGATGCGTCCGTCCTGTTGTTGTGGAGAGCACGAACGACGATCGTACAATGAAAAGCGCTTAAATTTCCGATTCAATGTCGTCGGCGATTGCGGTAACTTTGGATTGGCAATTGTAAACTGTTTGGGTGTATATTGGGCATCCTCATCGTCTGCAATTGATGCAGCTGTTGTTGTTGCTGTTGTTGTTGTTGTGGGCGAGGGAAACTCAAAGGAGGTTGAAAGATAGTCCAAGGGTGTATAATATGGGGTGGGTGTGCTCTTGTTACTCTCCACGTCCACATCGGCATCAGCAGCATTTGTATAGGGGCACTCAATTGATGCAATAACTGCATGTTCTTTGTTGTTGTTTTTTAACTTGTCCATTATATACACACACAAAACACACTAAATGCGCTCCGCTCGCTCGCACCCTTGCTCGCTCGCTCGCCTTCTCGCTCGCTCACTCGCCTTCACTTTGCTTGGCCCGCTGGCTGTTTTGGCTAGACAGACGCTGCCATGCAGATAGTGTAATGCCGTCAAACGTGTAACATTATTGGCTTGCACATTGGCCACTAGCTCTTTGATTAACTAAATTGGCATTGCAATCAAATTACGTTTTTCACGACTCAACATTTTACACACAAAAAAATGAAAATAATCAACCTAAACACAACTAGTAGAGTTGTGTCGTTTCGTTCTGAAAAAGTTCAAATGAACGGGTCATTAAAATGAACGAATGAACTTATTCAGTCAATCATGAACTAAATAGTTTATTTCGCAGTTGGCCAGTAATTTCTTTAAAAAGTTTTAAATTTCTTAGAGAAATACAATATATGGAGATCCGCATTTGAATTCAATTTCTTTTTTATTTACATGTAACAATGTTGCAATTTCATATATTTTTAAGTTTTTAACAAAGTAAAAGGTAACTTAAGCCCAAAATTCAAAACCAAAACTAATTGACTGATTTAGTTCACGATTGAAAAATAAACGACTCAACTTATGCCGCAAATTGAACTAAAATGACCAACTCTAACAACCAGTGTGACCAGGGCAATATACATAAAATAGAGTTGTGTCGTATCGTTCGAATTAAGTTCAATTGAACTATTCACCAAAGATCGAATTAAATCACTGTAGGCAAGATGAACTTATATATAGGTGTTGTATTCGCTCTCTCTCTCTGGGTGAACCTGTCAGAGAATCTGGAGACAGAGATAGATATTTAGAAAAATTTTTTTGTTTGGTCCTTATTTTCTTCACTCTTTTTTGTTTTGTGCGCTGTTCACCTCACCGGTGCAGGCTCCCACAGTTCCTGTTGCGTTTAACCACATTAATTGAACGACTTCAAGTGAACTACGATGAGCAACTCTACATAAAATACATATCGATACATGTGTATATATCGATATCAGTGTCAGTATTTATTTTGGTTATATTGTGAAAAATACTAAATATATGGGAGGTTGTGTTACTGAAAAATAAGGTCACCCTTTTCACAAATTTAAAAAAAGACCGTTGCATTTTTGAACAGTAAATTAGATCCCCAAAACAGCTTTGAATAATGAATATCAAAATGTATGTTAAAAAATGTTTACTAGCATATCAGTTGATCAGAATTCATCCACATGATTTGAAATAAGACTAATTAGCATCATTTCAATTGATAATTTAGTTTTCGACAGGCATATAACACACAATAATATAGTATTAGCTTATTTAACTTTAAAAATTTATGTATGTATGTGAGAGAGAGAGAAAAAAGGAATGGGGATTTACTACTACTAGCATATAAGTTGATCAGAGTTCATCCACAAGCGGAGCATGGTGCGATTTTGTGCCAAAAGTGCTGCTTCCTCGAGACATTTAAAATGCTTATCCTCAAATTGTGGTATTTTCATTGGCTCTTCTGGTGATTGCAAGCAAATTGCGCAAATCTGTTGGCTTTTAATCATACGCTGCAATCGCTCACGATGATAGCTTAAATAACTGGCTGAATCCGCAAATGTGGGGTGTGAGTCTGGAACTGGAACTGGAACATGTCTTTGCTGTTCTTTGGACGCTGATAATGTATTGCGCTTAATTGCAATGGTTGCAGCACTTGCAGCATTGCATTCCATTTCAATATTCAATTGCAATTGAAGCGCCTTAATATCAACGTCGTTTGGTTCAGATTGCGACGACGTTATCCGTAACTGCGGTTTGTTCGTCTTTTGAGTTATTGGCTTTTTCAATTTGGAGTTTTTCATTCGCGACTTTTGCTCAAATAATTTGGAATCTACACGAACGATGTGCGATTTCTTGGGTTGCTCATCGAATATTCGAAACTTTGTATCGGCGGTTATTTTATTGGCTTTGCCCGCTTTGCCAGATTTATTGCTGCTACTCGTATTGGGTTTATTGTTATTCAGACGTGGCGATATCATAACCTTGACACCCGATCCCGATCCTGTTTCAACGGCGGCGGCATAACTCATTCGCATACCCTGCATGGACGGCAATGATGGTGATGGAGACCCCATCGGTACCTCCTCCAATTTCATATATTCACCCAGCGGCTTGCGACGTACGGGCACAAAGTGGCACGGTTGGTCTTTCGTTAAGTGGAGATGTTGGTTGTCATCTTGGTTGTTCTCCTTTTTGTTGCGAACATTGCGGTTTTTGCGTTTAATTAGCGCAACAGCCGCTGATTTTGATTTGGGCGCCGCCAGCTTCGTCTTGCGTCGTCCTTTGGTTACCACTGATTGACTGTCTTTTTCAAACGGACGCATTGAAATTTCAAAAAAATAATTTAAATGATTTACTCTTCAACAACAATATGACGTCTTAATTAGTGACTACTTACCGTTACCGGGATGTTATTTTCGCGGAGTTCTCTGATGATTTTTATTGCTGCTTTCATTTTCATAAAAAACGTAATTTGAACTGCTTTGTGTTGGTTTCCGTCTGACATAAAATTTAGATGCCTTTAGCATATGTTCATTTCCATTGCCAGAAAGTTTTCATAATCGTATCGAACATTCAAATATTTAAAATACGAAAAAATGTTTCCAACTGGTTTATTTCTACGTACACAATCCTTGAATCTAAATTACGCGTAAGTCTCGACGGTTTTTAGGACTGGTTATAGTCTAAATATGATTGTAATCTTATATATAGACTATGCTCCAATAGACGTTACTCGGAGTCAAAGAGCAACTTGTCAAATGTCTTCTTGTTGGGCGGCGGCTTGGAGAAGATGCAAGGAGGAATCAAAGAAGAAGAATATTTTAGCTCTGTGAATCAAGGACTTATGTGCAACATACGCAAGCATATTGAAAGCTCCAAAAATGCCGACTATATGCGCAATTGGGAAGAATACCAGAAAACTCTGGATCATGCCGCTCTTTATAATACCACAACCCTCAATAAATACAAGGATGTTCACGAAGAAGCCTTCTTCTTAAATGAGGTATTTTTATATAAACACAATATACAATTACTTTAATTTTTCACACTAACCAGAATACGGAGTGCTTGAAAATCATGATGAATCGTGCCAAAATCCCCAACGACACTGACGAGGAAACTTAGCTTTCAAATGGTCATTTACGGACACACATTTGATTTTAGAAATTTCGTTTTTTTTCCAATATATATACAACTTACCAAGGTATTCTTGTGATTAAAACACAAACACCTCTTTGTTATCAAATTTAAATAAATTGCACCTAGACCGTTAAAATAGTTTTTCTCGTTTGTCAAGCAAGTTGGCAGCCCCGGCCATATTCTAAGCAGCTGCGATTTTCATAACAACTCGAAATACACAACAAACAACGTAAATCACGCTCTATATATAGTAAAAATATACTATATTAATAACTGTGTATAAACCAGCATGTTTCCATTGCGTCGTCTCATTCAACGTCTAAATTCCAATCAAATTCAGTAAGTTTTATTCAGAAAAGTGCCAGAAATTTCCTTCACTTTTCAGAAACATCATTGCATAAGATTGCATGCACACACAATCATATAAATAAACACTGCACTTATTTATTTGTTCGCAGACAACTGAGAATGTCACATGTGGGTGAACTCGGCAGCGGTGCGGGCAAGGGCGGCGGTGGCGGGGGCGCCATTCGCGAAGCCGGCGGCTCTTTTGGCAAAATGGAAGCAGCACGCGAGGAGGAGTTCTTCTACAAGCAGGTACGCTGTTCATACAAGCATTGATATTTATCTCTATTTATCATGTGGTGTTTTCTTTATAGCAAAAGGAACAGCTGAAGAATCTCAAGACAAAGACGGACAACAAAGCGACCGATGCAGCTAAGAAATGAGATAAAGCGACAGAAATTGTAGTTTATAGACTTGTTTATCACTTTTTTTAGCGCATATTGTGTATGATTGTCATCAGCAATCAGCTGATGAGTTTTTGTGGTTACTGATGAAATTAAAACAAATGAGCAAATAAAATTAAATTATTATAAATAATTACTTGTACTTACTAAATATTTAATTGGAACGAAACGCAGATACATATCAGTGATGCCAATTTGGCCTTTTTTCGGACAGATTTGTCTGGTTTTTAACTGCTTTAGCCGGGTAAAAATTTCAAACATCTTCTATCCGAAAATATGGCTTATTTCGATTCAATTATATTGAATCTAAAAAGTATTCTATACTGCCAATTTGGGAACTTTTTGAAAATGGAAACGATATAAAGGCGAAAACCCTTTCCCTGTTTACCAAAATTCACATCTTAAAATCGAAGAATGACGAAAATTCATAAAAATTTTGAACCAAACCAAACAAATATCGAGACTTCACAGGCAATTACCTCTTTTTCAGAAGTTGTCACTTTCGCTCTGTCTCTAGGTCCGTCTAAAAATAGACAAGTTAATTGCAATTTTGACAAAAAGTTAAATGTTTTTAATCAAATTTTTCAATTATATGCATTTGTATTGCACAAAACTGGTTGCCATTCGAATAAATTAATTGACAGTTCAACGATAAAGAAAATTACGAAAAATATTGAAGATGCCCTAAATCTTTTAAATTTTAAAAATAAGAGGAAAAAAAGTTTGGCCTGTTTTTTTTTTTTGTATTTTAGTTTTTCAGTTTTTTTTCCTGTTTTGTTTGGGCGTTCTGTCTTTTTTTTTCGAGAAACCTTTGGCATCACTGATACATATGTCAATTTTATACTGGGTGAATTAATCTGAAAGCAACTGTTGTTTGGCGATCAAAATTTTCCACTCTCAGTGTGAGCCCGTTAGCCGGGGCAGAGGTGTACTTATAATCTATAAGTTGACCTGGCGATTGTTGTTTACGAATTTGTGTAAGAAGAAGCAGTCAGTGATAACTGATAGCGTGCACATCTGCTGATAAGCGAGGAGTAACCAAAACCTAAGCATAGAGGCTGAGTACGAAAGCAAACTGGAAACAGTTATCACCGGTTAAGACAAGTGTGCATTGACATGGCGGCTCCCATGCAGAACAGCCTGAAGGTGGCGCTGCGGAAGCGAATGAAGGAGCTTCTCAGCTGCATAACACCCGAGTCTCGAGCAAAGCAATCCGAGGCAGTCACCACAAAGGTTAGTCCATGGCTGCTCAATTGGAAGCCAACTGAGATCCTCCTCCATCCACTGTACTTGACAGGTGCTGCAGAATGAGGCATTCCGTCAGGCGCAGCGTGTGAGCATTTATTTGAGCACCAGCGATGAACTGGACACCACGGCAATAATCTGCGAGATGTTTCGGCTGGAGAAGATGGTGTTTGTGCCCAGTTACCAAGGCACAAAGATGAAGATGGTGCGACTGCGCGACATTAGCGAGTACGAGAACCTGCCATTGACCAAGTGGAACATTAAGCAGCCCGACTTTAAGGAGAGTCGCGAGGATGCCATGACAAACGGTAAACAAAAGAGATACACGCTAAAATAATGATATATCGATAAGTATTCTGTCTGTCGATAACATCAATTTCGATAGTATTTTGCGTTGTTATCGAGCGCACCTAAAAATTCAAAAACACCACAGCCCTAATCAACATTTCCATTGCAGGACATGGCATTGATCTATTTATTGTGCCCGGCGTGGCATTCACACGCAGCGGCAATCGCATGGGACACGGCATGGGCTACTATGACAAATACTTAACCCAGCATGCGGACAAGTATCCGAATAAGAAGATTACCATTATGGCGCTGGCGCTCAACGAACAGATCGTTCCCACCGAGGAGCTGCCCATGGATGAGCACGATGTGCGTTTGCAATTTGTTGTTACAGAGAATTCTTAAAATTTAATCACGTTACATACAAATTTGTATGAAATCGAATATACACAATACACATTTTTAAATGCACATCCTTAACGCAAATAGGGCGGTCTTGAGCGCATTCCACGTCCACGCGGTCGTCCACTGTAATGGGGCGATGTGTAGTGGGACTCACTGTTGCCAAAGTGCGACTCGGCATTACTTGAGCGATATGGAGTGCCAGTCGACTCTGACCAGCTGGAGGGCGATCCAATGCGCATCAGCTTCTTTTGCCTGCAAAACAAAGATTTCACATTCATTAAAGAATTCTCTTCTCAATTTCTTAATATTGATCTGCTCACCTGTAAGCGGCTGCTGCTGAGATGCGGGAGCCGCGATTGCGACCCACACGCGATCCACGCAGCATTGAGGGTATTTTGTTGTAGCCAGTTGGACCTGTGGGCTGTGCGCCGCATGTCTCCAGCGCCAGGAAGTCATCCACATGCAGCGACGGCGGCCGCGAAGTGTTTGGCGGTCTGGAACGGAACAAATCGCCGCGGGACGGTGGCGGTCTGGCAAAGCCACGTCCACGCACTGCGGACACAAACATTTTCTTCTCTGGCCGCCCAGTGGCCGGCTCCACCTCAACGCGGCGTGTGCGGAAACAAGGAGCCGTTGGTGTCATCTCGCGATTGGATTGCGGTGATCCAGATAAATGGAGCACGCGTTTGCAATCCCCGGTGAGATTCAGATCGGGATTCAGGCACACATTGGCCAAGTCGGTTAAGTCGCAGGCAATGCGCTCGTAAAGTGGTTCATTCATATCCTCAATTACCTCAATGGGCAATGGTTCCAGCCAGTAACGTGCCGTCAGCTGTGCATTCTCAGCCGTCGCACAAAACCGGGTGAAAATGGGACGTGCCTCGTATTGGGTAACTATGCCCTCGGCTTGCGGCAGATATGGCTCCACATTCAGAGGACTTGTCACGCCGGCAGTGTTGCCTCCATTTGCATTTGCATCACCTTCAACAGTCGCTTCTGTTGGCTGTGCTGCCACTGTCTGTGTCTCCTGCTCCTTTGATGAATACAGTGCGATGAGTTGCCTCAAATCACACAGCGCCGCTTCATTCGCCACCGCCTTGTGCTTCTCCAGCACTTTGAGTATACGCTGCAAAACTGGCGGTTTGTCCAGCTCCACATCCTGAAACTCCAGCAGCTGGGCAAGCTCTTGGGCGCCCAGTTTAAGTGTGCGCTGCGGCATGGCGGACATTGCTGGCGGTGGCTCGATTTGTGTGAGGGAGCGTAACAGCAATATTAAGGATTCAATGTTGGCGTTATACTCGACCGTCTCATTGTGGAGTATAACACGCTCCATCCAGGCCTGAAATTCGCTAATCTTCTGCTTCATCAGCTGCGCCAGGTGATAAAATGTAAAGCTGTAAAGAAGAAGGTGATAAACTGTAGTTGATTGTGTCCAACTTTAAACAGACGGATATGGCTATATCGACTCGGCTCGGACTCGGAACCAAAACTTACTCATGCTCGGTGAGAATGACCAGATTGCGTACTGCCAAAATGGATATGCCGTGTGTCACCTCCACGCTGGCCAGATTACTGAAGATGGCATCGATGACGCGTGGGATGAGCTCCTTGGGTGGCAAAGCGGCCGACAGATTGAGAGCTGGCAGTGCCGTCGATTTGTGGGATATCAAAGAGATGCCCGAATCGAGAAAACTGTCCAGTATGCGATGCACTGCCTCCTGGCAGTTGGAGACAACATCGTTGAACTCATTGAGAGACAACAGCGATTGAAATAGTTCCCAGAATTTGCCCGACAGAATGGACAGCATGGAGCTCTTGAGCGGCGCAAAGGCACAAAGACGCGTAGAGAAACGAAGCAGTCGCTCCAAGTTGGTGGTGGGCATGCAATTGGCGCTCTGATACTCGGTGCAGAGCAGCTCCATGATCGTCTTGGCAATCAGCAGCGTCATGTTGGGCGCCAGATCCGATAGTTGCATGCAAACCCGCTGCAACAGCTCCGACAGCTGTGGAAAACTCGATGGAGCCAATGCCTCCACCAGCTTGGCAATTTGCCCGCTCTGCGGATGCAGATGGGCGGACCAAAGCTTCCTCTCGGTGATCAGGCGCTGCTTGTGCTGTTGCTTCAGTTGATCGCACAGTGGTTGTGGCATTGGCAGCGGCAGTGGCAACAGTTCGGCCAATAACTTTAGACCGGGTATAAAATTGGCGGGTCCATCAATGTTCTTCAGCACCTCACGTATCATTTGGGTCCAGAGCGACTTGTGCAGCGACTCCTCGTCCTGCTCGTGTGGCTGCGTGTAGGCCAAGAGTGTCTGCACCACCTCCAGTTTGCACTGTTCCACCTCAGCGCCAGCCTGACAGCGTGTCGGGTAATAGTACAACAGAAAGTAGACCTTGACCAGATGATCAATGGCCGTCAGATCCTTGAAGGTGCCATCGCGACACAGTATGGCATAGGAGAGTAGTTCTCGTAGGATTTGCAGCGTGGGCAACATAATCTGACAACAGTGGACACCCTGTATGGTCATCAGGGCGGGCGCATGCATTCCCGGTTGCTCGAAATACGTGCACAATCGCTCCATGATTTGGATGAGCAGCTGCACACCATCGGCTGCATACAGCTGAAGGGCAACAAAACGATGCTTTAGTTCTTCGGTGCCCAATCGCTTGGATGGCTTGATGCCCGGCGGCGGAGTTGACTTGGTGGTGACCAGGAAACGCAATATACGCAAGGCCATAATCAAATCACCCGGAAATGTTGTAAGATAATCCAGGGAACGTCCAATTACTTCCACCAGGGGCATTATATCATCGTAGATAAACACATTGATGGCCTCCAGGGGCTTCATATACACATACATCTCCTGCAACACGGCGGATACAGAGGGCTCAAAGGTCTCGTGATTCTTGGCCAGCTCCAGGATGACAGCGCCATGCTCGATGAGGTAATCCAGCTGCTCACAGTAGCGCACGCACGTATCGACCATGTCAACAGCATAACTTAGCACTGGACTCTTGTATTTGGTGCCCGGTGAGCTCAACTGACGCTGCGACTGCAGACGCTGCTCCTTCTTGATCAGATCCATGAATATCTTGAGATTATTGTTCAAACCCAGCACCTCAATGGTGTGCTGGCGTCCAGCCGGATCGCACGTCTGCGAGTAGATGGAATGCATGTGCGTGGCCAGTTTGATGGTATCGTATTCGGGTGCTGCTGCCGTAAACACAATCGCATCCAGGTGATAACGTGTCTGCACCTTGTAGGCCAACTCAATGCCCAGTCGCGCCAAACGTGGCAAAACGGGACGAAGAATGGGTCCCATCTGTTGGAATACGCTGCCCACCAACACACCAGCGGGATCCGTTTGTACTGCAACATCAATTACCACCGCATTGTCTTCGACTTGGGCTCCCGCTTCCTTCTCTGGACTATCTGACGTGTCCATGGGCTTATCTGTTTGCTCCGTTTTTACTAAAGGATAAAAAAGATTTAGTCTTAGTGATAATGATCCTACTGAACTTGGACTTACCTTCCGGTGCCTCCGCTTTGACCACCTCAGTTTTGGGCTCTTTGGGCACCTCATCCAGACCAAGAAGTATTGCGACAATTAGTTGCGTCACCTCAAATGCATCGTCCACAAAGTAATCGATGCCCACATGAGATTTGAGCAGCGCATGCATCAGATCCAAAGTGCAAAGAAATGTGGTGGCTGGCAGCTCCTTGGAATTGCTCAGAATCAGCAGCAGGGATTCGGCCAGCGAGTGCTGGGCAAAGTAGGATTGTAAAGCATTTCCAAAGCTTCGCTGTGCATTTGGATCGGTGACCAATTCAAACTTCTTGGACACGGGCAGAAAGCGACGCGGCTGCTGAAAACTCAATTGATTGGCCAGCAAGGCATCCATGAGCATCTCGAAGGCGAACTCAATTTGCTGATAAACCTCTTGAGGTTGTCGTTCCATTTTCCGTACAAAAAGCTGCGTGCAACTTTTCCGCACACTTTCCAGAGCCTCGTACAGATGCAATTTCTTGATGATGGCCTGCAGAGCATATTTAGTCCGTGTCAACTTGGCCGTCTTAATTGACTCGACAATCAGTTGATAGCCATTGGTTTTGCCAGCCAAAAAGTGTTTAACGCCCGCTTGTGTGTCCAGCATGGAGTAGACAGCCTTAAGGAGCTGCAGCTTAATCGATAGCGCCATGTAGGGCTCCTGATAGAGACGGAAGACCGCATCGAAGGCATCAAAGCTGTGCTGCTCCAGCAGATGCTGGAAGAGTTGCTCATGGCTGCACAGCAACTCGGCCATGCGTGCGCCCAGCTTAATGTGACGAATCTTGAAAGCTGGTTGTGGCTGCATACAAGCCGCCTGGAAGCTCAAAGCAATCTGCAGAATATTTGCAGCCTGACGCAAATGAGACTCGTCGTTCTTGAAGAACTGTTGCAACACGAAATTGCGACGCTTGTAGTGTTGGGTCAAGTATCCCAGTTGATTGTTTAGCTGCTCGCCCAGGTAGACAAACTGCTCGCGCTCGTCGATAGTGACACCGCCATGGTCCTCGTTAAATGCATTCACATTGTCCCAGCGTATTTGCAGCGATAGCTTTTTAAAGAGCAGACGCAGTGTATCCAGCTCCTTGCTAAAATGTGCCTGCAAGTCACCTTGGTAGACCAACAAGGGTCGTCGCCATGGCTCAAAGGCGTCTATGGCGGGCGGAGCAGCTGCTGCTGCTGCCTCCAGTTCCCGTTCATACTCAGCCGCAGCAGCCGCATCTACGCCATCGTCTTCATCTTCCAAGTCATCGCCAATAATCTCATCATCACTTAGAATTGGCTCAAATTGCTCTTGTGGTGTATCTGATCTTTCTCGCTCCCTTTCCCGCTCACGTTCTTCTTCCTCGCGCTCCCGAGGCAGAGATTCCGAAGAGTGCCGATAGGCGTGCGAGCTCTGCAGCTTGTAGTGAGAGCGGGTGTCGTCATCATCATAGTCCATGGTATCCGGCGAACGCGGTCGCGTGGGAGAGTCAATTGAAACGGGCGGCGTACGCGGCCACTTGTGCTCATCGGCATCCGAGCGTGAGCGCTCCGAGCGCTTGCGGCGAGAACGATGACTCGAATACTCTGGCGAACGGGACCAGTCTCGAGGCGCCTTGTCCCGAGAGCTGCAAAGGGTAAATATATACATTATTGAAAATTTGTTTAAGTCCATATATTTATATTACCATCGTAGGTATTCCCTGTCGTTGCTCTCGGAGTGCGTGTGAGTTCGAATTGGTGGCGGCGAATGATCCGTGGAATGCGTTGATCTTCGTAGGCGCCGCAATTCGCGTTGTTCCTCGTCTGCATGCTGATGATAATGATCCCGCGACATGCCGTATTCGATGTCATCATGCTCGTAGTCACTGACGCTGACACTGGCTTTGTGGGCCGTCGTCACCAGCATTTCACTCGGCATGGGTTCCGACCAATCCTCTTTAAGAACTTCGTCGGGAATGATTACATTGTGAGCATCGCCGCTTAGATTGCAATCGGGCCCAATTATTGCCGGTTCGCAAGGCAACGTGGGACTCGCTATGGGCTCTGTTACCGAGTTGGTCAGTATGCCGTAGACAGCGAGGGTAATTGCACTGTACCAGCCGCGCAGGACGAGTCCGTCAGTGGGAATCTTCTCCTGCGAGCAGTCGAGATGAATGCAATCATTCTGATTGTAGCGTAACAAGCCCAAATTCTCAAAGGCCGAGGCTCCGGGCATGCCCAAATCGTTCACAAAGAACTCCAGATCGAACTTTGAGGGATTCGTGGCGCCCAGACGAACGCCGCCGGGAAAGTCCGCTTGCACCCGGGCACCCAATGGAATAATGCGCACTTGCGTTATAAACACGGGCTTCGGAAACTGCACTAGGTCCAAGTTTATGTCCTTTTAATAGCAAACACACACGCACACTCATCAATACATTGTAAATGTGACTTTATTCAACGAAAATGCAAATTACACTTACGGTGACTTCTTCGTGCGAGAACGTGTCAAAAAACAGCAATTCGGCTCCATCATCAGTCTCTGCCATTGTTGGCTTGCAATAATGTCCCACTTATCTGTTGTAACAACAAATATACTAATTATATTAAGTAAATTAACTTTTTTAAACAAATAAAAACAAGCGTCCGTCGGCAATTTTTTTACGAACTCGCCAAGGGTGACCGTTTCTGTTTTAGTGTTGGGTTGCTCATGAGTGAGTGAACAAAAAAGAGTTGCTCCCCGAAGGGAGCAAGTGAACATGTTCCTTCCAAATTGCTCTTTATTGCTCAGTTGCTCTTTTTTGCTCAGTCTTGTTCAGTTGCTCAGTCTTGTTCAGTTGTTCTGTTTTGCTTATTATTGCTCAGTTTTTCCTATTGCTCACTTTGCTCGAATTTTCTCTGTTCTTTAAGACCTCTTAGGGCATTTTGCGTAGATTATTTCTTTGAAAATATACATTGTTGGATTAGTGTCAAATCTAAATACTCATATAAGGAATTCAAAATGTCGCTTATTAAAAAGTGTAGCAAAATATGGAGCCATTTCGAAGATGTCGGAAGTCAGCAAGCTAAATGCAAGTATTGTAAATGTTTATTGACCTGTTGATTATAGATCAACCTGAGCAGCCATCAGATTTAAATTAAATGTAACGTAGGATATTTTCGATTAGTTGGTTGAGGGGCTTAGTGAATAGCTCAGTGAATAACTGAGCAATATGAGTGAGCAACTGAGCAATATGAGTGAGCAACTGAGCAGGTGAGCAACTGAGCAAGTGAGCAATCTGAGTGAGTTGACTCACCTAAAAAAAAAAGAACAAGTGAACATGTGCACCTAAATGAGCAATGTTTACCCAACACTATTTTGTTTTTATGTTAACAAGTTGCTAAGTAGCGTTGCCACCTAACTGACTCGAGACTTGGTGGCAGCACTAAATGCAACCGGCTTAATACTTCGGCACACTTCACGTCATACAAGTTTCATACGCAGAAGAGTCAAGTAAGTTTTTTTTGCGCCATAATAAAAATTCCCATGCATATACATAAGTATATATGCCCATTTATACACAATATATGTTGTTTTTTGATGTGCAAACAATAAACAAACGCGTTGAATATACACTGATATCTAGATACATACATTAAATAGCTTAATTACATATTTGCGTGTATCTATTTCTGCAGCTTTTCTTTGTTTTTTTTTTCTTGTGAGCTGCAACGGTGCTTTGTCTGGTTTTTGCGGATCATTGTGTGTTTAATACTTTTATGCTTTTTTTCTTCAGATTGTCATCTTAATCTACGTAGCTTATTGACCAGAATGTTCGTTGTACGACGTAATGCTGCCCGTTTGTACCCAGCAGGAGTGCAGTAAGTGTTTTTATTCTAATTAAATGCTAATTACCTGACCCCTTAAAGCTAAAGAAAAAATGGAAGTTAACATTATAAAACTCTTTTTCAACTCAATGGGTGTTCCAAGCACACACACATACGTAACTTTCGTTAATTTGCCTTTACTGATAAGATATACCCCAAATTTCTTTTCGTTTGACCCGGTACTTTATATATATATATATACGTGTCTGTGTGCTTACGACTTCACTATTGCGTAAGCAACCAACAACCAAGCTAATATGTAGTTTGTTATGACGTTTTCCCCCCACAGGTTGGCCAAAATGAGCGGTCAACTTGGCGACTTGGGCAGCGGTGCGGGCAAGGGAGGTGGCGGCGGTGGATCCATTCGTGAGGCTGGCGGCGCCTTTGGCAAAATGGAGGCCGCCCGTGAGGAGGAGTACTTCTACAAGAAGGTAAGTGAAGTGCAGCCAAACATAAATATTTACAATTTATTTAAATACATGAGCTCGCGCTTATATTTAGCTAGATAGGAATGATTCTTTCAAGTTTTACCGGTATTTTGTTCAAAATGTACTAAAAAATGTAGAACCATCGAGAAAACGACCAAGAGTGGCAACTCTTGGTGGTAGAATGATACTTTCAAGTTTTACTTGAATTTTTTGTTGCATAAATGTTTTAAAATTTGGAAAAAGCAATCAAAATGTTGACCAATTAGTTTAATGACAGGGCAATCCGCTGAGCAACTCATGCACCCCACATTTCTGGATACGGAAATTGACTTCCTTGAAGTTGAGCCCGGAACCAAAAGCCTTTTGCAAACGATTCGATAGCGTCCAGAGTTCCTCCTTTCCCTCATGGTTTCTCACAATTTTCATGCCGCTGGTAAATTGCAGTCGGTGCTCATCTTGGATCACTAAAGCAAGATTTTCATGCTTGTACGGCTGACGTATGTTCCAAGCTACAATGCTGGGTGGTTGGACAAGGCCGCAGAGCAACATTCCCGTCTCGCTCATGGCTGCGGCCACACACTGACTGCCCCGCTTGCCCAGCACCACAAATTGATCCAAGGCGGCGCTGACGTCATTGGGCTTCCACAAACTGCCATTGTTGACCACCTGCAGGGGAATGGCCATTTGCCAATCACTTGACAGCGAATGGAAGTACAGCATTCGTTCCATCCGACCAGCCAGTCCATGTGGAGTCAGTGTCAAGGCTACGGTTCCATCCCACAGCTGAAAACTCTCGCCGGCTATGGTGAAGGTGCCAAAGTCGGGATGCGGATAAGTGTATTTGTTCTCAATGCGCCAGGATTTCTGAGCAGCCACATCATAGACCACAATACCATCGCCAATGGAGTCAGCCATATAGACATGTCCAACATCACAATTATGGGCATCCAACTCAATGGTGGGTGTGACAAAGCGACTGACGCCGGGCTTGTACAATCCCTTTGGCATCCGGTAATGATGCACCATGCTGCCGCTGGCCAAGTCAATGGCATACAGCTGTGGGGCACAATGCTGCACAAAGTCAATCTCTCCACTGTCCAGTATCCACATGCGTCCGCACTCGTCAATCTGTGTGCGATACACCGAAGTCAGGCCATTGCAGTCGGCTCCATGCGAATGATGCCAGTCGTAGTTGGGATAGGCACGCAGCTCGGTGCCGTTCGCGCGCACCTCGTTCGTCACGTACGCCAGGGAGTAGGGCACGCCCTTCGCGAATCGCGGTATGGTCACAAAGATTGAGGGCGTTTTATCACCATCTGAGAGAAAGTTGATATTGGGACTCATGATAATTAAGAACAGGAATGTTTGTAAAAGACTTAATTGCTCATTTCATAAAAACAAGAGGCTATAGTCGATCTCCCGACTATAGGATACCCGTTACTTGTTTAAATAAATTAAAATATTTTTTATTGCATGCTTTTAGGCACTTCACTGCCAAAAAATGTTAATAAGCCATTACCACCTTTCTAATTGTCCGATCTTGTTACGATTTAATAGGATGAGATAGGAGCTTGTACAGGAGAAGATCTAGTTATAAATTGAGAAAGATTGATATAAAGGAAAGGAAGAAAATTTCTAGAGGCACTGATCGAAACAGCAAAGCAAATTTGGCTAATTAATTCAGATGAATCAATTTCACCAATATAATTTGTATCTTAAATTCATAGAATTAGGATACCCAATTCAAATGTAGTGTACATAAAGTTTTTGCCATTCACTTAGAAGATATATATCTTTTAAGATTTGTTAGTATTTTTAATTAATTACTCTTATTTGCGGTCCCTGATTAAAATTGCTGTGCTGTTCTGCGATAAATCTTGCAGCTTAATGACGCTTAATAATTGGAACCGGTTGAAGCGAGTGGAGATTTGTGCCAATCATCGAGGGCGTGTTTTCTGGTCATGTGCCAAGAAGTACTTACGTGTGTAGTAGACATCCACGTCGATGGGCACGACACCGTCAGGATTATAGAGTCCTGCACTCAGGACACGCTCACGTTCGTGAGGCGTGGGGAATCCCAGCTCCAAGTTGCGCGCCTCAAAGATGCTCTGCAGGGCCTTGGGATCGTAGCCAAGGCCAGGTCCTGTGCTGTACTGTCCAGTCACAATGGCCAGGCAGCAACAGTTGAGGATTGTTATAATCATCCTTATGCATTGCTGGTTTGCCATAATGCCGTCGTAATAGTTTCACTTTCGTCTCGTCTGGTCTGGTCCGATCTGGTCGATGTAAGACTCGAATTGTAACTGCGCATGCGTCGCCATCAAACGGCGTATGTCTTTCTAATCCGCCTGGCTGCCAACGAGACCAGACCTGGTCAATTGGGTCAACTTTGCTTTAAACTGGTTTAATTGCACATTAAGAGCGTGCATTGAAATTCTCATTGTAGCGATTTGTCTGTGTCCACTCCCAATTAAACAACAACAACATCAACAATTAATACTCAAAAAATATAAAAAAAAATAAAAAACGAGCTGGGCATTTTGGTTGTCTCATTATGCATAACTTCCAGCGACTTCCAGTCACTTCCAACTTCCACATTGTGCAGCATATGGCGTCAATGTGAAGTCCATTGGCCCCTCAAGTGTTGCAGCTTATTTTTAAATCATGTAATACCCTACAATGGGGCATTGTGAACTTATCAACGGCTCGACAATTTTGTAAACATGATTTCTTTCCGAAACTCGTCTTTATATTTGTTTGATTAGAGTATTTATATTCGCATTGCTTACATAACTTATTTTTTAAAGTTCATTTTAACTTGATTCATTTCTTTTTTAATGGAATCCGGTTTTATTTTTATTAATGAGTTGCTCAAATTAAACTTAAATTCCACACGTTCCACGTGCCCGCAGATCGTCTTCACCAATTCACAGCATCAGCGATAAGACGACGATCTTGAACTTTGCTTGTAACCAAATATTGTAGTTTAACGAGCTGATAACATGGGAAACTGTTGAATAATATTATTTTTATTGAATTCGGTCAGTTATTGTAGTTAGATTAGGAAATGGCGTGTAATAGTGTTTCACTTTTGTTTGATTATTTTAATAGAAATAGGAGTTAATGTACAGACTAATTAAAGACGAGGCGATTGGTCAAATCATCGTCGCTGGCGAAGAATACTCCACTGTGAATATCGTCCAGAGGACGACGCAGAATTCGGAAGTTGACCTCGTTGGCTTTTATTGTGCCGCTGGCAATTTTCTGCAACAAGAGATTATAATAAAACTATATTAAGGAGTAAGGATTTCACTCACCTGATAAGGATTGGAGAGCATCCAGAGCTCCTCCTTTCCCTCGGCATTACGTGCAACTTTCATGCCACTCACAAACTGCAACTCGTTGGATTTGGCTGGCAGATTGCCAAAATTGCGTGTGGTGTAGGGCGTATTCGTATTCCAGGCGAACAGCTTGATGGGATTGAAGGTGACGCAGTAGAGATTGCCCCGAGTGTCTACAGTCTCGGCGGCACATTCGCTCTTGCGTCTGCCCAAGAGCCTGAACTGATCCGACATGGCGTCCACAGAATTTGCCCAGTTCTGTTTCCTGTTGAGAACACTCAAAGGAACCGAGTACTCACTGACACTGGCCAGGGGATGGAAGTAGAGATTGCGCTTGTCGTTGTTGACCGCAAAGATGCCGTCCATCAGAGTAAAGCTCTCTCCGGCAATGGTGTGTAGTCCATGATCTGGATCTGGATACATGAATCGGTGCTCGACGCGCCAAGCGGTATTCGCACTTTGGTCGTAGACAACGAGGCCATGATAATTGACATCGGGCACATAGATGATTGTGCGAGCACAATTACCACGTGGTGGAGGATCTTGCACATAGAGATTGGGGGCAATGAAGAGCGAGGCACCGGGGGTGTAGGTCTCATTGGGGAAGCGGAAGCGATGCAGCAAAGTGTCGCTGTTGAGATCGAACTGCAACAGTTGAGGAGGACAGTGCTGGACGCCACCAACGTTGCCCGAGTCGATGACCCACATCTGATTGCACTCGGAGATCTGCAAGGATATCACACCTCAGTAATGATCAGATTAGGATCACTTCAACAACTTACGGCCACACGGAAAGCGGAGGTAATGCGATCACAGTTGTCCCCGTTGTTGTTGTGCCAGGCGTAGTTGGGATACGGCTGCAACCGGGGCCCATTGGCGCCCTGCTCGTCGGAGACGGTGGCCAGGGTGTAGGGTATGCCAGTGACGAACCTGGGGATGGTGGTGAACACACGGATCTGTCCATTGGGCAGGAAATGCGGCTGCACGTCGATGGGAGTGGCATTCTCCGGCATCAGATTGCCATCTGCCTCCGCCTGTTGACGATCCTGTGGCGTGGCAAATCCGAACTCCAGTTGCATCCACTGCTTCACAGTCTCCACGGTGCGCACGGGAACACGTTCACTTCCAGGAAGACGACCTCCAGACACATAGGCGGGAGCTGCATAGCCGCTGTTGTGGGCTGCCTCTCCGAGACTTTCTCCACAAATAAAGAGTAGAAGTAACGACGTCAAAATTTCACGTAGCATCTCGAATGGTGGCTCAACTTTCAATGCCTCAGATGAACTGGGATGGTCAGCGCTTATCAAGAGTCTTTATAGAATACTATTTACGTTGTATGTATTGAATGAATATTTTTTTTAAGACCCTGTACAACAAATTTACGAAGAGTGTTTAAATGTTGTTAAAAGAGAAATTTTCATGACTGGCATAATAGACCTACTTTATTAAGTATATAATTAATTTTGATGATACGAGTCGATATAGCTATGTCCGTTGAACGAAATATTAGAGAATATAAGAGCTAGAGACACCAAATTTGGTATGTAGATTTCTGTATATCCTCAGACAATTAAATAGATACAGATTCCTGAACAGGAAGATAGAAAACTTACTGTCTGTTCAAAAAAAATATTTGTTATTTTAGTTTTTAGTTTTCTATACTTTTAAAATTAAGCACAGGGTCTTTTACAGTCGAGCTTGTTCGACTTTTGGCCGTACCTACTAGTTTATTCATATTTTTGGAACTGATAATTTCTATTTTTAAGGGTTTGGGCAAAATCCAATGTCGTTTCTCCCGCTAATTGATTGACTTTTATGCTCTCTCTCTCTCTGTCTATCTCTTTTTCTCTCTCTCTCTCTCTGTCGCTTACTGTTGGCCAGCTTCAGCAGCTTCTACGTTTGTTATTTCGTTTTTGGGAAGATTATTTGGATTTTACGTATGCGTGCTAAAATCTATTTACTTAATATTCGTGTTTGCAGTCAAGCATTAAGACTTTGGAGCCGTGGGCCATAGCTAAGCAGCTTTAAAAGGTAGACACCCTCGGTGATTCATGCTTTCGAGTAATACTTATTAATTATAAATATCGTCAAGTTATAATTAGTGCTTTGTACATTCATCAGTGTTGTTTTTACCAAATATTTAAATTATTTATTATGCCCAATCAATCTTAGGGCAAAACGGAAGAAGCTAGAAGGCTGAAATTTGCACACTGGTTGAATACTTGCACTACATAAGATTAAATAGATTAGCATGGAAAAAAATTAAGATTTTATATAGAGATATCTCAGTTTAACTGAGAAATTTGGTTCAACTCGTTGCACTAATAGCTGTCAATAAAAATAATACACACAATATGCATTCGATGATTAGAACATTTTGCCATGACCTTCCTCAACAAAATAAGAAAAATCATCTAAGTCTGTGTTGGTGCAGAAATGAGGAATAATTTTATAGGTATCACAAAACAAATTTTTCCAATTTAAACATTTTATATTTATTCTGTCCAATTCTTAAAGCTAGATTTTGCAATTGCCTGTAATTGTGTTAGATTTTTAATTTGGTTTAATAATTATTTTTAATCTTATTGGGATTAGGAGTTAATGTAAAGACTAATTAAAGACGAGGCGATTAGTCAAATCATCGTCGCTGGCGAAGAATGCTCCATTGTGAATATCGTCCAGAGGACGACGCAGAATTCGGAAGTTGACCTCGCCGGGATTTAATGTGCCGCTGGCAATTTTCTGCAACAAAAGAAATGAAAACGGATGCAAATAAACATTTATGTTAACTAAGATGGGAGGAGTAAGGAGTTCACTCACCTGAAAACGATTGGAGAGCATCCAGAGCTCCTCCTTTCCCTCGGCATTACGTGCTACTTTCATGCCACTCACAAACTGCAACTCGTTGGATTTGGCTGGCAGATTGCCAAAATTGCGAGTGGTGTAGGGTGTATTCGTATTCCAGGCGAACAGCTTGATGGGATTGAAGGTGACGCAGTAGAGATTGTTGCGATTGTCAATGGCCGATGCGGCACATTCGCTCTTACGTCTGCCCAAGAGCCTGAACTGGTCCGACATGGCATTCGCATTATTCTCCCAGTTCTGTTTCCTGTTGAGAACACTCAAGGGCACCGAGTACTCACTGACACTGGCCAGCGGATGGAAGTAGAGATTGCGCTTGTCGTTGTTGACCGCAAAGATGCCGTCCATTAGAGTAAAGCTCTCGCCGGCAATGGTGTGTAGTCCATGATCTGGATCTGGATACATGAAACGGTGCTCGACGCGCCAAGCGGCATTCGCCCGGTGATCGTAAACTACAAGGCCGTGAAAAGTGACGTCTGGAACGTAGATAATTGTGCGAGCACAATTACCACGTGGTGGAGGATCTTGCACATAGAGATTGGGGGCAATGAAGAGCGAGGCACCGGGGGTGTAGGTCTCATTGGGGAAGCGGAAGCGATGCAGCAAAGTGTCGCTGTTGAGATCGAACTGCAACAGTTGAGGAGGACAGTGCTGGACGCCACCAACGTTGCCCGAGTCGATGACCCACATCTGATTGCACTCGGAGATCTGCAAAGATATCACACCTCAGTAATGATCAGATTAAGATCACTCCAACAACTTACGGCCACACGGAAAGCGGAGGTAATGCGATCACAGTTGTCCCCGTTGTTGTTGTGCCAGGCGTAGTTGGGATACGGCTGCAATTGGGGCCCATTGGCGCCCTGCTCGTCGGAGACGGTGGCCAGGGTGTAGGGTATGCCAGTGACGAACCTGGGGATGGTGGTGAACACACGGATCTGGCCATTGGGCAGGAAATGCGGCTGCACATCGATGGGAGTGGCATTCTCCGGCATCAGATTGCCATCTGCCTCCGCCTGTTGACGATCCTGTGGCGTGGCAAATCCGAACTCCAGTTGCATCCACTGCTTCACAGTCTCTACAGTGCGCACCGGACGTCCGCCGCCAGGAGCACGTCCAAAGCCAGAAATAAGACCTGCAGCCGGGGCGGGAGGAGCTGCATAGCTGTTGTAGGCCGTCTCCCCGAGACTTGCTCCAAATATGAAGAGGAGCAGCAATGTTGCCCGTAGCTGTAGCATCTCGAGTGCTGCTTCGATTCGAGTCAAAGTTCCAGATGGAATGGGATGGTCAGCGCTTATCAACAGTTTTTATAGAATATTATTTATGTTTGTTTAATTGTTATTGTTGCTTTTATTTATCAACAGGCTGAATGGTATATTTATTTTATGTTTGTTTCAGTATTTTGTTTTTATTATTATTTTTTGGAACTGATATTTTCTTTATTCTGCGTTCTATGGCCGCATTGAGTAATATTGACATTTAATTAGCGGTATTTGCGCGCTGTGTGGACTATTTAGTCAGTTGTATTAATGAAAGCCTTGGCTTCGAATTCTACTTTCTTAACAAATGGTTTTTTTTTTTTTGCTGAAAACTTGGCTAATTCGTTGGGCTTTGGTCACGTTTGCGACAGTTTGGCTGCCAATTGACAACTAAAACTGGCTCGGAAGCAACGCAGACCAATAACCGATACAGAATCAGGTTCAGGTTTAACTTGGGATCTCAGGCAGATGCTGCTGCCAATAACAATAACGACAACAACAAAACAAATACTGACGACGTTTTTCCCGCAATTCGTTTTGGCTTTATGCTCTCTCAGTCGCTCATTATTAGCCAGCTTCAGCTTCAGATAATAATATGGCTAAAATGATTTGTCTCTTGTATACATTGATTTTTTGTTTTTTTTTTTTTGGGGAATTTATTTGTATTTTACGTATGCGTGCTAAAATGTTAGTACTTAATATTCGTGTTGGCTCTCAGGCAATTGGACTTTTGAGCCATGGCTAAGCGGCTTTATAAGCTAAATGCTGTCGGTTGACAATACTTGGTAGAATGCGCAGTTGTCACAATTGTCAACAACTTATAATTAGGTGCAAAAGCACATTTATCATTATTTTGTACAATAATTTAAATATTTATTGTTGTGCATATTTTTGTCATATTTTTATCTGCTCTCTAATTGTGTTTTCTTTTTACGCAGCAAAGGGATCAGTTGGAGCGCCTGAAGAACGACCAGATCCATCAGGCTGAATTCCATCATCAGCAGATCAAGGAGCACGAGGAGGCCATTCAGCGTCACAAGGAGTTCCTCAACAATTTGCACAAGTGAACAACAAATCGAACAATCCATTGCGAAACATGAACATTTAAAAGGCATTTGAAAGAGAGAGGAGAACATTACTAATATTTTTGATTGTTCTTATAGCAATTACATACAACATTTTATAAAGAATGTTCAGTGCCTCAATAAAAATAATTTTTTAATATTCGTATTTTTATTTTGTGCATAAAACTTGAAATTTTCTGCTTGTGTAGCGCTTAATTCCGTAATTTGCATTCTAGGGTCGTCAACCGGTTTTTGATCACCATATTCAAATCTAATCGACTAATTGACACTAAAAATGTTCAAATTGTTTTTATTTTAAAACTGACACAGTCTATATCGAGAAAGTTTAGAAAGTGAGATAGTAAACTCTTTTTTATTAGGCATAATGTTGTAGATCCTTCTGTTGACCGCCGAGAAGAATTTGTGTGGAATTCATATACTCGGAACTGGTTGTCAGGTGTTTACGGTATCAATTAACAACCTTAAGAATCGTACGCCACATGAATACACCAAGTGTCATTCATTAAATTTTACGAGTTCATATTTATATTCATTCAACTGTTAATTTAATGTGATCTTGACTTTACTTCTGTTGTGAAAAGTTGCTGCTTCTCGACAAACGACTTTAAAAATAAGGAAACAATTGAAATGTGCTAACAAATGATTGCAACCTTTTTTTTTATTCCTTGATTTACGTTGCAATTTGTAATTTTATAAATAAATGACACAATACTCTCATCTTTTATATTATTGTTAATATTAAATATATAGGTCATTGTCAATTAATTGTTATTAAATTGGGCATTGCTTGCAATCCAATTAACAGCTGCAGAAATCAAATAAAAATAGGAGACAGAATCCAAGTGACTGCCAAAAAATTCACGGAGAGGCTAAGCGCTCAACCAAACGGACTAGCTAGACGCCTAAATACTGCTTGGAGAAGATTAAAGCGCCACCACCCTCAAGACCTCCTGGACCGGGTCTTGACATAAAGTCCCTGAAATCCCACATTTATCCCAATACACCACTCAAACCTCCCGCCTTATAAATTTACTTTAAATCATTTCTTTGTGTATGCCACTTTGATAAATAATTTAGTTTTTCTTTTAGTTTAATTTCTGATTAGTTTAAGTTGCCTAATAAGGTAGCAGAACACCTGTCTTTGTGAAAATCAGTTCATTATATTTATATTACAATAATAAAAAAAAAAGATCAAATAAAAAGTGCCGCCTGAAAGTATGCAATTATATTTTTGATGTCGTACAGTACAGTAGCGTCCAGACTTAAAAGGCATGCCTATTCTGTTGATTTTTTGTTGTTGTACACAGTCCAAAATAGATTACATTGAAAAACACTTCAGCTTGTTCACTTCAAAATTAAAATTAACAGTGTAGAAATAAATTTATTGCTTAGATTTTAGGCAAACAACGAAAAATGTCCAATATAATTCGCAAAATTCTAAACCAAACCAAAGACTTGGCACACTGGACATTTTTGATTAAGCACAATTTCAACCTGTCGAATGTCATGGGCAACAATCTAGATCTCAAGCTGGAGGAGCTGCGTTTGGTAAATTGAAGCTTAGATTGCATAGGTACAATTTGATATATATATGTATATATAACAAATAGGAACGCTCTGAGCTGGAGGCACGTGCCCAGATGCTGATGCAGAAACAGAGATCCGCCGAGTCCATGTTGACCGATTTAACGCGCAGCATCAAACAAATGGAATTTGACATTGTTCAGATGGAGCAGGAGCAGACTGAAGAAATGATGGTACCTGAGACTGAGGCCACAGAATCACGACGAGCGTCAAACAGTCAACACAAGGGATAGAGACAGAGCGAACGAACGAGTAAAAGAGATAGCGCAATAGTCGGGGATCTTCTCATATGTTATCAGTGACACAAATGAACTTAAAAAAAAAAAAAAATCACTTGCGGTGATTTACCTATTCGAGCAGAGCTGTGACTGACTAGCAGCTATATAAACAGAATTCTTACCCAGCTCTGAGTAGTAGCAAAAAACAAACAGGAATTCAGACATCATGAAATTCATCGCACTCTGCAGTCTGCTGTTGGCAATGTGCGCCGTGTTTGGACTCCTTCCGGCCACATTAGCGAATCCCTCCCGTGACAGTGGTGGCAACAGCTGGAGGGGCGGCTCATCAGGATCACAGATAAAGCACAGGCCGTTTTATTACGATGCGCCCATTCGGAGGCCTGGTCAGCCAAAGACCATGTACGCTTAGCCAAAACACTTTTATTTAAATTGCGATCAAATAAATTAAACTTATAATTATTTAAAAAAATATATATACTTTGAGTATTCTATTTAGCCTTACTTTAGCTTTCAACATTTGAATAAAAATTTTTTATACCCAATCATTTTCTAAAATTGTAAGTTTGTGTTTCATCTTCAAAATTCAAAGTTCTACAGAACAATGACTCAAATTATGCAAAGTTTTGCGATAACATTTGCGAAAAATATTAAATTATTGCAGCCACAACAACTTTGCTGTCAGCAAATGATTAAGTGAGTTTTTTTTTCTAAACCAAGCCAAGCGTAATTAGCACTTGATATTATGAACTGTAGATACTCTGAAAAGATGTATGAGGTGGGCCAGGCAAAGGAGAATGTGCACTTCTTAAAAGCGGTGGGATTTAGTCGGTCATTTATTTAAGTTTAGCAACTAATTTAATTTCACTTAGCAACGGGAGCATCTAAAGGAATTGCGCAATAAAATCATCAAGGAGCGGGATCTGATTAAAGAGAAAATGATTCAATTAGATGTGGAAATTGAGAGCATTAAAAAGAAGAACACGGAACGAAAGAAGCAAAATAATAATTAGTTATGAATCAAAATATCTATGACACACTTTTAAATGTGACAACAAATGCTCCAGTTTTTATTTGTTTGTTGTCAGTTTCTAATGTTGTATTCAAAATTATTCTACAAAAAAAACAACATATTTAAAAATTTTGGGTGAACATAATGGAATGGTTCTTAAGCGCCACATGCAGAAGTGCGCAGAAAATACTTCAGCTACAGCTTCAAAAATCTCCGTTTCTTCAAAACATCAAGTGAGTTTCGGGCGACGTTTTGTTTTGTATAATGTGGTTAATTTTAAATCCGTGTATGTTAGTTTTTTTGGTGGCAAAATGTATTTCAGCACAACTACAAGCGGAGGGACAAGAAAATTGAAAACAGTTTGTATACAAAGTCTTAAAGAAGCTGTATTTATATCTTTTTTAAAACTTTTTCCTTAGCTACATAAGAAACTTGGGTTTTTGAAGAGCAGAGCACTCGATGAGCGGAAGGAAATTGACGCAAAAATCGCAAAATTACAAAGTCGCATTGAACGCATTAGAGAAAAGCTCAGAAAATCTGGCTCTAAGCAAACTCAGAAAAATAAAACAATTCGAAAGTGAAATCGCTTAAAAGTTGCACATATTCTCAACTGAATTACTTTCTCATATGAACTTTTCTAACTAAACATTTTCTGTATTGTTTCATATTTTTCAAAATAGACTTTTCTTAGTTCACACAAAATTTAATTTGTTTTTCTTACACAATCCGCAAAATGTTCGTCAAACGATTCTATTTTGCATAATTCTAGCCAAAATTTAAGTGCAAATTGCGAAAATAATATATAGAATTTTTTGTATGCAACGAAATTTTTATTTGACAGCGAAATACTTTTCCCCGAGTTGTAGTTTATAATTTTTCCGACTATTTAGCCTTTCCTTAGCTTTCAAAATTGTGACACTTGCCTAGTCCACTTTTTAAATTTTTTATAAATTTCATTTGATCTGCAAAATTTAAAGTTTTTGAAAACCATGACGTGTATTATGCAAATTATGTCAAAAGTTTTTGTAAGAAACGCAAAGATGTTGCAGCCATCGCCAAATTACATTCAACATTTAACTCCGTAAGTGTTTTCTTATTAGAGATAATTTTTAATGATTATTACGACCTGCAGATACTCTGACAAAATTCGTGAATCGGGCAAGGCAAAGGAAAATGTTCACTTTCTGAAATTGGTTCGACTTTGAATCGGTAATTGTTTCAGCTTTTAAATTGATGTATTTCTTACTCTTAGCAACGGCAACAGCTGAAGGAACTACGCGAAAAAATATTGAGAGAAAGGGAATTAATGAAGGAAAAAATTAATAAACTAGATGAGAAAATTAAAACGATTAAAAAAAAGGAGCAACAAGAAAAAAAGAAATCAAGTTAGTTTTCGAAATCCATAAAATGCTGCACTATTGAATATTTTGAAATTACTAAAAATTATAATATTTGTGTTACAAAATTTAATGTTAAATTACCATTCCAAAAAAGTAAATAAAATGCCATCTCCAAAATCTTTGTATGAATTATATTTATATATATGTATATTTTTTACAAATAGAGATACCAATTTAAATGGGAAAATAGAAAAACTTTTAATACTAGGTCTCATTGAAGAAGTTCTCAAATCAGATGTAGATCAGAAATACAAAATTTTATTGTAGAATTCTGTCTCTTTGGAAATAAAGGTTATATTTATCCTAAAATTGTATTTTTTTGAGTCTCTCATTATGAACAGTTCAATTGGCGTCACATACCGTGTTTTTACCCTATTGAAACCCAAACAAATATGGATGAAACAACACATTAAGTGAGTTCTGTTTTATCTGTGATATCATATTTATTTCCATTAAACTTTATAGACATTATGCCAAAGAACTTTATGAAAGAGGCAAGGCAATGGAAAACACGCACTTTTTAAAAATTGTATGTATTTGACATGAATATATACATATATATATAATTAATCTTTGGTATCAAAAGCAATATGATCAACTGATAAAATTAAAAAGTAAAATACTTAAGCATCGACAAAAACTGGACAAGGAAATCGAACAATTAGAAGATAAAATGACAGAAGTCGATAGTCAATATCGACGCAGAAATCGAACGGATTAAACGCAATGGATTTTTAAATATTTTACAGCATTTCAAATATTATGACAAAAGATTTTTGACAATAAGTTTTCCCAGTAATCCATGAAAAGAATCTCACATTTTATGCCTTACAAATTTGAAGTCCAGGTCAAAAGAAATTTTATTGTGTTAGGTTTTTTCACATTTGAATATCGGTTCTTACATTGGATATGGAAAGCTTATTTGGTTTCAGGTTTAAAAGTGTCGATAACTTTTTACGACCCCAACGTTTATATTATGGCCGAGAGTGAGTATTTGAAAATCTAAGAAGTCTCTAAAACTAAACCACAAATCCATATTTATAACTAGATACTCCAAAAGAATCTATGAAAAAGGCATAGAAAAGGATAATTTATACTTTTTGAAATTGGTATGTTTTCTAAATTGAATCTTTACTAAAATTTATTCTAAAATATTTAATATTTCTATCAAAAGCAATACGATAAACTTCTGTTACTGGCGAGAGCGAATTTTCGAGAGCAAAGAAAACTAAAACGGAAACTTAAAAACCTCATGTACGAAATCGAAAAAGTTAAAGACAAGATTGATGAGAAGGAAAATAAAACATATCGATTAGATTTCTGATGCAAAACTAATCCAAGTAGGCATATTACAAATATATATATTTATTTATTCATTGTGCCTAAATTCCAAATGTATCAATCATTCCAAATTAAAAGTTAGTTGAACAAATTTTCCGATTTCTTTGTATAATTTTTGTTTAAATTAAATTGTTTTTGATTTGCATAAATATTTATGATGCAATCTGCTTTGCGAGCTGTCAAAACCATAAGCTTGTTAAAGCCAACATCGGATTTCTGTTCATTCGCCTATAGTTATATTCTAAGGACATTCAACCAGGATGCATATTCAAGAGCTCGAGCCGTGGAAAATTGTCATTTCTTGAAAATTGTAAGGATAATGAGTTAAGTTTTGATAATTACATGTTATTCGATCTCTTGATATCACAGCAAATTGAGCAGCTTAAGGAATTGCGCAATAGAATGGCCCAAAAGGAACAACAGGACCAAAACCAGAATGTGGTAACAGACGAGATGAAAATTCAAAATGAGCAAAAAACAACAACAAAGTAAGCTGAGAAATTATAGAGAAATGTATACAAGCAAAAAATGAAAAGAACAGCAACAAAGCAGTAAGCATTACTGTTCCTGTACAAATTTCCAAAAGAAACAAAATTCAAAATTCGACCATGTGGTGCTGTCTTAGGCCCAGATGTGTTCCAACTAATTTGGCAAGTCGGGCAAATCCGTTACCCCAACAACTGCGTCTGTTATCAGACGACGAGCAGATCAGAACACTGGAAAAAAAGGTATCAAGCAGGGATAAAACCTTAACCGAAACCATAACCTTTAACCGGTAAAAACCGATTGAAATTTTAAACCGAAACAAAATTTGTTTTTTGACCGAAACCTTGAAACCGAAACTCTGTAAACCGAAATAACCGTTTAGATATCGTTTAACATAAATTTCATAAGCTAGTAAAAAATAATTTAAAACGAAAAATTTTGAACTGTTTTGATATTTTCCGACTCCTAATTCTTGTTTGCGATCTCTGATATTTTGTTATAAGTTTTGTTTTTATTTCTGATTTTTTTATTTATTTTAAGTTTTTTTTATTTTGTTGTTCGTTTCGGTTTTAGTCCCTGGTATGATAAAAAAATATGAAATCTTTAAATTGTTTTTAATATATTTTGATTTCAGAATTTGTCACTTTGGAGTAAACAAATTGGTGAATTAATTCGGGTAAGTAGTAAATTAATATTCCTAAATCATAATTAATATCTGGTTGCACAGAAACGGGACTTGCTGGCACTTATTGGTGATTATATAGAGCTGCAGGAGCAATATGTAGTTTCAAAGCTGCGTAGCAATAAAAAAATGCTGAAAATGCACATCAAAAATAAATAACCATTAGTTGAGTAGAAAAAAAACCCAGTGAAGAAAACCAATCAACAATAAAACTTTTATAAGCTTTCTATATTATAGTTGTTGTTTTTTTATTCAAAATATTTTGCAATTTCTCATTTACATTTTGAAGCCAATAAACAAATTCAAATGCTGCTTCCAATGAAAAGTTTCTCATAAGATTTATATATAGGTTTTGTATATATATAATGTATTTATATAGGCTTAACAACATTTGAAACAATAAATGTGTGAAGATAGTTTGGAAATTAATATGGCATTTACAGGAAATAAACATTTCGACATTAGAACTAGACAAAATAAATACAAATTAGCATTCAAATTTTGATCAAAATTAATATAATAATAATAGATACGCGTAAAGTAATGTTTCTCTCTGTGTGTGTGTGTGTGTGTGTATGTGTGTGAGTAACTTAAAGCTATAATAAGATAAAAAGATATTGTGCATTTCGTTAGTCGAACTCAAGTCAAAAAAATTAGAATAAGTACATTTTAAAATACATTTGTGGTAAGTAGTTTGTGTCAGTGTGTGTGTGTGTGTACATTTTGAGCAACTTGGAGAAGAGTTACAAGTACAAATACAACTACAACTATATATGTATATAGAACTAAGTACAAACTAAAAACTTGAATGCAGGCGCGGGCGTATTCAAAAATCACTTGACTTGGTCAAGTGCAGAGCCACAAAATACGCCTTCTATTTTGCCACTCCCCCTCTCCTACAGTCACAACAGCTGTCTCTGTGTGTGTGTGTGAGTGTTGTGTATGTGTGTGTGTGTGTGAGGTAGGCTGTCTGCTTGGGTTGCTGCTGCTGTATGTGTGTGTGGGAGTGAGAGGAGAGGGCGAGAGTGCTTTGAATAATTTTAAAATAATATGGCATACTTTTGTGCGCCGTTTGCAGCTGCAATTGATAAAGAGCTGCCAATCTGTGTGTGTGTGTGTTGTGTCTGTGTGTGTTTGTTGGTTATATATGCTTCTAGCTTTTAAATACTGGTCAATACAATGCCAGGAATGTTGTGAATGCAGCTCAATTGTAATTGTGTGTGTATCTGTGTGTGTGTAAGTGTATCTGTGTCTGTTTACAAAATCATACATTGTATATCCTTAGACTAAACTTGAACTTTAGCTACGCCCTAAGTGCTACAAAGTTACAGCTACAACTAAAAACAACAATCGATCCTTCGATCCCAATACGATCATGATCATGATGATGATGATGATGATGATTAACAAGAAGCGAGATTAAACGGCGTCTCTAACTGGGCAATCGCTTGCTGGCCAATTCCTGTAGCTTTTGCAGCGCTAGCGTCTTGTTAATCTCGACGAGATCGCGACTATGCTTCGCCGCCTGCAACTGCACCTCGAGTATTTTCATGCGCATCATGTGCTCCTTGCTCTGCATCTCCATGAACAGACGCAGCTCAAAGGAGTTGCCTGGATTTGTGTTTGAATTGCTGTTGTTGCTGCCGCTACCGCTGCTGTTGCTGTTAACGGCCACGCCCACAACGCCCACACCGCTTACACTGCGCTCCAGCGCTTGACTCTCGGCAACGGCGGCGGAGGAGGACTGTGGATTGCTTGTGGACATGGGCAACGTGGTCGCTTGCTCCTCGCTGGCCAAGCTGCTGCTGCTGGTGCGCTGACGTTTGGCCATTGGTTTGGCCAGCTCATCATCATCCTCATGATTGTTATTGTTGTTGTGATTATTGTGCTGCTGCTGTTGTTGCTGTTGTTGTTGCAGTGCCACCGCCTGTGCCTGATGTTGTTGTATGGCAGCTGCCGCTGCGGCCGCTGCACTTGGGAATTGTCCACTGCGCAAGGCATTCAAAGCCTCCAGCGTGGCGGATATGTTGTTCATGTTGAAGCTGGGCTGAAAGCCGGACATGTCGCTGCCCGAGGGCGGCATAAAGGCGCCACCAACGGCACTGGTGTCCAGCGCCGAGGCCGCCGGACTTTCGGCATCGTGGAGGCCATTGCGACTGTGATTGGGCGAGACGCTGAGACGCTCGCCATTGACATGGATATCGTTGCTGTGATTGTTGTACGTTTCGTTAAAGGTCTCATTAGTCTCCTCCTCCTTGATGTCCACATCGCACAGCTCCTGCGGCGGCGTGCGGCTGCTACAAATTCAAAAGTAAATTCCATTAGCCATAACTCCAGTTTGCCAATTGTTGCTTCACTTACTCATCCATGTCATGCTCGTCGGCATTGAATTTGTAATCATCGCGATACTCGAAATCCTCCTCAAGCGCCAGCGGAATCTTGGAATAGTCAATGCCATCAAGTGCCTCCGATTTGCACGCCTTCTTCGCCTCCTGCATAAAGTCCCACACCTCAAAGGTAAACGGCGACGGCTTCTTGCGATCGGCGACCTCAGCCCCGAATCGGGCGAGGCGATTATTATAGTCCAGAATCTCATTACGCGTGCAGGCTATAAATAATATACATATAGAAATAAAACAATTATCAAATGATCTTTATAGACATTTTCATTATTTCACATAAACATTTTTAATTTCAAATCGTGAGAAAATTACATATTTCCCTTATACAATAATAAAACTTGTGAAAAATGTAAAAAATAAATTTAAAAAGTCGGAAAGTCAATAATTAGAAAAACCCAAAATATTTTATAAATAAATTATGTTGTTCTCGCGAGAATTAATTATAATTATATAAATTGCATAAAAAAAAACCTTAGAAGAATATTAAAATTATGAGTAAAAAAACTTAAAAATTATGAAAATCTAAAATAAAATATTTATTTTATTAATCGCTTGATTTTAATTAAAATATTTTGTTTAAAATTTTGCACTTCAGTTAAATATTTATTTTAATAATCTAAAAAAGAGATAAGGAGAAAAAACCAATTTTGTCTAATCATTTTTTTTCAGATTCTAAACCAGCGGTGGGCACGCAATTGCTCCGGGAGCCAGCGGCTGCTAACGAATTCAGGATTCGTGCCCACCGCTGTTCTAAACTAAAAATCATCAGTCATAAAAAAAAGAATTTTCCTACTACTATTAATCAACAAGGTTTTCAACACTTTTGTCTTTAAATGTTTTCCCTATTTAGCAATTGTCAAATGTACTTATTTTGTTTTCTGTTTTAATTTTATTGAAGTGTTTTTAATTTCGTTGTTTCTTTGCATTTGTAATTACAAAAAAATATTGAAATGTGTTATAAATTTTAAAAATACACACCTTTCATGCGTCGCCATTGCTCTTTGAGGCGATTGCAGGTGCGATCTGTGCCAAATTGATTGGAGAACTTTTGGTGTATTATTTTCCAGGCCTTGTTCTTGACGGCAGTGAGTCCGGCATCGAGTCGTTTATTCTCAATGATGCGCATATCCTTGCGGCACAGATCCAGCAAGTATTTCTTCTCCTGATGATTCCAGTTCTGTGTGCGCTCTCGTTTCTTATACATGTTCATCGACGGACTGTTCATGTACTGTGTCATCTCTGCATGACAATTGTAAATGATATTGTTAATAAATGATGATTTGAATGAGTTTTGGGTACTTTACCTGTCTTTAGATCGACACCCTCCAGCAAATTGTGGTTGGTGCTTTGCCAGTTGGCGGCTATTTTCATAAAAGCCTCCAGATCGTTGGCTGTATACTGTTTGTTCACCTGCAAATACAAAATGAAACAATCACATTAGTTTAATTGGCATTCAAATGAGTATTCTAATGTGCTCGAAATCCTTTCTCCACACCCATCAAATTGCGATCTGCTTGGGCATGCAAAACTTGTACGCCTTTGAGACTTGACTTGTGAAATGCTTTAAGACGCACTTGAAGATTCATTGAACCTCATTTTGGACTTCAATTCCACACATCAATAAACATTGCCAGCAAAAAAAACAAAAACGTTTCAAAACAAAAGGATTCAAGTTCTCTCTTTCTCACTTTTTAATTCGGTTGCTATTGGTTTTGTTTTATTTTTGTGGATGATTTCTGACATCGACTGACATTGTCTGATATGGTGGCAATATGCGGCCACATTAATTGATTTTCAATTAGCCAACCGACAGCAATTCCAGCCACAAAAAAAATTGGGGCGGGACGGTGCTTGGGAATAAAGCAATATAAAATCAGTTTGCGGGCCATTTTGAAATGGGCTAAGAAATTATGAATAACAATGACTGGAAATGCATTTGTATAAAATGTATAAAAAATTATAAAATTAAGAACATTCACACAACACACAGCTGCCGACATTTTGCTGCCTGTGTGTGTGTGTGTGTGTGTGTGTGTGTGTGAGTGTGTCTGTATTTGTTTCGGAGGGGCGATCAAACGTCGCACTGACAGCCAATTATATTAAGATCGCATACACTCGAATACACTCACACAACATTCTTTATGCATATAATATTAATTTACACACACACATTTGTACTTGTATTTGTAGCACCTTGGTTTAGAGTTTGAAATTAAACTTAACTGACAGCAAATCAAAGCAAATATATTAAAAAATATCTAATAGATATATATATTTGTAAAATTTTTATTTCAAAAGTCTGACCAACTTTAAACTTTCATTACTTTGCCAAATCTAAACAGACTTTCAAGTGAAATGTCATTGTCATCATCTATTGAGCTCTAAATTCATGCTGCATTCAAACTTAATTGAATTTTTCAATATTAATTTGGTAAAAATAATTTTTTTTTTTTTTGTAAAAAATTTAATTGATATACTTAATGTCAACTACGTACAGTTGACCAAAAGTAATGTAAAAATTTAAGAAATGTTAAGTAATACACAAAACTGAGAAATATTAAATTAAAACTTAACTGAAATGATAAAATATTAAGAAATTAAAAATATGGGGGTATTCCAACAATTTTTAAAGTGATGCAAAATTTATTACAGGGATTGGGAAAAACCCAATTAGATCTTAAAAGCTACAAATTGTAAAAAAAATATAAAAAGTGATATGTATTTATTTAGTTAATGCCACTCCGCGCTCTTTTAAATTTATTAACAATTATAATAATTCAACAGCCTTGGTATCATTTGCTTTAATTTGTTAAAGTTCTCTTATAAATAAGTTTCGAGCCACTGTGCCCAACGGCGCTGCCACAAAATCGTCAATCTTTAAGTACGTTTTATTGTGCTTTATTTAATTTCATTTTATTTCGATTTTTCAGCTCGTTGTTTCCCCATCCACTACTTATCCGTTCCGTTCGTCTCCCCTTGTACCCCGCCACCCCCTTCTGGCACCCTAAAAACACCCGCACAAACTTCTCTTAACGCTGCTCCATCGCCATGTGTTCAATATTTTTATGCCGTATCTGATTTACAATTTGCATGTATGAAGGAATGTTTTGAATGGATATGTGTGTATGAGTATTTAATGGGTATAAACGAATACATGCATATAAACGAGTACATACATTAGGGAGTGAACTTAGTCATTGAGCATTGAACGCAAATTATTAAGTATGACGATTATGACGATTATTATTACTATTATTATTATTATTATTTATGACATATTTATTAACAGTTGATGATTATGGCAATACTTAAGATTGAGTTAGGTGTTGTTCCTGGACTGGAGTGTATTAACAATGCGATGTGGCACAGAAATTATTGTTGAATAGGATGCGAGAAGTGGTCTTACAAATAGTATCTACAAGATACTTTTAAAATCATTACAAATCTCTAGATAAAGTATTTACAAGATACATTTAGAATTACCACAAATCGCTAGATAATTGATTGAAATTACAGTGATTTTATTGCCATATTAGTTTTAATAATATTTATGATTATTGTCAATTTAAAGTAACAACTTAAGATACATTTAAACAATCTTTGTAAACTTTGTAGCTATCTTCAATAGCTGAATTAACAGAAAGTTCATGATATTTTGGCCAAGTTTTAAAATGATTTTTGTGGAATATTTCTAGTCTACAATATATAGTAACTTGAATTTTTGGGCATTCACGTCAATAACAAGTTGAAATGCGCTAACAATAACGTTTACAATAATAAAAATAATCATTCCAATCAATTGTGACCATTAAGCATTGAAATTAAACAACAACGAAAACTGGTTTATATATTATTATTATAGTAGTTGTTGTTTTTTTAAATATTAAAACCGAAATATAATTATTAGTGCTTTACAATTTGTGTGTGTGTGTGTGTGAAACCTACACACAACAACGACAAGCGACAAAATACATAAATATGTGTTAACCTTGTGCCTTAAAATAAAGCACGGCATTGTGAGAGGGCCCACAACCAAAAAATATCAGTTAGTAACTGTCTGAACCCCCACACCACCCCCTCTCTCTCTCTGTAAGTGTGTGTGTGTGTGTGTGTGTGTGTTAAGAGTAATTACGGCAAATTAACAATGTTATTATATGTATGTGCATTTAATACAGTGAACTATTTTTGACAAAGATGTTAAAGCCATGTTACAGTTCAAGCTGCCTGAACGTCTTTTTTATAGGTTCTAAACAAGTACAGCTAAGAGGGCAGACATAAGTACATATGGTTAACGTATTTATTTGGCCAAGTACGTGAATCATTAAGTTCTGTAGCACTTGAAAAATTCTTAAACTGACTCTATTTTTTCGTTACTAAATCAGTTTAAATAGAAGCATCCAAAAGAATCTATTAAATTGTATTACAACAAATTTTTACAGCGTGTTTTCTTTTTTCTTGCCTCGTTTCGTGCGTGGCAGCATAAATTTATGTTTTATTATAATTACAGAAAAGAAGAAATACTAAAAAATAATAAAAACTGAAATGTCATCGAACGTTCAAGTGGGGTAAAGTAAAGTAGAGAAACAAAAAACAATCCGTGGAAACTCGAATAACCCAAACCTAAAATCATATGCTACAATTGGGATTGGTTTTGGGATTTTAAATTTTTCTCCTTCTTTTTCTCTCTCTCTCTTTTTTCTCAGTTTTCTGGATTGAATTCAAGTGGCATCGAGCATTGATTTGTATAGTGTTTATTGTTCTAACGTCGCAGTGTATTCAAATTCAAATTCAATTCCCATTCCCATTCCCATTGCTGTGTTTGTGGCTTAAGTGGAGTTGTTTTTCCCCTCTCCCCTCTTGATATACCCTTTCATTTCACTGGTTAAGTACTCGCACATACTTTTAGTATTAACATATGCATTTTTGCCTTTTATTCATATATAAATATATTTAACTCGTAACTCGAACAATTTTGTTATAATTTGGTTGTAGTCGTCGTCGTCGTCGCAGCTGACGGAAATTGACTCATGGCTGGCGAATTATGCTCCAGGTGTGCATGACACTGCCGCTGCCAACAACAAATTTATTAGAAATTGCCACAAACTTACACACACACACTCACACACACATACAAACGACTTATGCAAACAAATAAACTAATTTCATGACGCACACGCGCGCGCGCCTGCGCAGTTGCCTCGCTGCCGACGTCGACGTCGTCGTGTGCTACTTACAATTGTAACTAGCTAAAAATATATACATATATAAAAAACAACTAAGATTTTTTTTTTTTTTACCAAACGTGCCTTTGTTTACTTCCCAGCTCAAGTCTGGCCTACACCCAAAAAAAAAGAGTGCTGGAAAAAGCGTCGCGCGTCGCGAGTTCAGTGACATTTTTTTCTATTTCATTTTTAAATACCCTTCACGAAAGTCCTTTGATTAAGCTGTTCAAGCTGCCTTGACATGAAAGGACACTGCTAAAAAGGCATTATTTATTTAAGAAATATCAGTAAAAAAATAAACAAATTTAGGTATAACTTTGAATAATTTTGGTGCTAGTTATTTGATTTAAAAATTGTTTAGATACATTTTATCAATCATTTTTAAATAATAAGTGTATTTACTATTTTGAAATTCATATTTTAAAACATTCTAAGAGAACTTTGATCAATATTTTTTAGATAATAGAATCAAATTTTCTTTTCTTTGATTATTTTATTAAGAATAAAACTCAACTTTAATACCTAAATTTAAATTTTTGTAGTTTTTGATTAAGAATCAAATTTTCTTTTCTTTGATTGTTTATTAAGAATGAAACTTTAATAATCCTTTTTTTTAATGTTATCTAAACTAAAGTCTTTTTACCAATAAAGAAAAAGAAGATGAAATTTTAAAAAGCCTATTAACGAAAGCATTCTAAGCGAAATTTGATCAATATTTTTAAAAAAATATAACAGAATCAAATTTGCTTTTCTTAGGTTTTTGAATAAAAATACAACTTTAATAATAATAATTATAAATTTAAATTTGTATAATGTCTGTTCATAAAAAAATGAATTGCGCGAAAAGTCAAAAGAAAAGTGTTTTAGTTTAATAATAGTTAATACTTTTAAATAATAAACTAATCAATTTAGTGCAATTTAACAACAAATTCAAATTCTAGCGCCAATTTGTTGGCAAGTGTATTTAGACTTTGGTAGCATACAACATTTGTTATTTTCTTTGTTGTTTGTCGTTGTTCTTGTAATTCGTAGTTGTTGCTGTTGTTGTTGTTGCTGTTGTTGTCTGTGACAATTGTTGAGGCATCGACTGTAAGTTGAACTGCGCATGCGTAGGTACAACTTACTAAATTATTGGGTTGTGTTTCATTAGTCAGCCCACAAGGCGTCGCTTGGCGGGGATTTGGATACGGAATCGGAATGGGAATGGGAATCGGGCTGGGATTTGGGTACGGTTGCAGCTGGCAAAAAAAACAGAGACTTGAAGTGTGTGTTTCTGTGTGTGTGTGTGTATGTATGTTGGCCAAGTGTGCGCATACTTTTCAATCAGACTGTGGTGTTGTTTCTGTGTTGTCTCTGTGACAGCTGCAGAGATATCGGCAAGCCAAATGGATTACCTATGCTTCTATATATATATATGTATATATATGTATATATGTCTGACTCTATGACTGACTGTCTATCGCCATCTCAATCGCCCTGAAAACAAATGGAGCAGCTCGCATTTGAATAGTCATTATGTGGTTAAGACTTGTATTCGTATTCGTATTCGTACACTCATATCTTTATATTCATTTTACTTACTGTCTGTCTGTCTGTTCGTCCGTCTGTCTGTCTGACTTTCTTTGGCCCGCACACACACCCTAAACATGGCTGACAAGTTCATTACACTGAACACACTCCAAATATACAAACACACACACAATTCATTGGATTGCCCTCTCCATATATGGCCAATGTCGATTGTTATTGTTTTACGAGCACACACAATCTACATACGTAGTGGGAGTAGAAATAGTAGTAGAAATAGCAACAAAAAGGGGAGTATCATACCAAATGTTATAGTCACAACTACTTAATTGGAAAGTCATCTGCAATTGATTTGTCTTGGTTTCGATTCGTTCTAAATGAGCTATTAAATCAATCAGCTGAAACATATAATTTAAACTGCTTGTGAATTATAATTGTAAACTTACAAAATGACTGTTATTCTAAGCTAAAAATATACCCAGTTTACTTAAATACTTTTATTATATATTTATTTTAATTCATTCTTTTTTCTGTTTTGTTTGAATGTTCAGTGCACAATTTTTGTTGTTATCTAGTTTTTGAGTTAGTTTCATTGTTGGAAAGTTCGTTTCTTAGCCATTGTCAGTTCCACCCACACAACATAATTCATTTCAGTTAACACCCTTCTGTCCCTGCCCCTACCTTGACTTTCTTGGCCAAGTCTAAAGCAGTTGCCACCAATTGCTGACTGGCATTTGAACATTTTTCTTAGCTGCCACTTTTGAATTTCTATACAAAAGTTTCTTTAATTGTTTATAAGTTGAGTGTGTGTGCATGTGTGTGTGTGTGTGTGTAAGTGCGTTAAGTTGAGATATTTTTTGATGTGGGTTAACATTTCTTTAAGCACATTTCACTTGGTCTCCAACTCTTACTCGACAATTCTAAGACCCAAAATCAACAAATTTTCGTTAGTCATTTTTTTTTCATTTTATCAAAATTCATTTGAATATTGTAACTTATTGTTGTTGTTGTTGTTGTTACACATACATTTGGTTGTCTATGTGTGTGTGTGTGAATCTAATTTCTTTTTGTACTGCTGTAGCATTTTATAATCGCATCAAGTCATGATTACGCTATGACTTTATGCTTTATACTTTTGCCTTCTTGGATTTTAATGTGTGTATAAGAGTGTGTGTGTGTGTGTGTGTATGTGTGTGTGTGTGTAGTACTTGAAGGCGTTCAAAATAATTTCTGGTTCCATTTAACTTGGACTTAAGAAACGAAAACTGAAACGCTTCAAACGACGAAACTACTTACAAATGAAATAAAAGAAAGCCTCGAACTTCTCAAATTCTCTTTGCCCCCTCCTCTACCCTCTCTCCCTCTCTTAACCATGTGGTTACAGATTTAAGTTATTTTTGTTGTTGTTGTTGTTGTTTTTTTTTGGCATTAATTGTTCCATGCGCCGAATCTAAGATTGATTGAACGAGTTCAACGAACCTTTTTTGGTGGATACAACGCCATGTAAATCATGATGATTACTTTAAGAATGCAATCATTAAACGAGTACAAGTTAAGTATAACGAATGTACATATAATAAAAATTGTGGCAACCAACCAGCTATTCAATACTGAATACTGAATACTGAGTATTCATTTGAATTGGCCAGCCAATGCGGTAAAGATACAGATACTTAGTTCGATTTGTTTCTTAGCCACGCCCAGTGGCTGCCATGTCATGTCGCTGCTCGCAATGCGCAATAATAATTACAAATGATCAGATGTCAATTTTTTATTATTTTTTTTTTTTTTTATTTTCGTAGCAATATTTGTTTTTTTCTTACAGTCACAGCTCCCGAATGAAGCAAGTCTCTTAACTCTCTGTCTCTGTCTTTGTACTTGTATGTGTATCTCTCTCTCTCTCACTCCCTTCTGGCTCCCTTTTGGCGTTTGCTGGTTTTTTAAACAAATGAAATTTATTGTTAACGGTTAGTGACCCGAATTACACGTATCGCTTATTTATATCTATCTATACTCGCAGACAAGAGAGCAAACTCTAGAGGCTGGCAGTCAAGTCAAACCGATCAGCATCATCGTATCGACTGTTGTATGAGAGTGTGTGGCATGTATCTTTAAGTAGCATACACAAGTCGAAGTCAAGACTCGAGACACTGAATAACCGACTCAATGACTGACTGACTATCTGACTGAGTGTCTGACTGACTTGCTGCTTAGCTTTAAGCGTTTTAATTGCGCCAAACGCCGCCTACAAACCGAAGACGCAGCTCAGCTCAGATAATGTATCTTTGTATCTGATCTTAATGTGCAAAGCGCTCACTCTGCTGTACTTATACATATGTATGTCTTTTGCAGCTGTCTGTGTGTCCAAAGATCGAACAGCTTCAATTAGTTAGCACACCAAGTCACAGTTCAAATTTTGAGTTACTTTTTCTTGAAACTATTTGAAAAGTTTTACAACATCTTTTTTAGATAAGAATAAGTTTAAGTTGACATTTATTTATGGATAAAATATTTTTTATTTAATATTCATAATTATAAAATTGTAGATCAAAATTAGAGCTTTAAATCTGCAAAGATTTGAACAAGTTTTAAACTAAAAAACAACCTTGGGTTAATTTTATCAAACACAATTATTTTATTTTTAATTGCTTTCTAATAGCTTTAATTTTATTTTAACCCATACAAATATTCCAAACTTGAACTTTATCTAACTTAAAATAATTCACTCTAATATTTTTCCAATTAATTTAATTTTCTCAATTATTTCACGACATTTCTTAAATTTCATTTATTTTTTCTTATTCGTTTCTCGCTTTAAAAAATTTTAAAAATGTAACAAATTTATTTAATTTACAAAATTAATGCTAAGCCTAACTGTAGAAACAGGGTAAAAGCTTGTAAAAGATCTTTTTACAGGGTTGCTAATTGTGAAATAAATTCCCTGTTCTTTTCCCATTTTGCCCACAAATTTTAGATAATTTTTTTTTTATCAATCTTTTCAATTGAAGAATAAAATAATGTATCTATTAATTAATTTTATAGCTCGCTGAATTGCTCACAAAATTTCCCAAATTTTCGTTTGATTTAGAATAAAAAGAAGACCCCAGACATTTTCCAATAGATTCTTTGTATCTTTGCAGTGTGTTGAGTTATGCAATGCATTAATTGAAATGCACGATGGGTTTGGTTTTAATGGAAAAGCAGACACGCACATTTCTTTGAGTCTCTTGCGCACACACACATACACACAGAGACACTCACACACACACTTTAAATATTGTCTATATGTATCTGTATCTTTTTTGCTTTGGACTTTGCATTGTTGTTGTTGTGCACAATTGCCGCTCACGTTGTTTGGCCCTGTGACAAACATCAATTGTTGTTATTGTTCCGCTTGTTTTTTTTTTTTTTTTTTGTCTTTCTTTATGACTTTGCACGTACGCATTTTGGCTTTTTCTTTGGCTATTCAAATTTATAAAAAAAAAAATGTTATTTAAATCCCGCTTTGCGTCTAGATTCTAATGCTCAATTCCCATGCAACGTCACATTGTGTGAAAATCGTAGTAAATTTTTAAATGCGGCAGCTGCTGCAAATTTTTGGAGTTGCACATTCTTAAACTGCTTATCGCCCATGTATTTCACAGATACTGTATCTATGTAATACACATGTTGCGTCTGGATCTTTTGCAATCGCAAATTAAATGTTGATTTAGGCGTGTTTTTTATGGCTTATCATAGGCGGCTAAAAGCCAAAGAGAAATTAATTTAAATGCGCGCCTCAAATGGCATAAAATACAATACAAATTGTTTAATTATGACCAGCAACAACAACGGCAATAGCAAAACAAATGTGTTAACTAATTCTAGGCAATTGCCGTGAGCTGATAAAAAAATACCAAAAAAAAAAAGTTAAAAACAAACGCGCCCCTTTGGCAATGTGACGCCTGCTTTTGTTTCACGTTTATCATGTCTTCTGTTCTACCCTTTTTTGGGTACTTTAACAACCAAGTTTTGCTTGGCTAACTCCACTTGGTGGAATTTAATTAGCGTAAATATGCTATAAACTGGGCTATCATCAAAAACATTTCTCATTTATAATTTATAATTCTCAAATTGCTTAGGTTTTGATTTAAGCGAATTGTCAGCTTAACTTTGGATTATATCACATTTAAACTAATCAGTTTTATTTTAGAGTAGTTTTGAATAATGATTCCCTTGTTGTAACTCTGTCAAAACTTGGTCGATTTCCTTGCTGAATGTCCATTTTATCATTGCTTGGCCTTAAATTTGTTTCCAAAACTGTCCACTTTATACTAAAAAATCCTTAAAACTTCAAATTGTCTTTACTTTGTCATAACTTAACCGATTTTCTTGAGGAATGCCAATTTTATCATTGCCTTGCCACTAATTTCAGTCTGTAGCAAAATATTATTCATCAGCTTTCCTACGATAATGTTCAGTAAAATTATTATGTTGCATGAAAATTTAAGCTTTCTAGCTTTAACCGTTTGGTCTACACGTTGATTCTCTCTGAGTTAGATAAAACAAAGAGTTTTATATATAGAGACAGAGTATCTAGTATTCTGTAACGGCTGTGTAGCATTTGCATTTAAATATATAAACAAGGTTTAAATTTTAATTAGGCCCAAGAATCAATGCAAACGGCTTGTTAAATAAATTTACACAAGTTTTACGCATTTATGGGTAGAGAGAGTGTTCTCATATGTAGTATGTACTACGTATAGTCATATCTAGATCGACAATAATTGTGTCGCTTATCGAACTAAATAAATATTAAATTGTAATTAAAGTCATGCGAGTGATTTTCGGTTTCAGTTTTTTTTTTTCAACAATTTGTTGTCAACAAATAAAGTACAATATCAACTTCGGAATCGTAATTGTGTTTATCTATAAGACAGTTGGCAAAAGGTGTTAAGCAAGTAATTGACAAATAAGTCGAAAAGACTTTCCTAGGCATTAGGTCAACGGAAATTTAATTGCTAATTGCATCGTTTATATAGAAGCGAAGGCTTTAAACTCGACTAAACTAAGTAAGGGTGGCAGACAGACAGACAGGTGATAGATAGCCTTAATTAAGTTGTCATTACATAAACCAAATGACACATTGAACAGATCAAATGTTGCCTCGTGCTACGACAGTAGCTAAAAAAAAAAAAAAAAAAAATTGTTGGCCCAATTTATGAATTTAGATTCTAAATTCTTGATTCCTTTCCAGGCTGACTGACACACGGCATTGGCGCGCTCCATTGGACTGGAAATTCATATTCAAAATACATATTTCCAAGCCAATAAAAGCAACAACATGTCTTAAACAACATGCAACAAATTGCGCGATTTTTTTTGTTTTTTGTTTTTGGGACACACAGCTTGCAACATTTTTGTGGTGCACACCTGGAGAGACACAGAGACAAACACACTGAGAGTATCTAGAATCTAGCCACAGTTATTGGGCTGCCTGGCAACAACAACAACAACAATAACAATGCCACAAGGCAACAAATCTGCAGATACCAAAAACTTAGCTGACAACTGGGCAACTGGGCAAACCGACAACTGGGCAACTGCCAACTGCCAAACGGCAGCCGACGCCAACGCCAACGTCGACGTCGCATTGCCCGCTGCCCGCTGCTCGCGTCAACGTCTGCGTCTGCGCCTTGAGTTTCTCTCCTTCCACGTGCCACGTTGTTTCTTTAGTTGCCTATTCGTACTTTTGCTCCTTTAGTTTTTGAGAGCACTACAATTTAGTGTTGCCAAATATTAAATTATCACAGGACCTTATTTAAGAACTTTTTTTAAAATCAGTCTTTCATGTTTTTTAATTTCACAGCCTGACAAATGAAAAAAGTTTTCGACAAGCGTTTATAAATTTTAATTTTACTCAAATCTTATATAAAAAACTTTTTTAAGTATGCGAAATATATTCTTATATCGAATGCAACATTCGTACGCATTTAAAGTGAAATAAAACATATGGGAAAACATTATTTTGTTATGACAGAAGGGGGAAACTTATAGGTCTTCATTTGTACTTCAATTGGTTCTAAGGTTGATTTTGGAAAATTGTTCGTTTTCAAAATAATTTAAAAAACCAAGGCATTCGCACGCGACTTAGACAGAAGTGGTTTTTTTGGCGACCATTTCTAACACTGATTTCGGCAAAACGTGAACCTTGGCCTTGGTTGACATTTCTGTGGAAAGCCCATTTTTCAAAAAAACTAACTAATAAATTCCTTTATATTTTGTTTCTATTTAAAAATAAATTACGGTTAAATCAAAAACATTTTAAACTTTATCAAATCTGTCCACAAATATTTTGCTTGATTCCAGGAACACCGACAATTTCCTTTCCAATATGCAAAAATTGACTGATAAAAAGTTGATTCAATACAAATTCCTGGTATAGAAAATATAGTTAAAGTTTATGCAGAATGTGACAGATGTTATAAGTAAATGACCATATTAATTAAATAAACTTTGTAATATCGTAAATTAAAATGTTTTAAAATATTTGCATTATTAAAATGTAAAAGTTGTTAAATATCTTAAAACAGAATTCCAAAAGGAAAGCACTTAAATGATTGGCAACAAACACATCGTACGATAGTTTCAGATCTTTAATTAGTATTCAAGCTAATAAAGAGTATATTTAAACAAATTCGATACTGCAGTTCAGGTATTTTATAGTCGATCGACTTGCAACTGATTTGAGTTAATTTCTGTTTGGCAGTATTCGGTTTTTAGCCCTCTCCCAGCTATTATGCGCAAGTGTGACGCATGAATCATAGCAATTTATTTTGCTAGTTGTTGGTTTTGTTGTTATTGTTGTTGTTATTTCTGTGCCATTTGCTCTGAAAGTCATGCGCTTTAAATTTTAATAAATTAATATTTTTTTTTTTTTTTGCTTTTGTTGCTTTTAGTTGAATTGGCGCATTTGGGTGGGTGACTGATCAGGGGCAAAATTTCAATGCCTTTTACGATAATTGTGCTGTAGCATTTAAAATTCTAATATGCATTTATTTTAAATTGTTAATGCCCAAAGATTAAATAAACTTTTGCAAATAATATTCTCGAAATCGAAAACGCATTCAAGGCAAATAAATAGTTGGGGGAAAATTTGTTACCTAATCGAATACCCAAATCAACTGTCAAACGCTAAATTAGTGGATGAGTTGAGATGGAATATGTATCTGTATCTATATATGTATCTATCTACATAGATTGGGTGTGTTTTTATTAAGTCAATGCCAAATGATGCGAGAGCTGAAAAAATAAAAAAACACTGAGCAAGAACTGAATTCAGCTTAAAAAATGCTGACGACATTTTTAATCCTAAAATTGAGACTAAAACGCTTCAAAAAATCAAAAAATAATAACAAAAGGGTATAAGAAAAAAGGAAACGAAAACGAAAAAGAGAGAAGAAACAACGAAACGAAAGAAACGCAGATTTATGTGCAGTTCTCAAGGTGGGGGAGTTTTGGCTTTAGCAGATCTGATGAAATGCTTCACATACCTGGGCAGAGTTCGTGCGATCGCAACGTTGAGGCATATTAAAGATTGCCCCTCAATAATACTACCACCAAAAGAAAAAAAAAAAAAATAAAACTGTAACTGAAATCATACAAATATATGTACATATATATGCATTTGTGTGTGTGTTTGTACAATCAAGATTAGGTTTTAATAATTCAAAGTGAGTCGCAGTCGAGGGATTAGCTGAGAAACGAGTCTAAATGTACAGACGACTTCAAGTAAAAACAGAAATCATGTTACTTTTTGACAAATTCGAAAGAAATTAAACAGCCAATACAGGGTGTGTGTAAAAGAGAGAGAGAGAGAGAGAGAGCGAAAAAGATACGAAAGGAAGTGGCAATGCGCACGCGGCTCGTAGCGCTATTAAAATACAGAACACACCCAAAAATATTTTAACGACAGTCAAAGAAACAAAAACAAAAGCAAAAGTAAAAAAAAAAAACTGAAAGAAAGAAATAAAGAGACGAAGAGACCGTATCAAAGTTTTGTAGCTAGTTGGGACTCGCATCGAATCCGATGGATTGCTGGATGATGATGATGATGATGATGACAAAAAAGATAATGATGATGATGATAATAATGATGATGATGACAAAAGCCAGGGTGACAGCGCGCGATTTATGCTCGAAATTGTACGCGTTGATGCATAAGTTATGCCCCAAAAAAAAAAAAAAAAAAAGTATCTTATGGATGCATTCATGGGAAGACACTTTAATAACGTACTTATTTATTCACTGCTCATTCCAAAATCCTCAATTATGACATTAGTCAAATTAGAAACCAGTTTCCGCACGCCTTGCAAAACATATTGTAGCACATTTTTTAAGATAATTTAAATTAAAAAATTAATTATTTAAATTTATTTTTTTCTATTTTTTCTATATTAATTGCAATATTTACTTATTCTAAATTCAAAATTAAGTTCTAAGGTTTCTTTTTAAAACAAATCTGTCTGTTCTTGCAGCTGTCATCATTTCAATAACTGGTTATATGATTTTTATTTTATTTTATTTTTTTTTTTTGGCTCGGCTTACAAAGGCGACATCAAAAGGAGACAACAAAGCGCAGTTGTTGAAAATTCACACACAGACAGAGATAGATACATATGTATATGGCAAGAGTGAGAGAGTGAGATGCAACTATAAAATGTTAATCCTATTTTATTAAGTGCACGCAGACATTTCGAGTCAAAGGAATGAAACGCAATGGAATGGAATACAACCCCTACTTTATACTTTATACTCGATATTTAACTGTGGCCAGCTGACCAACTGGATCCGACAATATGTCGCATTTATTTTATTATGATCCTAAAGCCTGACATTGAATGCAATGCAAAAAATATTTCATATTAATTGGCCAGTCAGGGTGAGAAACCTACAGAGATTGCCAGTTGTTTATGAATGTGTTTATAAATTATGGCATTGGGTCTAAAGCGCGAGAATTGGGGTTTAAGAATCTTTGAAAGTATTTGTAAAATTTCAAAAATATATAGTTGACATTTTAAGTTAATTAATTAATTTTTGCCGACCATCCACAATATGATAATTATTAACAGAGGCATAAAGTTAAATTAAATAAGAAAACATCAAAAATAAATGGAAATCAGATTAATCTGCAGAAGGAAAGAACTAGAAAAATGTGAATTTTCTTTTAATTTTTAACCTCATATTCGATTTTAGAAGGTCCGAATTTGGCTAGAAAAGTGGTTTTTAATAAAAAAAACACACACTACTTTTCGTATCGTGGCATAAAATGGGTCAAAATGTATATCAATAACAGTTTTATAGCTTACTTTTATATTTAATATTTGTATTTCAACATTTAATATTAAAAAATATTTAAATATATTTTGTTTCTTAATTTCATATTTTTAATTTAAAATTTAAACTAATTTAATGTTTAAAATATTTAAAAATACATGCTGTTTGCGAATAGTTATGATATGCTTATTTCTCAGTTCATAATTGTTTAGATTTCATTCAAATCTCTTAATTAAATTTTGTGTACTGATCATTTTAATAATTTTTGGAATACATTTGATTAATGGTTCTACTTGACTGCACATTCTGTTTTGTCAAATCTTTTTGGTATGCGGCTCAAATATTTTTTTTTCTGTGTCTCTCTCTCTCTCTTTCTCTTTTAGGCCTTCTCTGTGCTTGCCTTTTGGCGTCTTGTTCGCGCCCAAGTGCCGACAAGTTGGGGCGTTACCTACAGCTACCTGATGCGGGGGATATCTGTGAGTTGTTGTTTTTTTTTTATAATTTATGATTGAGTCAGAGACCAAAGAAACATGCTAAACAATTGAGAACGCAACAGAGCAGTTGGTTTAGCTAGCAGATACCCTGTAAATAGCCACGCACTAAAAACATACTTCCTACAGTCCTTAACTTATTAAAAATAATTGCTAGGGCGCATAAATGCATATTCACATCTATTTTGTGACTAATTGCATTTAAATTGTTGTCAATCGCTTTGCATGTTGCACATAAATAAATTAATAGGCATTTTTGGCTGTTTCCAAATTCTTTGGGACCCGCATCTGTGGCCAACTGTCGGCACACATGAAAAGTAAACATTAGAACACACAAACAAACATACAATACACAACCCCTCGAAATAATATTGTTTAAATGTTGACTAAAGTGGCAACACACAGGAGCGGGTTAAGAGTTAAGAGTCGGCGATCAATTGCCAATTGTCAATTCAGAGGCCGCGGGTGCCCGTAGATCCAACTGCAGTTAACTAGAATGTGAGTCCCATATGTTTACTAATTAATTCATTGCTTAATTGTTGCTTTTATCAAATACAAATACGAGTCCAAGCAGCGCGAAAGAGAGGGGCAGAGGGTGCGTGAGAGTGGGAGAGGTAGAGCGCTGTGTAGATCGCAAGTTGTGTGTTTTTTTTAGTTGCGCCTTGAAAGAAATTTTCATTTCATAGTCGCTTATTGAAAATAATTAAAATTAATTAAGCCATTTTGTGCTTGCCGGCTGACTGCTGTTGCTACTGTTACTGCATTGGCTAACTGCTTGCCACACCCCTTTCCCCTCTCCGCCCCCAGCCTGCTGCGTATCTATAAATTTAAATCGCCTTTAATTGAGGCGACTTTTGGGTGACGGCTACTTTTTTCTTTTTTTTTTGTAGAAATTGTTGGTCAGGAATGTATTTATTTGATATTGTTGTTGTGCGCAATGTTTTAATTAATATTTAATTACATGGGCTTAAACTGACTGATTTGTTCAAAATTTTTATTGAGCGGCATAATCAAAAAAAAAAAAAAAAAAAAACCGAAAAATGTTGAAATACAACACGTGCAATGATTGATTGTCAGTTAAAAATATTATTATTGTAGTTGTTGTTATGGAACTCAACTTGATGTTTGGTTCTTTGTTGTCTGTGTCAAAGAAAAAATAAAAGACAGAGCGAGAGAGAGAGAAAAAGGGATAAAAAGGATGCCAATAGATAAAATGCATGCAGTGACTCATGACTGACTGACTGACTGATGGACTGATGGACTGACTGACACACATTGTCTATTGGCCAGTCTCACATTTCTTTACAATTTACATTTTTCCACATTTAATTCGTTTTTCACTCTTTCCGCTCTTGAAGTTGTCGGAAAATCAACAATTTGAGTGATGGAACGAATTTGCATTCGACATTTTATGAGACAGAGACAGACACTGAGAAATGGAGAAAGAGGGAGAGAGTGTGTGGGTTGTCAGGTGATGAGAATGCCACAAAATTTTGTGTGCAACAACTAAATTGTGTTAATTACCATACTAAAAACACAATTAAATTACGACTGGTTATAAAATGAAAAATAGAATCTACTTAAATCACGCAGTCTTAAATCATCACTTGAATTATAAAGAATTATGCAATTATTTGTCATTTTAATGAGCATAGACAAAAACAATAATTTAATGACTTTATCATCTGAATATTTATATAGTTATAGCCATAATAATCTAGGCAATGTTCTCCATTTTCAATATCGAATCAAAGATATTCCATTCAAGTAATAATTATTTCCATTCTAAGATGGCCAAGATGACAAATCCACAGAGTCAGATACATAGATACAAAGAGATGTCGAGCAAACAAAGATTTATGTGTATTCAGAGATATGAATACATATTCATATGGCAATAACATATTCGTATTTATTTTTAATGTGCAATATGTCTTGCTTTCCTTTTTCTTTTTCACTCGCTCTATCTCTATCTCCATCTCTATCTTATTTCTCGCTTGATTGGGTGTGAGTGTATGTGTGTTTGACTACTGACTACTTAATTTCCAAGTGCCATAAAAATGTGTTCGATTGCGATCAGTTTAAATGAATATCAAGAGAATCAAGAATCGAATGGAGAATTGAGAATCAAGAATCGGGAATTGAAAGCCCAGCGTATTTGGTGTTGAAAACTAAGTTGGCTTATTTATTGTGGATACATGCTTATAAATATTTAAAAAGCCTCAAATGAAATAAACAATTAGTATATTTATTGACACATTCACAAACAACAACTGAATAACTCATACAACAGTCATCTACATATATATCTATGTATATAGAAATATCTATCGCTTTATAGAGGAAGTACTTATGTATGTGCATAGATCAAAACCAAAGTGTTCATGTTGAAAGGTATTCGTAATATTTGCAAATTTATTTGTTATGACTTTGGATCCCTTTACACACAACACACATATTTGTGGTTATGAATCAGAAGGGTGTCATTTAAAAGTACTATGCATATTTGTCATTTCTTTGCTTAAAATTCTCAACTAGTTTAATTGTTTAGTTTAGTTGTTAATTTGCCCATGATGAGCAAATTGTGCATTTATTTATAGAGCTGCAGAAACAAACATATGTTAAATATGGCAATTAATAAATAAAATGCGTCTAATTCGGATATCTCACCCTTCACCCCTTTAACCCTTTGTCGACCAATGGCACTTGAGTGGCCGTTGATTTAAAACATACATTGCGGCTCTTTTAATAGTGGCGCATTTTTGTCGAATCCGAAGAAACATCGGCCACATTTCGTTTCCTTTTAAATGAAAACAAAATTCAATCAAATTGGGCAGCGGGCAGAAAATTTTTTGGGGGGGATAGAAAATACCTCAAAAACAAATCGAATAACGAATACTTGAAAGGGGAAATTATGAATATGAAGATTGGGCATGTATGTATGTGAGTGAGTGATATTCGTATATAGATGCAGAGAGTGTACTTGTAAATAGTATGTGGTAGAAGTACAGAAAAAAAAAAATTATGATTTGTGTAAAAGTTTTTTTTTGGCTGCGTTGTGATTAAGCACTTCAAGTGTAATTTGGTGCTGTAGTTGCCCTCACTTGTTGTAGGGAGGGTAAAATACACACACACACACACAAACACACACAAAAACATACATATGACTATTAATAGAGCCCCAAGCAGATGATGTTGCCTAAACCATAACTAAAATCTTTATAGCTAAAGAGATATTTGTGAGATCTTCTGGCGACCGGCTGTTGTAATTCCTATAACAAATCCTATACCCATTACAATTCATATTCATATTCGTATTCATATTCATATTTACATTCATACTACAACCGACAACAGCGACGGCTGCTGCTTAAAGTCAATTTTTGAATAATTATGAATCGTTTTTCAGTTGTTTCGCTTTTGAGTTTGTTCTCTAATTATAACAACATCATAATCATAATAATTTCGAATGAGTTTTATTTTGGCCGCCTCTTCGTTTGTGTGTTCTTAATGTGCCAAATATATTTCTATCTATAATAGTATTTCTATTGAGCTAAAATTGCAAATATTTGTCCAATACACATGCAATTGGCGCAGATGGATTTATAATAAAGTTTAAAAATAATATAGTGAAATGGGTTTCAGAAAAATCTATGTCACAAGTGATAAATGATATTAAACATTAGTTGAAATACATTTTGTAAACTTTAATTCCTTGGCTGCCAAATTTAGCAAGTTTGAAATTGTAATTTGAATTGCAGAGATTCATAATAAAGTTAAAAAATGATATATTGAAATGGGTTTGAGAAAAATCAAGTAAAATCTATGTCACAAGTGATAAATGTAAAATACATTTTGTAAACTTAAGTTCCTTTGAGTCTGGTTGCCTAATTTGGCAAATTTCAAATTGGTTTTTGGCCCAGAGCGGAAGTTCTTTAGACGTCACTTGCGCTTTATTTAATAATAATTATAATCACAATAATGATTGCGAATTTCAATACACATATGATACATGTACGAAAAAGTTAAATCACAGCTGCCATCTATGGTATTGGAAGCTTAATCAAAATCGCCGGATATTATAAGATGCCAATAATAAAAATTAATATGCAAGAGATTAAAACGATTTATATGTACGCCATGGCGTTGAATGCGTGCGACTGCGCCATAAAATTGTTTATAATATAGCACAACTATAAACATACACACATACAATATTAGAGAGAGAGAGATAGTGAGAGAGACAGTAATACATATAGTTTGGCTTGTTCAGTTAACACTTTGGTTTTAATGACTAAGACTAAGGAGCGCCCCGCGTGTGCTACAAAAAAATTGTTTTTTGTCAATAAAATAGAAATTAGCGACGCTGAATCACAAAAATTCTAGTTAGCCAAGATAGCAATGCATATTTAGATGATATACAAAATATACCCTATTTGGTTTTGTCAAATTATTGTATTTATTTACCATTTTGTTTGCTCGTCTTATCCACGTTTATAATCCCAGCGGTATAATTTATTGCAAGTGTTTATTATTTAATATATGTATTTATATTCTTTTAAGATATTTCTTCACTTTTAGTACATATTTCAAGTGTTTGCACGTTATTTTAGTTGATTTGGATTTCACGTTGTTTTTTTATGTTTTCCTGTTTAATTTTAACACTATTTTATATTGTGTGTCCGTTTCGCGCGTGCCGAATAATAAGCGATAAAGTTTGTATTAATTACAATTGCCAATACTTTTGGACTTGTATTATCTGGTTAACAACAGTTATTTGATTATTTAGAGTTTTGAAGTAAAGCCGAAGCCGGAATGACGCTACGCGCGTTCGTGTTCGCACTGCTGCACGTTTAGTCAATGACTAAAGGGCGGGCAATTCAAAATTTTTTAAAATTCATCAACGCTGCCAGCTGCGACTGCGACGGCAACGCCAACGTTGCGACGTCAACGCTAGCGTCGACAGCAGCAAACACACAACAAAAACCAAAAACTAATAAAATCAATTACAAACGCACACAAACACAGTCACACACAAGCGTTGCCGAAGACGTCGAACGACACCAACAACGAAACGAAGCAAAGAGCACGATCAAAAGCCGACGACGCGACGTGCTATACCCGAAGTTCTCATTCTCTGGAGCAACAACAAACAGATGTACTAGCAGCAGCAGCAGCGGCAGCGGCAGCAAAGGAAACGGAGCATGGAACTAGTGCTGGGAGCGTGTCTCGTGCTTCTTACTTTATGTGAGTATTTGTATAATTGTTAGTACTGCATAGAGTATTCTTGCAACTGTAGAAAAGCTGGTAGTACAATTTTCCAGCGGAAATTACTGATAAACATTTTTGCTTTGAATAATGCACAATTAACATACGAAATACATTGAGACACGAAATATCGAAAGGTAACTTTTGAGTATTGCGCGCTCATCTCTAAAGGGAACACACGTCTTATGTGCACAGAGAAACCACAAAGAGAACGTTTTGGCAAATGCGAAGGTTCTCTTCACTGTTGTGAGCTCTCTTGGCCGTTTGAATATGGGCCAAAAGTAATGACAATAGCGGCAATTGTTTGGCTTGGACACTTTGAACGTACTTGTTTTTTTTTGCACTGCCGAATGCGTCGCTTGGTTCGCTGCCAACAATTGTCTCTCTTTTTCTCTCTTATGTACATATGTACGTAGGTAAGTTGTGCTCTCGCAGGCGCTGAGTTACGAGACTTGCGAGTGTGTGGGTGAATGAACGCTTGTATTGCTTGCCAAATGAGCCAAGCAAAACAAAAAGGCAAAAATATACAACTGCATGTATAAATGTATGAATGTAGCAAGCGTTGCAACAACAGCAATGCTGTCTGTCTCCCGTTGCTCCCCCGCCCACACACACTTACATGCATACAAGAGAAATATGCAAACAATTTTTGCATTTATGGCACGGCAATGACGTTTGCTCTGTTGCTCTTGAAACGTTAAGAATTTAGTGCTGATCTCGTTTTATTTTACATTATTTACTTGTGGGAATAGATTTTCAAAATCACAGCTGCCCCAGCTGCACACAAATTTATAAAATGTACGGATGTATGTATGTATATAGCATAAGTTTGGGCGTTTTATAGTGCGGTGCGAAACTCGTTGACACCCCTTGAATAAAATGTGTGCACTTTGTTTCCTTATCCAGTATCCTAAAATATAATCGCTGGCTACAAAATGTCCTCTTATTTTTTACTCACTCACATTTCAATTGTGAACCCTCATAACGCGTACCGTTATTGCTACAGCAATCCATAATTACACAAAAGTCTAACATATATCGCATTTAAGCCGCAGCGCAGCGCATAAATCGCAATTAATCAAGTGCAAGCCAATGCCGTTAACTTCCCTCCAATCCCCTTCCCTCCCCTCCCCTCGCCACCCGGAACTGAGAATCGAAGTAGCAGCATTGGCAACAACCCTCCTTGGCTCAATCCAACAACAACAACAGCAACTACAACATGAACAAGTATGAAAACTTTAGCCGAGACAGCGCGACTAAAAGATACCCTGCGTTTTATTTTTGTATTTACTTTCTTTACATTAAAATTATACAGGTGTGCTCAAGAAATCTCAGTGCCACATAACTTCGAGTGTTTTATTTTTTTTTTTAATTATTTTCACCAACCTTTTCGAACTAGGGTTGCCCCTTCTCAGATTAAATTTTTAGCAGATTTTTTAAGTTTATCATTTTAGAATAATAGGTTTTTATTTTATTTCTTTTAATATTAATATAAATTAATTTATTTACATAATAATTGATTTTTTATAGCTTAAAAAATTCTAAAGTTTTTTGGGGGACAAACAATAAAAGTTACTCGACAACTCTAAATTCGAAAATTCTTACAAAAAAATGTGACATTAGCAATGAAATTGAAGTGTAATTCCAGTGGAAGAGATTTCTGTGGCACACCTGACAAAAGGTATTTATTTGTATATGCATTAAAGATATTTCTAGTGTCCGCCACGCCTCCTTTTACCCGCTACATACATTTGCACGAACTCATTATACCCTCTTTTGCTCATTTGCAATAAACTCAGGGTATAAAAAGTTCAACTGCTGCTGCTTTGAGCTCAACAACAATTACAACTGATGCTTTCTCACTCCCTCACTTGCACTTACTAGCTGGCTCTCGCTCTTACTAACACTCGCATACGCATAACGAGAGCTACTAAAAATGTAATCATTATGCTTTATCGTAATAATCAGCAGCCGCAGCCAGGGCAACTTTTGCCCAACAGTCAGCAGACGTCGCACACACACACATACACAGAAACATACAAACATAAGTACTACTACATAGCATAACAAACAGGCAAACAAACAAAACTAAATTACAACAATTCCAAAAATTTATAATTGTGCTGCGCACACAGTTAGAAATCTCAAACTACCACCAGCAAAGAGCATCAGCAGCAGCAATAGCAGCAGTTGTTGCCCTCCCTTTCAACCAATACTCTTTGCACTCTCCTTCCCCACACTGCCCACTCCCTGTTTTACACACTCATTCTCAAGCTCATACTTCGGCCCTCAATCATCGTCCTCATCATCATCCTTTTTGGCGTTGCCTTCTTGCCTTACAATTCGCTATGCTGCCGCTGTCGCAGTCGCTGCCCAAGTCGCTGTCGCTGCCACACACACACACACTCACACACAAAAAAAGGCAGTTAAGTTAAAATGTACTTAGAGTTTAAGCGTAACCCCGAAATCGCGACCGAACCCAAACGAGATTGTGTGTTTTAAGCGTTTTAGTTGCCCGCTTGCACCCCTCGGCAAACGCTGGCAGCGACTGAGATGTCTGCGTTAGCGTTAGCGTTGCGTCGCTGCTGCTGCTGCTCAACTTTGGCAACAACAACAACACCAACAAGTATAAGCAAAAGACGGCAGTCAGTCAGTCAGCCATCTTGTGCGGCGTTATTAAATTTTATACAAATACTAAAAATGAAATCAAAATTTTCTTATTACAATGACTATTTTCTCTTGAACAGCTGTGAGCCCGCCCGAGCAGCGACAATTGTTATAGGGTATGAGAGAGAGAGAGCGAGAGAGTTTGTGTCTTGTGCTATGAGAATGAACTTCAAATGGGTGTGCAAAAGGGATGTGTAGATTTGGGAACTTTTGCTCCTCTCTGCTCCCTCCTTTGCTGTCTACGCTGCACTGTGGTTCGTTTTCCGAAAACTCGTTGCAAAAATCAATTTTCGAAAAATGGTTGAAGTATTTTATGCAGAAGGTTTTGTGCTCTTAAAAAATGTTGTTGTAGGCTGTGGAACTTATCAAAGTTCAAATATTTTATGTATATTAACTGGCTTATCTTTAAAACTAAATGCATGTAAAAAAAATTGAAAATAGAATAAAATAAATTAAAAAAAAATTTTAGCTTAATATTTAAAGTTGGGTTCTTTTTGAACTTTCGGTTGACTTAAAAAAAAAAGGCCAGGAGTGCGCGGGAGTTTTACTTTTGAATATGATTCTGTACATATTTTAAAAAATAATTTTTAAAGAAAACCATTGCAAGAAATGACATCCCCGAAATTTATTTTGGTTTCAGTAAAGCAACATACGGTACATTGCATAGCAGCTCGTATGCATTTGCATTAGCAATATGAAAATAAGTTTAATTTTTAAATTTTTTTTTTACATTATTGATCAAGTTTCGAAAAGTAAAAATTGTGTTTGACTGACCCTTTTCACTGTCACGGCCACTTTCAGTATTCTTCCAATTTCTTTGAAGTATTGGAAATATATATTTTAATTTTAACCCGATATCTAAGCTATGTAGCTCAAAAGTTACAGATTTTTGCCACGAGTTTTCGGGAAACGAGCCACAGTGCGCTATGTAAGTATGTTTGTCGAAATGAATTGTACTTATGCCATACTTATCGACTGCATTGTAAGGGATCCAACAAAGTTTTTTGGGTGTTGGCCCCAAAAAAAATTTGTGTTGGCTGCTTGGTTTCATTTCAATTTCCCATGGCGATTGGAAGTCCTGCAAAAATATGTATATATGATATATATATACTATTTTCTGCATTTCCAAAGCTATTCAAAAATTTCTATGGCTATAAATTCAATTATGAAATGTTGTAATTGTTGTTGTTGGTAGACTGAACACGTTCCTTCCACTCACTTCCTGCTGCTGTTGCACGTCAAAACAACTAAATAAATGAATTCCCATTAAAGTAGATTCTACCTGTTTTAGATAAGCAACTCGTACCTCTATCTCGTACCTATCGATATTTACCTCTGACTACCTGTAAGACATACTTAAAATTTAAATTAAACATCACAGGCAAGACAAGAGAGTAGAGCCTAAACAAATTCTGATAAGCACGCTGTTCAGATAGTCCACAGGACAAGTGATGAATAATACCAATCACGTACCCAAGTCCAAGTCTCTGTTGGTTTCGGGCCACCTCGAAACATCGACATCGCTCAGCCTAATCAAAAGAGCATTGTAAACTAAGCCAAGACAAGACAAGAGCCAAGAGAAGAGAAGACAGACAGCACAGGAATTCTAAAGGATCATCAGGCGAGTTCATAGGAAAGAAAGAGAGTGCATGACATTCAAGTAAATAGCATCAAGTCTGATAGACGAGTGCAATACCCTTTTAAACAGTTGGGCAAGTAAAAAAAACTATAAAAGCTAATTATGTAAATAATATATGTCTTTTTCGAAGATCTTCACAAAATATCAATCATAACTCTAAAAACTTAATATTTAGCTGAAAAGTCAGTTATATTAAGACAGACTATGGCCAGGTATTGAAAAGAACTAGAAACAAAATCTTTAAATAACAAATATTTTTTCAAAACGATTACAAAGAATTTTATTATATCCGGAATTTAAACTGCTTTGTTTAGAGACTGTATAAACGATATATTTATAAAAGCAATAGTTAACTGAAAACCTTTTTTGAATGACCGTAAATCATTCGATTAAATTTTTTTTTATTATTTTCAAAAGTTTATAAAGAAGTCAAATATAAGTTTGTGTGATATATTCTTAGTTCGGGATATACATAAAAGACTATAGAAAAAAAATTCAATTGAAATATTTGTTAATTTCAAATATCTTTGCAGAATATACCTTAGAACATTCATCATACCCGTCATTGTTAGTTTAGAGGGTATAAAACAGCTTAGTGCTGTGTCCGGTCGTATGGAAAATGCGTAATCTCACACCAACGCCGCAGACAAGAACAACAAATTAAGTGCCAATGCAAGGCACACACACACACACACACACACACACTCGCACGCACACATACCTAGGTATACAAATATCAATCTATAGGTATGTCTATCTATGAAATGAAAACATTTTTCATGCGCAAGCGCAAAGACTGACGAGAAACGAGACGAAACGCAAAGACAGGCGGACAATTAGTTCAGACAGTCTTCCATCTCGACATCGACATCGACATCGACTTGGGTTTTTGGTCTTGTGTTAAAAGGTCAGCATTGCGGCTAAGAGTAAACCTCGTACATACACATATATGCCAAGACATGTCAGGGTTCCAATGCCGGACCCTGTTCTTTGATAGCGTTGATCTATTGTGTGTGCATTGCTTTTTACATTTTATACGCATGCTTCTCTCTCTATCTATCTATCTTTCCTTTCATTATTCTCGAAATTTTGTTTCTTTCTTTCTTTTCTTCACAATCTTTTTTTAGTGCCCAACGACTAGGTTCGTCAAAATGATTGATTTGTAGGTGATGAATTACAACAACAGCAGTTTCAGTCTAAGCCTGGGTTAGTTAAGAGCATACATATCTTTTATAATATATATATAGATGTGTATGTGTGTGTGAAAGGTACGACATAGTGAGGATTAAATACGAAATTCCATTTAAAAATCTTTCATTGTTCGCTTATTGCTCTTTTTAGGGGTGCAGCTTACAGAGTACAACGAGCATGTATAGAATTTTTACAGATAAAACTGATATCGAAGCTGGAAAATTAATTATCATAGTAGAGAATAGGACAGCATTAAAAGTCATCTGTGAGATGCCGAAGGGTGGATGCATTTATTACTACATAGTAGGTACAGTTTAGAATTTACAAAAAATGCACAAAAAAAAGTGTGTGAAAAAAGCGAATCAATTAACTGAGGATCGAAAAAAAAATTAAATATACCACAACGTATCTTACCACGAATTCTTAATAAGTATGACCACCAAGTTACAGATATAACTAAGGATCCTTTGTATAATACTAGAAAAAAACTTAAACATAATAGATATGTACTTTAAAATGTCATCAAAATTTCAGTTATAGCTAAAGATTCGGTATAAAATTGAAAGACATAAATTGATACATACAAAATTAAACTATATCACCATGTATCTTAATTTGGATTCTTAATATTGCATCATCTACACATGTTCACAGCAAATTAAAATGATCTAAGTATTTGTATAGCGTAAGCAAATTCCTCAGAATTTAGTTCAGTGATAAATAAGAGACAAATTCAAATAAATTGGATTTAGCTGACTAATCAACAAGTTAGCTGAACCATCTGTGCTTAATGCCCAACAAGAAACTCACAAATGTTATTTTTCTAAATTTCAACTAATTCTATTTATTCGAAATGCAATTTTTTCTGCCAGTGATGCGAATTCGTGCGTAACAAGATAATCTGCCAATATGATAATTTTGCTTTTACCACGCCCCCTTTTTTTTCTCTCTTCGCACATTATATTTCAGCAATTTAATGCGACGTTATATTAATGGAAAATTGAAGCTGGGAGCAACCCCTGAGCTGTACTACCCTCAGAAAAACCAGGTCGAGGGTGCGTTTTAGAACAGAGTCTAAGCATCAGTTAACCTATTGATAAGTCTTACTACAGCCAGAAAGTTGAGAGCAAAGTTTAATGCAAAAGGGACACGAAAAATGGAAGAAAAAGGATGGGGAAAACGAAGTGAAAAGCGAACCATATTGCCACAAAATGCGCAAAAGAATCAAATTGTAGACAATAAAAGCGAATCGCATCTATAAAACAATACTCGACACACAGACAAAAGGGCTCTGTCCCCCTCCTATCCCCTGCCCCATCCCTTTACCCTACCCCCGAAAAGTTGTGCGAACGTTTTCACCAAATTTTGAATTCAAATTCAAACTGAGAGTTCAGCTAATGGCTGCGTAATCAAAAACTTGCTCATTAATATTATTTTTGCTGTAGCCGTCTCATTGTTAAAGGCATACATACAGTTCAAAAGTATCTGTAGCTGTAAATGTATCTGTATCTGTGTATGTATTATGATTATTGCTTTGAATATCCCTCAGAGGCAACAAAAGTTCCCCCTTTTTTCTGGTTTGCGTCGCATTTGACGTTACGTATTCCATATCTCAGGGTAAACATCTACAGACCATCGGCCTCGACTTCAACTCCCTGCCACCCTGTATCTCAATCTGTATCTGTATGTGCCACTAAAAGTATCTTTTGAGCGTTTTTCTAAAATGTAAATACTTTTGCCTAACTTTAGAGCGTCTGTGCGATTTTGAAATCGCTCAATCAGCGTCGTCCGTCGCCACAAAAGGGGATATTTAAATACGACGACGACGACGACGCTTTCAACAGTTGCTGCCGATTTGAATTTCAAATATGTACAGTTGCCGTTAATCTAGATACGGATAGCGCACACACATATTTGACTTGACATATTCTATGACGCCTTTCATAACTCTACCCTCCCGATTGGCATCGCTAGAACGTACGTGAACTCCATTCTATTTCATTCCATTCGATTCTACCCCTGAAGCTCTCGATAAACAATGCAAAACTTTGTGCAGTCGGAAAGTGAATTCCATTTTAGTTGAAGCGACGTTTTAATTTGCTTAAAATCAAGAGGGTTATTCAAGAAATATATTCCTATTGCATTTGCTGACTTGTCGTCTTTAAGACGCTAGAACCAGTTGAGAATTCTAAGTCACAAAGTCCAAAACATGATCAAAATTACATTTCGCATGGAAATCGGATGAGTTTTGACAAAGCTATGAAAGATTTATGATTTTCGACCTAGAAATTTTACTCGTCAGAACTTACGCTTGAATTTTAATTTAAAATTACGATTTCTTTTGAAATTTTTTTTGGGAAAACTAGACACATTTTAAGAAGACATTTATCTACAACTTGATTAATTTTTTTGAATTTTTGCAATTTGATATTAAACTCGATTCACTGTTAGGACACCACCAAACTACATCATAAACAGCCCTCGTAGTGCGCCGCACTTGTAATTTAAACATTTCCCAAGGGGGTTGCTTTATTAGTTGTCAACATTTTAAGCAAACTCTAAAATCGAGGGTGACTGACAGATTCAGATTCGTAAAATCTCAAGTTCAGCACCTGTTTGCCTTTTCTTTACATTTTATTCTATTTCATTTTTTTTGACAATACTTTAGTGAAATTCGAGATGTTAGCATGACAGAAATCTGTAGCTGAAACTAAAGTAACGCAAATCCGCAGAGAACGGCAGACAAAAGATGAATTTATAGATTTTTGCATCTATGGCCTTAGGGTGCAGCTGGCTATGAATTTGCCAAAAAAAAAAAAATAAAATAAAAGGTAAGCCAACAACCAGCTTCTAAACATAGATAAACGCACACACATCTGCAGTTCTAGATACAGCTACAGATACAAAGGAATTTAGTTTTTCTTAAAATTGTATTCCATTTGCTTACCCACAGACATTTGCTATAAGGTATGGATGGAAACCAACTTTGTCGGTTCTGTTTGGTTCTATTCCATTTGGTATGCTCCTGGCATTAGACGCTGTTATTATATGCGCCCCTTTTCAAACGAGGAAGCCATTAAAAAAAAATAAATAAAAAGGATAACGTGTTCTTAGGCATTGTTTGCACAAGACGCAAAAATTGTATGTCGTACCAGCTGAAACTTCAGGTAGTCAACGATTTCTTTTAGTGAAAATTATTTTGCGTGTTGCGATGGATTCAAGATTTTATAAACGATTTGCCGTTTCTGGATTTATGGCGTTGTTGGAGTTTTCATTACGATTTCGATTCGGTATCGACATTTTGATTGTATTGTTATTTGATATGTTTATCTGTGTATCTCTATGGAAATTGCCTTGGGCGGAAGTCTACAAAAAAAGAGCGACAGTTTCAGAGTATCTTATAGTATAATAAGTATGTATCTCATGGGTTGAGTTTTCAATTGCTTGTCAAATGGCTAGTTTATAAATCGAAGATTGAATTAAAACGGCTGAGGCTTAATTAAATAAATATTTTATATAATTAGAATTTTATTTTTACTGCGTGTCCTTAAGTCGTACCTTTTTACAAATCTGACAAATCTAAATGAAATAAAAAATCCCCTATTTAATTATTTTAATTGATGAATTTATTTTTTCAATTTATAAAGTAAGAATCCAAATCCAAAAACTCTATCAGAATTTTTTTATAAAACAAAGTGAAGTTTTCTAAAAAGAAAATTTAATATTAATTGATTAAATTTTTTGATAATTAAAATAAAATTTACTGTTTAACAAATTTTATTGTAAAAATAAACTTCTTACAGGGTTTTAAGTTTTAGATAGTTATAATTTTATAAACATACTTTTATTTTGATACTAAAAATAATAATTTATGTTTAACAATTTTTGTTGTAAAAATAAACTTTATTAAGGCTTTTAAGTTTTAGGTATTTATTTATTTATTTAATTTTGTAAGCATACTAGACATAAACAGTTGTCTGTTTAATATATTGTGCTCTTAATCGGCATTCATGCAACTCGTTTTCTGTTTATTTTTTGTGTGTTTGTTGCTCGTTCAACATGTGTCACACAATGTTGCCGCAGCCGGCGTTGCCAACTGTTGAGGCGACTGTTGTTTTTGTTGTTGTTCTGCTGTTGCTCTTATCATCATCATTATCATCATCATCCCCATCATCGTCGACATCCGCATCGTCAGTAGGGCAATGTTGTTGTGACATGCCACAACACCTAAAGCATTCGCTGTCCGTGTCCCTGTCTGTCTGTCCCCTCTCTTTGCCAAGCCCCTCCATTATGTTGCATATTTAGTGGCAGTTCCCCCTTCCTCCTCATCTTCTTCTCCTACTGTTTGTTGTTCATTGTCCTGACCTATGACAGCAACACTGACGTGCCGACCGAACTGTGCACATGTTGCGAAATGTGTGCGTGTGTGTACGCCACAGAGAAAACCGAAAGCCAAAACAGAATGAGCAATAGCAAAAGAGAGCAACAAGAACAACAACAACAAACAGGCTGTCCTTACTCAGCCTGTGTGCTCTCTTCTCACCTTCTCACCTTGATGGCAACCCACAGTTTCGCTCCCAGCATGTGTTTTTTGGCCTTGCTCTTTGCCTCTGCTTCGCAGTCTCTGTCGCTATCGCTGCTCGCGTCGACAGCGGCTGTTGTCCTTTTGCAAGCAGCGGCGCGTGTCGATGTGTGTGTGTGCGTGTGTGCGTTGCGTGTGTGTTCCTCAACAGGTGTCGGTCGTCTGGTGTGTTGTGTGCCACATGTGGCATGTGTCGGTGTCGAATCGATGTTTTGACTGCGTGTCCTTGCCATTCATTCATTCATTTGTACACATTCATGCCTAAGAAACGATAAAAAACTCAACAAGAGCTTTTACTTTTTGCATTTGCTTAAATAAGAGAGGCACAGTGAGAGAGGGAGAGAGCTTCATTAAAGTTTTAGTCTCACTCTTAAGTTCAACAAAATTCATTTGTGTCGACAGAAATTTCAACTTGAATTAATAAAAGCCAATGGAAAAGCACCAAAGACAAAAACAACAACAACAATAATAATAAGAATGAAAACAACAAATAAAATCAAAATGGGCGCAAGAATAATGGAAAAAGTAACTGCTCAACAAGTCAGGCAACTTTGAGGCTCTATATACACACTAACATAATATGTATATGTATGTGTGTGTGTATATACATTTACATATTAAGTGCCATTGGAGTGCGGCAAAGAGAATCGAAGAAGTGAAGCGAGAGAGCAAAGACAAATTGTTTTCAAACGTCGTAATCAAGAAATGATTTCTTAAAATATGCGTCTACTTTTTCAGTTCGGATTATTACAACAACAACAACAACAATGATGAAGACCAAAAACAACAACAACAATGACGACAGTTGTTGGCATTTCACAAATACATTCGCAGTTCACAAGAAAGCAGCGCAAAAGGGATGCAAATACTTGTTACTAGTGATGTGCCAGTGACACGATATTGAAGAGAAAGAGTACGATATACGGTTGGTCAAAAAATTAAACTATGGAAGTACTTTTTTAATCAAATAAAATAAAATTGAAATAAAAAAAAAGAAAAAGTGTGTTTTTTTTTAAATAAAGAATTTTGTAAACGTTTTATAATGATTATGTTTTTTTTTTAATCAAAAAATTCATTCACTTTTAATAATTTTGAGTCACCGAGAAAATACCAATATTTATGTCTACGAATTTTCACCATTATTCAAAATTTTTCAAGTTTTAGAGAATTGCTCAAAAAATATTGATCAATATTAAGTTATACTTTACTTCTTAACCAATAATAATTATTTTTGAGCAAGAAATTAATCTTAAGAAATGAACAGTATTTCAAGAGTTTTATTTTTTTGCTCAAAATAAAACTTCATTTGTAAAATAAAAATAATCACGCGTCCATCTCTAAAACAATATAATATAGTTTGCTAGATGAAATCACTATGAAAAGGAGTTGAACTGATTCTATTTATTTTCAACTGTATATATGTATGTGTGTGTGTGTGTGTGTGTGTGTGTGCTTGAGACTTTTTGTCTGTTCAACAAATTCACAGCGTTGAGGGCACAAAGTACAGTTGATGCAACCAACCGCAAAAGATACTTGAACCAAATTGAGGCGTCGCATTGTGTTTAGATAACTCTAATGGAAATTAATAGAATAGCATACACAAAATATACACATACACTCGCATATAGATAGATATCTACAAATATATATAAATTTATGATTTAATTACATGCGCTTCAAGTGTCGCGTTCGTTGCGCATCTTTCAGATACATTTGCTAATGGCTTTTGTTTATTTGACGAAAGGGCAGCTGCTTTGGTTGCTTCTGCCTGCTTCTGCCTGCAGATCGCTTCGCATCGGTTCGGTTCGGATCGGATTGATTGGTGTAATGTTGTGCGATTGCTCAAAAAACCGCTCAAAAGACTTGAAGCGCACACTTGAGGGGCAGCAACAAATTGTCACATTTCAATGGCCCTTCAATGTGCTCCATTTTTATGCGCGCATTAAATACTTTTTGCCTTGCCTCACTTTTTGCCCCATCTGGGGCAGCGTGTTCAATTTCAGCACTCCAAAAAAATAGAAGAAATAAAAAAACTCAAAGCAATCAATGAATATGATACATTAATATTATGAAGATTTTTTTTATAACTTGTTTTTATTTATTTCTCAATCAAATAAACAACTAGTCAGCGTGTAAATCTGAAACCGTATCTTAAGCCACTAATTCTGTAAAAGCTGCCTTGATTAACTATTTGGAAAATCAAAAAATTGTTATTAATTAAGATAATAATGCAGATAAAACTCAAACTTATTTCAAGTAACGAATTCTGATGTTTAAAATCGAAGATGAAGCTGATTGTGAATATATGTATATATATAGATGTATATTCCTTTTAACAATTGTCACAATTTTATGTAAATATGTGTAGTACACTTATCATTAGCTTTATTTGTGGGTTACTGCGCTGACGGGGGATGACGAAACATTTATTTATGGTGCTGACAAGAAACAATAGGCCAAAAAGGTCGGCTTATATTGTAGGTGGAGTAATGGGCGTGTTAACGCCTCCGACAACCCAAAAACCAATTTATAATAGCGCCCCTGATTGAGCTGTGTTGCTAAAAAGGAACTTAACCATTTCCGGGGGTGCAGAGAGAGCGAGAGGGGGAGAAGGTAAAGAGAGAGAGAGAGGGTGTTAGAATTGCCTCAAGTTAAAAAGCGCGAATCAAAATGGTTTTTGTTAAACAAACGTATGAAGAATAACACAAAAACCAACAACAACAACAATAAATACACTAAGCAAATTATCAGACAGACTTGGGTGGAGCCAAAAGTGTAGTGTGTGTGTGTGAGTATCTATGTGTGTGTATACATACATATGTGTCGTATAACGTATGTGCTAACTGGTTTCTAAAGTAAACAACGTTTAAATTAGCGAATAAAAATGTATTATTAATGCGAAAACATGTTTATAAGAGCACACACACACACATACACAGTTGCCAATACACACGCATACACACACACACACACACACACACACACACACACACACACACACACACACACACACACACACAGCCAGAACAAAACTGGCAAAAGAAGCCAACTGATGAGAGCAAGCGAGAAAAACGATTTCAATTGTTGTTGCTCTTCTTCTTGTTGTTGCTTTTATTGCTATTTAAACAAATAAGAAGAATCAGAAATAGAGAAAAAAGTATTTACTATATGGCGACGTCTATAGCTTAAGGCGGAGCAAAGCAAACCGAACCGAACTGAAAGTCGAAAAAACAAAAGTCGCATTTACTTATCTTAAAATTAAATTAATAAATTAGAAATGGGAATTCGACTTGAAATTGAAATTGCGGGAATAAACCCAAAACATGCTACGATAAATACGGATTATGTGAATGGGTTGAGTGTAAAGTGTTTGTGTTTATTTGCCGATAACGTTCTTTTTATTTATGCATTTTTTATTTAATGGCTATATAATCACGTAGTCAAAGGCAAAGGCGCAAAAAAACTTATGTATATGTATATATACCCATTGACCCTATATAAATTGTATATTAGGCGAAACTCAAAGCTGTGACTGCTCCAAAAAAAATATATATGAAACACACAAACAAGTTTTGGGGAGAGCTACATTTTAATTTCAATTGACGCACATAACATTTGCCTATAGCCCAAGCACGTAGAGACATACAAAAAAAAAAATGTATCTCGCAGATACCAAAGACCAAATGACAACCCAGCAGAACTTTTAAGAAATTCTAAACTATTTGCCTCAAAATATCTTGTAATTAGTCAACTGCGACATTTGTAAATGGACTAAAGTTTGAACATATGTTTTTTTAAAATCTTCCAAAAGCACATGAATTTTCATCAGATAGTAAGGTGAAATGGCAGTGCAATATACATGAGAAAACGGGTAACAAAAGCTGTTAAATTTCATAATATAAATATTTTATTATTCTTATTTGTTTGAAAATATACAAATTAATTATGAAAAATAAATAAAGTTAAATTTATTCTTACAGCACATGAATTTGCAGCAGATAGTAAGGTGACACAGCAGAGAAAGCGGTTAACAAAAGAAGCTAAATTTCTTAATGTATTTGTTTTTTGTATTTTCAATTGATTTCAAATATAAAAGAAATTATGAAAGATAAATAAAGTTATTTTTAATATTATGTGGTATTGATATCTTTTTAAGCGTCATATTTTCTAGCTGCTGATTGAAATATGCTGCCAGGCACTGTATGTTTCTCAATGTAAGGAAAGTGACTATGTAAATTTTCAAGTGTGATATTAACATGTCAGTTCTTATGTTTAACACGTTGCTGTACATTTTGCATGCATTCAAAATTTAGCTGGGTGATTTTAAAGTTGTAGGTACTACACTCACACACACACACACGCGCACACAGATACCTGAGGCGGCCACAACGTTGCGCATACTTAACGCAGTCAAGTGACAATAATTGAATTCATTATGGGCCAAAAACGATTGTGACAATAGCGAACCAGTTGTATAGTTGGATATTAGCTGATATGTTGGCTAGAGGATTAACAATGGCGGGTTAATTAACCTGATGGTTACGTTGGCCTTGAAGTCCAGCAACAGCAAAAAAAAATAACTGGCAATAGCTAGAGAATAAGATACAGAAAATGTCTACACGGCTTTTAAGTATTTTTCGGCATAGTTTAAGTTCTGGTACCATTTTTATTTTGGATACGTGTGCGTTTTACTTATGAGGTAACCCCTTTCCTAAAACATAGGTTGTTGTTGTTGTTGTTGCCAGTTGGTAGTTGACTGTAGTGTGGCCATAAAATGTTGTTATATTGACATGATCTTCGCGTAAGTTGTTGCCGCTTCGAACGCGTCTTGCAAAAATCTTTATCAACGGCATTCGCGACGGGGGTCAACAAACCTGCACCGACAACAACACTCCGTGTGACAACTTTGGTTTATCAGATAATGAGACAAATACGAGTACAACAACAACAATAACAACAGCAACGATACCGGCAACTACAACTGGTAAATTGTGACTCAAGACCCATAAAACTTGAGGCTAACTTAACGGTGTTAATGCCATTATAAATCCATTTAACAGGTTCTGATTTATTTGATAAACTTAGATTTTGAAATTTGCTTAGACATAACTTATAGAAATACATTTACATTTAATTTGTTCTAAGATTCCTTAAATATCTTTCTTTATCTCTGTCTGTTAAAATGATCTATTAATTTAAATTACATATTTCTTAAGAAAAACTACAGCTTGACTGATTATCATGAATCTAAAAGTTAACTACATAATATTTAGCAAAAAAAATTATATATTTAAAAAGAAACTTAAGCTTTTAAAAATCAACAACAACAAAAATGCAATTAGAATAAGAAATCCTGTTAAAAATGATAATTAAACTCATAGCATACTTTTGAGAGTTGAGCAAATAAAAAATATCTTTATAAAACAAATATTTAATGACTAAAAATTTTTTAAAACTAAAACAAAATTATTGTGATCAAAGAATAAAGTTGATTTTTGAAAGCTGAAAACAATATATAGCTATGCATTCAATAGCAAATGTTCTCACTTGTAGAATAATTAATAGTAATAATTAAAGTAAACAAAGCTTCAAAACTTACCATGTAAACAAAACGTTAAGTGAACGAACTTTTCGCTTTAATTAAATTTGCATTCGTTGAAGGCTTTTACAAATAGTATAAATTTTTTTTCGTATTAAATGCAAGTGTTTTTGCTGGATTTATATTTATACTGCAGTTGCCACAAATAGTTGCACTTGTGAGTCAATGGAAATGGCCAAGAGATAAGAACGAAACGAGACACAAAAGAAACCAAACACAACGCGTCAAAATGGAGCAATAAACAAAGTAAACAAAAATATAAACATGTGCACAAGGAAAGAGAGGGTAAGAGACTGTGACTAATTATGTATTTAGTTGTAACGACTAAATGAAAATTTCGCGCGCTAGGACAACTTAACCAGAGGCGGCCGAAACTGCACTGACTGTGGCTAAATTGGCCCCGACTCCGAGCCCGTTAGCGTCAACGGACGGACGGACGGCGATGGAGACGGTGACGGAGACAGAGACGTAAGCGCAGTCGAAGACAGAGACAGAGACCGAACCAGAGATTCTGATTCCGAGTGCTAAAAGAGAGAGCGCGCGCGGAGAGAGCGCCGGAATCGGAGTCATCGGGCAAATGAGCTATACATAAATACACACATACATAAATAATAATAAATAGTATTCACTTACATATCTCAAATCAAAAAGCAACCGAAAACTTGACTAAACAAAGTGCATAAACAAAAGTCATTGCGGCTTTTGCTTTTTACTCTTCTTCATATTTATTTGCTGTAATTCTCTTCTTTACTTCATTTTCATTTTCCTTTTTCTTTCTTTTATTATTATTATTTTATTTTTTTTTTGTTTCTATGCATTTGATGAAAATTTGCTGACAATTGCAATAGAATTTTTGTTTTTTTATTTTTTGTTGTCGCTTTGCTTTCGTTTGTTTTGTGCTTTATTTAGTTCTCATTTCGCGCTTAACTGTTGCCGCAATGCAGCCAAGGAGAGAGTGGGAGAGGGAGAAGGACGGAGATGCCGGGACGAGGGAGGAGAGAAGACGCCAAAGGCGAAGGCGGCATGTGGGTCTTATTTCAATTTACAACCAAGTGACGAAGTATCACAATTCAATGTTTAAAGTTTTTATCACGTTGTGGACGCCAGCGCCACACACACACACACATACCACACACACTCACCGTACTAGCATACTAACAAATAAGAGCGCTCTAATTAAATTGAAGCTCGGCGAAAAACTACCCTGTTAATGTGCAATTCGGATCCAAAAATTAGATATGTACATATGCATATGTAATATTTTTGCATTAAAGCCATTTTTTTGAAAATTTAAATTTTTAATATTCAAATTTAGACTGAACATGTTTGGTTTTATTTAAATTGAAAAGTTTTATAAGACTTTTTTGCATATTATAAATATTTTTTTAATTTGTATTTTTATTTATTTATTTAAAAAGTGTTAATTCTTTTGAGCTTTTTATAAGACTTTTAAACCGTTGGGTAAATGAATTTTAATTTTATTGTATTAATTTTTATATTGTAAATTTATTTTTTTTTAATATAAATTCATTTAAAATTAATTTTAAAGTAAATTTAAATTTAAAAACATATTTTTTACATAATTTACGTACTATTAGTTAATTTTAATTTATTAAAATAAATACATAATTGCTAAACAAATTAACATATTTATTTGATAGTAACGTAACATCATAGCCTGTTCACCATTTGTATACAGGGTATCACAAGCAAATGGAGCGTCTAGCGGTTTGGGGGCTCGCATTGGAGCATATGCAAAATGTTTCATATACATGTGTGTGTGTGTGTGTGTGTGAGCGGGACTTGGCTGACACACTATGGTTAATATGGCGCGACAGTCGTTCGTTGGATCGTTCGCTTAGTCAGCCTGATCTGGCACTAACTATTTAGTAAGCAACTGAAATAGTAGCACCCGTGTTAGTATCGTTTAATGAAATACAAAAAAAAAAACAAAAAAAATTCATTCTACTGACATAAATACATACAGACAAACAAACAAACATATGTAAGTACACAAGTTGCACTGCATTTGAACATGAGTATGACTATGACTTTGACTCTGTGTATGTGTGTGTGTGTGTGTGTGAGAATGGGCATGCAAGAAGCAGAGAACGACGTCAGCGTAAACTGATTACCCTCCCCCCCTTCCTCGTACACACACACACATATTTACATAGCGTTAACTTTGGATTGGCTGTCGTCTTCTATGGGAACCTTCGTTTGGGTGTTTGGCTTACAACGTCATATTTTGAAACGATTCATTTCGCGGGTAGTAAGTACACAACTAAATGGTATTGCATGGCCAGCACTCGTATACAGTTAGTCAAGTAATTGCTTTGACAATTTATTTTGTAAAAATAAATAAATCTTCAATTCATCTAGTTCAGGGATTTAAACCGAAACGAATATCGGTTTCGGTTACGGTTTCGGTTATGTTCGCATTTAGGTTTTCGGTTATCTATGAGTAAAGGTTTCGTAACGTTGAACCGGTTTTTGTATGTTTCGGTTCTGAAATATTTTTATAAATATATTTTTTTTTTTTGCAAAAATATAATTATAAATATAATTATACTATTAAGAATAAAAAAAGTTATTACTTAATGTTTCATTCACACATTTATTTCATTTTAACAATTTTACAATATATTTTCAAAATGTTTGTTTTTATGGCCTATATTTTATATGCTATGTAAATTCCATCATGAATATCACAAATCAAAATTCAAAATTAAACATAAGAAAATTAAAATCAAAATTAAAAATAATTTTTTTTATCTTATGAAAAACCGAAATTAACACTTATAAATGAAACGGTTAATTAACGATTATTTCGGTTTACGGAGTTTCAGTTTAGAGTCAAATTATGGTTACGGTTTTAAATTTTAACCGGTTTTGACCGGTTAAAGGTTACGGATTCGGTTAAGGTTTTAATCCCTGATTATTATTATTTAAAACAAGTTAACATAATTAAATCATTACATCCATTCCATTGTCAAAACAATTACTAAACAAACTGTAATGAGGTATACAGGAAGTCACAAGTTACGCTTTAAATTACAGTTCAATGAGTGGAATCGGTTTCTACATATTATGTACATATGCATGTATAACTATGAAACTGTTTGCATCATGTGTTATCGATACTTATTAGTTGTTCATAACTTATTGCCAATTAATTGAAGCTAAGTTGCAACTGCCACAATCATTTAACAATACTTTTGGATGCCACTTTGATAAAAACTTGAGATTTCAAAATTTTAAATTTCTTAAAACACAAGCATAAAAATCGTACTCTATTGAAAAAAAGAATGTTTGAAAGTAATTAAAAATATCTGAATGCACAATGCATTTTTTTATTGAAGACTTTTACACTTTGATATTAAACCCGTTTGAATTTCCATGTGTATTTATGTCTATAATCTCAGACTGTGACTCGCTCTTATATTTATCAGTTCGCCGGCAATATAAAATAGTAAGAATTGCTCTCGCATAAGCCATCTGCAAACTGCACGTACCTATAAATTGTTGTCATCAAACAACAAACACTCATACATATTATGTACATAACTGCAAACATATTTATGCACATTTGTACATACATGCATATATCCATCATTCATTGCACACGCTTTCCAGACGCAATCAAACCAAAAACACAAACAAACTCACTTAAATCCAACAAAAATTCACATACAGACAGACTACAAATTTTTGCACGAAAATGAACACGTGCTGCTTAAAGAAGGAGCGCGAGAGCGAGAGAGGTTGCCTGCAGGCACAGCCGGCTGTCAACATTTGGATAGCGGGAGGTGGAAAGCGTGCGTTATGCTTGCATACCAAACGCAACAATAACAAAATGCACAGTAGAGAGTTACATACGTTGTGGCTGACTCATGCTCCCCAGTGCAATGCAATTGTACATGACGCTCTTTGGAGCTAAGAGAGTGGCATACGCAAAGAGATAAAGAGAGAGTGGAGTGTGAGCGCGCGACGGGTAACGCAATAAGAGCGGGCACAGTAAACTTGCAATGCTAAACTTTGTTTGGCAGGAGTTGGACACCCAGCTACGATGTGGGGGCGAGCTGAAATTTTGCGGTATCTGCAGCTGTGCGGACTGAAACTTTAGTAGCCCCGGCTAACTTTTAGCAGAAACTTTTGATTTGAGTACCTGCCACTAACTAAGCACAGGCAGCACAATTACACACACACATGATACAAAAAGTTGGCATACGAGGATACCACGCATAGAAATTGAACTATGAAAATCAGAAAACTTTGCAGACAGAAATTTCTAGGAAAATGCATTTGAACAAAACAAGAACCGTCCACACACTTACCGCACTGCTCGCCATAAGTCTTAATGTAGTCGCTGTTGTAATTAAAGTTTTTAGAGCACCACACAGAGTTGCAGATTATCCAAACGCTAAATGTTTTGCACACATTAAAACAAACAAAAAAAAAAAAACGAAACTATAAGACGACAATAACAACACGAGCCGCAAACCTTTCAAAACAGCTGTAAATTTGAGCGCGCAACAAGACAGGGCTGTTATGCATAACAGCTGATTTTTATTTTTGTTATCGATAATCGATTGACATTCAAATGTTTATTACGCTGTACTCGCTGTACGTTTCAAATGCATACATTGAAGATACATTTCGATCTCTGGCCAAAACGTTGGTGGTAAATAGGAATTGAAACAAGCGAAAATTCATTAAATACGTCTCCATCGGCTGGCTGATGAAATACAATTTGAGCGGACGTTTACTGCGCTGCGATTGCAGAGCAATATGAGATCCATCCGCCAGAGTCTCGATCATGGACGGGGAATGTGTCAACAACATGTCCAGGGCGAAGCTGCAGTGCAGGAAATGAATGCCAGCGGCCCAGAGCGATAGAAGCCCATTGTTGCGACAGCATTTCAAGAAACCATAATCGCTCTCCTCGCGATCCTTGAGGAAGGACAAAAGCTCGTCATGCTCCACCACATACATATTCGCATAGACGGCCATCAGACACATGAAACCAACTACTCCGCTGACCATCGCCTCCAACTTGACGGGCACCCGACTTATAAACATCGTTCCAATCAAGGTCATGCAGAGTATAATGAAACCGCCGCCATATGTGGCGCACAGTATGAAGATGTGCGGAACTCCATCCCGGTGGAAGCAGCTCACATGGACATAGCAGTTAATCGAGATTATCAGCAGCTCCGATAGCTTGAACAGCAACCAAATGGGCTTCTTGGAGCGCCTGGACATTGCTTCAAATATTAGACAGTTAATATATTTACATACATTTTAGTTTAAGCTACTGCGATTGAACTAAAACATAGATACAATTAAAAATAGTTTAAGATACTTGTATGGTTAAGCGGATTTCTATGATATCTCATACGAATTTCGAAACATTTTTAAGGAATTTTGAAAAAGAAGAAAATCAAACCAAGAATAAAATTAGGAATCATAAAATAGGAAAATGGGGAAAAAAAATTGTTGAAAAGTATCTTTGGTTTTCCTGTCATTGGTTAAATTCTTTAGAATAGTTTTATACATTTTTTAAATAGCTCCTATTGAAATCGAAGTCCTGAATTTTAAATCGTGCGATTTTAAATAAAATATTTTTAATTCTGGCTTTTCCTAAAATTCGTTTTTCCAATTTTTTGTTTTCCTAATTTTTGTTTTCCCAATTTTTGCTTTCCCAATTTTTGTCTTCCTAATTTTGGAATCCTAACAACTGTATTTCCAATTTCGGATTCCTAATTTTACGATTCCTAATTTTGGATTCCTAATCTTTCGATTCCTAATTTTGGATCCCTAATTTTTTTTTCCGTATTCAGAGTAATATTTTTCGACATTCGTATGTAGAATCGATTTCTACATCTATTTCCGCCAGTATTGCGTGAATCGATGGATCTGCTCGACCAGCGCTGGCATCACAGCTGTTATGGATATGTCCAACAGACTCTGCAAATGCTGAACGGCCTCCTCGTCGGTTAAGCCCAACTGTAGATTCTCCTCAACCTTTTTGACCGCCTTATCCGGCTCCAAAGCAATATCCGGCACAGTTGCGTCCACCATCAGAGAGAACAAATTGAGCATGACGTTGGCATGGCGACGTAAGTGCAAATACGCCGTATAGCACTGCTTACGGAACTCATGATGATGGTCGGAACTAACGCCGCCCATTGCCTCGACCATTTCCTTGCTCAGCTTCATGGGCGGCGGCATTGGCTTGGGATCACGGCCCAGAATGTAACCAAAATCAATGTGAAACAGTTTGCCATTGCTGGTCAGCAGCAGATTGTCCAAATGCCGATCGCCAACACCTGTGGAAGACACCAAAATACGAAATTAATTTCAAGATCTTGGTTTAGAGCAGAAACTGTAATCATTATTCGTGCTGCTTTCATGACTAGTGATTAATTTTCAATGATTTTTTGATTACAAAAAAAAAAAAACCAATAATCATTATTTTGAGTCCCTGGTTTAGAGATCTTCGCTTACCCAGCAAATAGGTAATCACACAGTATCCCGCACAGCTTTTGATATACGTATCCATGACCTCGGAGGAAATGCCATAGGGACCGCCCTCGCAGGGATTGTGGCGTCGGAAAAAGTTCAAAATGTTTCCCTCCCTTGCCAACACCTCGGCCACGGTGCAGGAGTCGATGTACTGCAGGAATCCGTGCTTGGAACTGGTGGCCAATACCTTATACGGTGTCAGTTTGAGATCAAGATTCTCGCGACGCAGTAGCTTGTCCATTAGCGTAATCATTTGGAGTATCAGCTGATCCTGGCGCAAATCATCGCCATGCTTGAATATAGCCACATATTCGTGCTGGGCAATGGATGTGACAAATGTGAGTCTGCAACACAGAGATTTTGGTCAATTCTATAGAGATCTTAGCTAGGGAATCCACTTACTTGGCCGGCATCAGGGCGCTCTTGAAGAGCGACGTCCGCGAGGGCACAATTTTGGTTATATAGACCTCGGGATCGAGGGGAAATGGAATTGGCTCAAAGTTGGTAAAGTTTACTTTGAACATATCCTGTTCCGCAAGCAATTTTTGAAACTTTTCCGTTTTCTTGTTGCGATTTCCGGGCTCCTTGGCCACCAGTTTGACCAACTTAACCAGTTCATCGATGAAACGCTGTTGCTTGCGCAGATTGTAGAAGATGCCGCGCAAATGGAAGTTACCTGTGAATGGAAGAATAATTACCATTTAAACACTGCGATAATTAATTTTAAATTTTTAATGGCCTTCCGAAATGAGATGAAAAATCAGTTTGTCGGTTTGTTTGTATCAAAGCGTTTATATAGCTTAAAAGTTTGAATAAGGACTTGTTTCCGGTCGAGAAACTAGAAACTTTTTCGAAAAATCGCTATTTTAGCGGGAAATCGCTAAAACCCGCTAAAATTGAAAACCCCACAGTATCGTTAAAAATGTATTTTGAAGGGCTTTTAAATCTGTAAACTGTAAACTTTATTTCTTCAGTATATAACCTTTTACCGAAATAAGATATTTTTGGCGGTTTTTGGCGAAAACGCCCCTTACGATTTTTTTTAAATTTTAGTTTGCAAGATTTCGCGTTTTTTTAATATATTTTTAAATTTCTATGTTTCAGAAATTTTGGGTCAATAAAATATTTTCATCACTAGACTTTTTAGGATTTTTTTTATAAGATTCACTTTGAGAATTAACACTTGAACTTACCATTCTCCAGCACCTTGAGGAATATGTTGAGCACCATGGCGTACATGTCGTGTGCGCGTTGATCCTGTTTGCGCACCGTCTCCACATCCTCCACCTCAATGGAGAGGTACCAATACAAATAGTTGGCCAGCGTTGCATTCTTGCAGGCGCGCTGTATAAGGAATGTGCAGAGATTGAGGGCAACGCCCTGGCCCAGCAGCGGCGTCATGGAATTGGATTGGGAGGCCAACAAGGCGGCGCTGGCATCCGCCGCATCTGCAGCACGCTCCGTTTTTAGACCTGGTGTGCTGGATCTGATGGCCGGAGCAGTTGAACTGCTCGCCATTGTGGATTTGTCGCCCTTGATGGCCGCCAGAACGCTGGCAGCACGTTGATTGGCGGGTATAACGGAAGCATGGAGAGCACTGCTCGTTGTACTCAAATCGGAGATGGTGCTCTGATCCAGCAGGGAGTCATTCTCGTCCAGCAACGAGCAGGCCACATTGCTTTCCTGCTCCGGTATAATGCACTTGTGCAGCTGCACAATGTTCCGCAAATCCTCGTATTTCAGTGCCTGCACCAGCTGGAGCAGATAGAGCAACAGATCCTCGTCGGGTGCCTGGGCCAGACGACTTATGGCATATTTGCGCACCTCGGCGTGTGTGAATGTTGGACTGAGCAGCTCCAGGGCATCCTCCACATCCATGGGCGCCCAGTTGGCGAGCATCCAGAGAGCTTGAGTTACCTCATCATTCAGCTTCCAATTGATGCACTTGAGGAATTTGGTGAGCGCCTTTTTATGCGATGACAAATAGAAGCGGAACTTCCAAACCAAATCCTGTTCCTCGCTGCTCAGCACATAGGTGGGCGGATATCGGTACACAATGTCGTGCAATTGATCCCTTACTCTGAAATAAATTAAACATAATTAAACAAAGCTTACAAATGTATTAACTTGTTGCATACAGAGCTGTTGGCTTTGCATCCCGATCAGAAATTCCAGAGCGCTCCGAGCGAGCCAGGCGATGATGTTTGCGCTCAACGAGGTTCTCCTGCAATTACAGAAATTATAAGAATTCTTATATTATACTATATTAGATTAATATAAACCAGGGATTAAAACCCTAACCGACACCGTAACCTTTAACTGCTAAAAACCGATTGAAATTTAAACCCAAAAACGAAAAAAAAAATATTTTTAATTTTAATTTTGACTTTATTGTGGTTCATTTTAAATTTGTATTTGTGATATTCATGATCGAATTTCCATAGCACTAAATAAGCGCAAATATTCATGAATATCACAAATAAAAACTTAAAATGAAACATAAGAAAACCATAAGAAAACAATAACTTTGTTTAATAAATAATCTTTTTTCTGTGTGTTTGTTGTCATTACAAAATATATTATTTTTTAAAATATCACAAATATAAGAGTTTCTGAACACCCTATTTGAACTACATCAAACTAAAGAATATGTGAAATAAATGTGTGAATAAAAATTAAGAAAGTAATGCCTTTTTAACTATAATTATTATTTTAATAATAAAATTATATTTTTGTGAACCAAAACCAGACAGGTATTTTAAAACCGAAAAATACAAAAACCGGTTCACCGCTACGAAACCTTTATTCAAAGTTTTTGTGTAACCGATAACCGAAAAACGGAAACCGATATTCGTTTCGGTTTTAAATCCTGATACAAACTCACCATATTAATCTCCGAGTCTGGAACCAACACCAATTTGGGTTTCGTTGGCAATTTAAACTTATTGTCCACCTCCGGCTCAAAGTAAACCACGGAATACTGTGAAAATATTATAATTTGTAATGATTCCTCCTGATGTCAGTCACTTACATTGTACAAGTCGTCCACAATGATGGTGGGAAACTCAATCATGAGAAACATATAGTCGGACATGCGTTTCTCGCGCTCATTAATCACCTCGATTTCCCGGAATGTCAGACGATCCAGCCAATCGACCTTTTGCACCTGGCCATTGCGATGCTTCTTGGCCAACTTGCCAAGCCGTTGCATCTGTGATTTGGACGACTCTTTACCCTTGCCCGGAGTTTTGCTCGGATAACTGCCATCGCCCTCAACGCCTAACCAAACACGTAAATCGTACATGCCCTGACGGAACATGCCATCCTTGCCAAATGCTGAAATCGCTGTGCCGCCTATAACCGTTGTCTGACCAGCGCCAGAGCAGTCCAGGATGGTCAGCACTAGCATCGCACTGCGTGGCAAGTCGGAGAAGAGCAATGGCAATGTCACCCACTCGTTCCAGCTCCAGCGTTTGCCGAATGCCTTGTAGGAGCTGTGCACGGGCAGACAGTAGGGGCGTCCATCGTTGTACACCTGCAGACGCACCTGGAAGGAGGGGTACTCCTCGGAGTACAGACCCGAGAAACGCAGTATGGGATCATCGAGTAGTTTCTCGTAATCAGGTTGCCGTTTCTTGCCTTCAAGTGTGCCACTGCAAAGTTAAACAGTTTACTAGTATGCTCTTAGCTGTCTTGACTAACTTACACTTTGATTTGGACACGTTCGTGAAGCGAAGAGCTGTGTATATAGCGAAAATGATCGTCGGGCTGGTCCATGGCGACTGAAAAATATTTATACGCAGATCAGCTGGTTGATGACGAACTTATCGAGCAAACAGCTGTGCCAATATCGGCTGCAATCGATTGTTAAATATCGATAAGCATGAGACTGCGCGGACAATTTGAATGTAAATTTGGACTTAGTTCATAAAACAATAACTGGGCAATAAACTATAATTTACTAAAATCAAATGAATTATTGATTAAATAAAATAAGGGTGATCAAATTAAAAATGATTATATTTTTAAATAGACTTAAGTCTGACTATCGTCCCTTTTCTTGTCGCCGTTTTCTAAGAACCAAGGTTGCCACACCGTTTGTAGGTAACATTTAGCGTGTTTTGTCCGTGAAAAACAAAAGGAAACAACAAGTGTGAATTTGGCCAAAAGAAATGTCAACAAACGCATCGATTGACTTGGCGCTGGATCGCGTGGACTGGAATGAACTGGCTAACAACCAAGAGCAATTGCCGCGCATTTATACACCCGGCGAGGTGCTAATGCCAGAGTCCGGCTTCATGCGCGGTCACGGCACATTTGTGGAGGATGAGAACATAAAAGCCTCTGTGGCGGGCGTCATTCAGAAGGTGAACAAATTGATATCAGTGCGTCCGCTGAAGAGTCGTTATGTGGGCGAGATTGGCGATGTGGTCGTGGCACGTGTCATCGATGTGGGACAAAAACGCTGGCGCGTGGATACAAACTCCCGTTTAGACTCGGTGCTGTTGCTGTCATCGGTGAATCTGCCGGGCGGGGAGTTGAGACGACGATCCGCGGAGGATGAGCAAATGATGCGACGTTATTTGGATGAAGGCGATTTGATCTCTGCAGAAGTGCAAGTATGTTAAGCCTTGTTTATTAGCCGCCAACTCGTCTGTAATCATTTATGACCCTTTTGCAGAATATCTTTGAGGAGGGCACATTGTCGCTGTACACACGCAGCTTGAAATACGGCAAATTGTCACAGGGCACATTGGTCAAAGTGTTTCCGGCGCTTGTTAAACGGCGCAAGATGCATTTTCACAATCTGCCCTGTGGTGCTTCAGTTATATTGGGCAACAACGGCTATATCTGGATATCGCCGACCAAGGGCGATGAACAGGAGGGCGGCGAGGGTGGATTTGCACAGAACTTGAACGAAGTGGTGCCGCGAAACGAGCGTGAAGTCATTGCCCGCTTGCGCAACTGCATCCTGGCACTGGCCAAATGTAAACTAATGTTATATGACACGAGCATTCAGTATGCCTATGAGGAGTCGCTGAAGTATGAGCCACGAGAACTGTTGCAGCAACATGTCATCTTCGACGTTGGAGAGCAAACACAGGCCCGTCTCAGAGATGTTGATCTTATGGACTGATGTACAAATAAAATATGTTTTTATATTTTATTCCATGTTTGAAATTTTCGCGCCTTATTTAGTACATTTACGATGCAGCTAGGTGGCAACTCTGGGGCAACCTTGCCGCAATAATATGCCCTTGTGGCAACTCTGTACGAGGTTCGTGTATTTATGCATTGTGTTTTGTGTCAATTCCGTAAATTCACATTAAAACAAATACTTTTACCTTGTTCTTATTGTAATAAAATCATTTCAACAAAAGCAATCAGAATAACACAATGGCTGACATTAGCGTTGTGCGCGAGACTGAATTACGCAAAAAAGAGATATGTCGTTTCTGTTTGTCAACGACACCAAGCAAACTTCTTGATTCCATTTATGTTGAAAACAAACGCATAAAATCAACTGCATCGCTGCCGCTGCAAATAATGGCCATTACATCTATAGAGGTAAGTCAAGGCCTGGTTCTAAGTTAGACTAAGAATTTATCAGCCCAAAAAGATGAGCGCGATAGAACTTGGCTAAGATGTTTGTCATCACTGGTTGGTTTCTAAATAGCTGCGTTGGCGTCTTCGCTAACAAACTTGACGCGCTTTTCTTTGCAGCCAACACTTGCCGGGCCGCATCATTAGAGCCTGACCTATTCAGTAAATATACTTACAAGAAGCCGGGCAGTTCATAAACAAATTGCAAAGGCAAAAATAACAATATTATATCAATATGGCGACAACTGTACATAAAAGAGAGCACTCACACATGCTCAGCTGTCGCAATGCTGCCAGATCGTTGTTCAAATGGCGCTCGCAATTCAAATGATTTTTATTTTTATTTTACTTCAGTCTGGTACTTCATTTGTATTTGTTTATGTTTATCAAATATATATGTATGTATGTATTGTTCATGATAAGTCTTAACTAAGTATTGCTTAATATAGAAATATATTTTGTGTATGCGCCGAATGACAATGGAAGAGGACTTTGGGCTTTTGTTCCTACCCAAAACATTGTGATATTAACAATTAAATAAATCATTAACTTAAAGTCAAATGGAATCCAGGGAGATAAGCTGAGGTGAGGCGAGGCGTCGGCATATATATGTAAGTCCAGATATATCATTTTTAGCCAGCCTTGCTGCTCAAGGGTTTGTCCGTAAAGCGCAGTAAGCGAGTTAACATCGACGTCACACACGGAATTTGCTTCTGACGATCCATGATGGGTGTTGAGGGCACGTTCGATTCAAAATCAACAGCAACGCGTTGACTGACGAAGGTGAGCAGTGTGAGAATATTGTACTTTTTGCCATTTTCGTTGAGCTCATGGATGAGCGACTGTATATACCACGAGCCGTTTGTAGTGTTGCGCCAGGAATAGTACCCTGTAAAATAAAAAATTATTTTTTATAGAAATTGTCAAGTTAATTTTGGCAAATGCAACCCATGTTAAAATTATAACTAGGTGATGTATTCGCTCTCTCTCTCGGGGCTACGATTTTGCTGTCAGCTCTCAGAGAGAGCCTGACGTGAGAGAGACCAAGATGGATTTATGAGTAGGTGATGTATTCGTTTGACGTGCCTTTTTTCATCGGGGCGGCAGCGCACAAGAGTCAAGAGTAAAGAAAAACCAAGCAAAACAAGTTTACCATATATCAATCTCTGTCAATATATCACCTACTTATAAATTCAACTTAAGAGAGACGACAGAGATAGATTTATAGCTAACTTGGTTTGTTTGGTTTTCTATACTCTTCATTCTTTTTCGTTTGGCATGTTTGTCTAATTGTTCCTGTTGCATTTATCCACATTTGCTTTAGTACTGACAATTGTCGCCCCGAAAAAGAGGGCACGTCAAACGAGTACATCACCTTTATACAATTGTCATCATGATGCAACCCACCTGGAATGGTTGAGTATGAGAATAGAAAATCGGCGTGTATGGGTATTTTGTAGCTCATCGATGACTCGCCATCCGTCTCCGTTGTACCCTTCTCCATCATTACGCCCGGATCCAATCGATCGCCCTGACAGGCTTGTATAAAGAATAATTTCGGTTTGCCCGCGAGCGTTGGGCAAATGTGTGATGTGAAATAGTGCCAAATGTTATCCAGTTTATACTGCACATCCTTGGCATAGATATATCCGTGTTCGCCATGCGATAAGATGGCAATAGCAATGCAGTCATTATCGCTGTGATCCATCGAGGCGGCTTTCTCGATATGCTTGAGGATGTCGCGCAGTTTGCAATCCTTGTGCACGGACACTTCAAAGTCCAGACGCTTGAGAGCCTTGCGCAGCTCCTCGCAGTCCACATTGGTGCCAGCGCGCGCCTTTAGCGAGGGTATGTCAAAGAATTCATGATTGAATATCAGCGCCAATCCACGATGCTTATGATTCATGTTGTACTCTCTGGCATATCGATCGACGGGCATTCGTGCCACATATTTATTGACGGAACTAAAGATTTTGATAAGATAAATAAAAACAATCATTTGTATAATAATAATTGCTTATCATCAATAAAAACAAAAAAGAAAACCCCCGCAGACAAACTACGGATGCAGATAAGCCCAATCTGCGCATTTGCGTTTTGCCTTCAATTTTTCAAACGCAGCATAAAAAGAAAATCACGAAGCAAGTTCGAAAACAGAGACGATGAAAACAGAAGTCATTAATGCACTTACGTCGCGACAATGGCGGCGGCGGCAGAGGCTGCACCACCAACTCCGGCAGAGCTAGAGCTGGCGGCTTCTCCCTGTGCATCGATGCAATCAGCATTGATGTTGTTGCTTTTTGTGCCGTTTCCATAGCTGAGAGCACTGAAGGTTCTTGTTATGCATTCGTCCGTCATTTTGCTCGCTCTCTGACTCTCACTGGTCGCACTCAATCTCTCTCTCCCTTTCTTGTTTTTGTTTCTCCTTGTTGCCTGCCTTTTGTTCGCTTACAATTGTTGCGCCCTTTCCACAGGTACAACACGCACTTGTATTGTGTTTTTCTTAGTTTTTGTTACTAAACTAATTTGTATACTTTGCGCAGCTGTTATTCCAGATAGCCACGTAAGCAACATTAACAAATTACATTTACACAAAAATAGCTACAATGTCCTTTTATGGTTAACCGTTTTTAATCAATTAATTAACGGGAGCGGAGTAAAGCGTGCTCCGTACGCTCACGAAAACAAACTGCGAGATTGCATTTGTAGTTGTGCAGCGCTTGCCGCCAAATGAATGCATGCAGCGTTGCCACCTCTTGCACTGCAAGCATTGCGCATGTGCAGAGTTGCCATATGAATAACAGGAATTAGCATTAACATGTTAACGTATTTCTGTTATTTATTTTTTTTTAAATTTGAATTTGCAGGTGGCCAACGATGATGGAATGCCCAGCTATATTTGTTTGGACTGTCGTCTGCTCTTTGAGCACTGCTATCGCTTCAAACAGATGTGCAAAAATGCCGAGACACTCTTACGCCAATATCCACTCACTGGCAAATGGCCAGAGCCTCTGGAGAAACCGCGAGCACCGTTGGTTTCCAATCAAGCGACTAAGAAACCGATGCAGAATGAAGTGCAGCCCAAGAAGCTGCTCAATTCGATGGCCAAATCCAACAATGTGACCATTGAGAGTGTGCAGGTGCTGGAGACGAGTGCTCTGACCAAGAAGCTGCTCAATGTGGCTGCAAGCAACACTGCGGAGCCACCTGTGTCTGTCAAGCTCGTGGCTGCGAAGCGTCCGCAGTCGCAGTCCTATCAGGTGAAGCTGGAGAATAGCGAGGAACTCTCAATGGATGATGTGCACAATTTGATCGCTGACATGGGACTGGAGGAGGAATTTGAAAATCCAAACCCGACATCGCCGGTCAAAAGTGTTTCGGCCAACAAACCAAAGGTTCTAAACAAATCCTCGATGCGCATACTGAACAAGGGCAGCAGTGCGACGGTGGAGCCACGCCTTGCTACGCCCCAGTTGAAGCACTATGAGGATGGAAATGTTGCGCTAGTTACGGAAATTCTTGACCCCAATGAGATCGATGCGGCTGCAGATCCCGTAAAGAATGCAGAACCCGTGGCAACCAATGTGTTTCCATGTCCACATTGCGAACGATCCTTTCCGCTGATGCAGCTGCTCGACATCCACCTGGTCAACCATACACGTGAGCGCAGTTTCCAATGCGCCGACTGCAGCAAGAGCTTCTTCTCCAAATACGATCTGCAGAAGCACAGCTTTATCCACACCGGGGAGCGTCCGTACAAGTGCAGCGTGTGCTCATCCTCCTTCACACGCCGCGCCTTGTTGCATCGCCACGAACGCATCCATACGGATGTGCCCAAGTTCATTTGCCTGTACTGCGAGAAGCCGTTCATCTCGCGCGATGAAATGGAGAAGCATGCGGAGCGTCATACCAAGAATCGACCCTTCAAGTGTGGCGTGTGCCAAAAGTCGTTTGCCTTCAAGCAAGGTCTAGAGCGACACGAGGTGAGTGAAACCTTCTACTCTTATTTTGACCAGGGACTAAAACTCTAACCGATACCTTAACCTTTAACCGGTAAAAACCGATTGAAATTTAAAACCTTAACTGAAACCGTAACCGAAATAAAATATTTTCATTTGACCGAAACCTTAAAACCAAAACTCTGTAAACAGAAATAACCTTTAGTAACCGTTTCATTTATAAGGGTTAGTTTCGGTTTTTCATAAAAAATATATACAGGAGTGCCACAGAAATCGATTTCACTTGAACTTCACTTAAATTTCATACAAATTTAGGCGAAAGCGATTTCTTTGGCACCCCTGTATAAATTGAAAAAATTTTATTTTTGATTGTTATTTTAAAAATTGCAAGAAAGAGTTATGGTATAACTTTAAAATACAATTTTAAAAGCATGTTTTATTTTCAATTTTTATGTATAAACATATAAAAAAGAAGTTAAAAATAATTTTAAACGAAATATTTGGAACTATTTCAATATTTTCTGCTTCAAGTCTTGTTTGCGATCGCTGACATTTTGTTATTATTTTCGTATTTTATTTTCTTTTTTAGTTTTGCTTATTTATTTATTATTATTACTATATTATTAAAATAATTATATTTGTTCAAAGACATTCTTTTGTGAACGGAAACCAAACCGGTATTTCAAAACCGAAACAGACAAAGATTTTGCGTAACCGATAACCGAAAACCTTAATGCGAACATAACCGTTTCGGTTTGAATCCCTGATTTTGACTGTTGCTAAAGTTGTGCTCTTTATCTTCCAGGTGATTCACAGCTCGAACTTGCCGTTCCCTTGCCAGTACTGTAGTCGGAGCTTTGTGACCGCTGGCAAGCTGGCGCGTCATCTGCAGGCGCACGCCGGGAAGCGTGCCTATCCCTGCAAGTACTGCAACAAATCGTATTTGTTGTCGCATCATCTGTCGCGGCATTTGCGCATGCACAAGCAGGCACCGGCTGCCTCCTTCATCTGCAGCATTTGCAAGGATACGCACGAGACCTACGACAGTCTGGTGGATCACTCGGCCATACACGCCAGTGTCTCGTATGTGTGTCCGCTGTGCAAGGCGAGCGTCACGGACTATGACAGCCTGGAGGCGCACATGCAGGCGCACAAGGAGAGCGAGCGACATGCCTGCGAATTTTGTGACTTTATATTCCTCAATTCAAGTCAACTGCAGAAGCATATCGAGGACGATCATGTGGTGGACATGGTGCCGTATCAGAATGAAGCCGAGTACTCGCCGACAGACAAGGCTGTGAAGGAGGAGTCCGACTTGCTGGAGGAATTGCTGGGTGAAGATGATGGTGTATCTGTATCGCCACCCAAGGCAAAAGTACGCAAGACGGAAGCAACCGATAGAAAGGAAACTAAGTCGGAGCACAAGTCGATTAAAAAGGAGCACCACTCGTCGTCGAGTGATTTAAGAAAAGCCAGCAGCTCAAGGTCCAGTGCCACTGCGTCCGTCTCCCCGGAAGGCAAACGCCACACACGCAGCAAGGACATTAAAGAGAATCCAACCAAGTCGAGCGATTCGGCTAAGAAAGTGACCAAGACGTTGGAAGATCAGTCAAGAAAGTCGGGCAGTAAGCAAAGAAATGGAAAGATGACCAAGACAACGAACTCAAAGTGAAGTCATCGGGCTTCTGATATATAATATAACTAAATCTTTTAACAACGTTATACAGTCAGTCCAAAACTTAATCGTACACTCAAATTTTATATTCATTTCAACCCATTTCTAACAGTCTTGTTTACTGTTTTTAAATTGTTTTCAGAGTTTTTTTTTTTAAATGTTGCTTGTATCTTTTAAAATGTCTAGTGTATGAATAAGTCTTGGACTGAGTGTATATAAAGAGAATGGAATGCAGATAATACAAATCTTACCTGCTTCACAATAGAAACTAGCTCTAGTTTACAAACAAAAATTGTATTTTACTAATTAAACCATGCTATAAACTTTTAGAAATGCTGTTTAGATTTTTGGCCAACTGCTTACCCTTTGTATAATATATTTGTCACACTTTTTATTCAGTTAAGTTTGTCGTTATTGTTTTGGATTTTTCGTGTATTTCCACATTGAATTCAGCTTACATTATGTTAAATACATAGAGTGTGATTAAGCGATTGATGTTTGCTTAATGCTCATAGCCATCGGGCAGGGGGTTGACATGGGGATTGTGGAACAGGCTCTTGTTGCCCTCGCCCCAGGGGAAGCGCTTCTCGCGGCGACGCAGATAATCGTACTTGACGAACTCCTGGCGGGGATGATCGTGCTCCTCCTGGTGCTTCAAGTAGGCGTTCAGCATGCACAGGCCAACGGCTGGCACGGCCACGAAGAAGGTCAGACGCTTCCACACCTTATAGCCACCTGCAATGGTAACAGTATTAAAGCTAGTGCTCGTAGGACATTCAAGGTTTCTGGTCAGTAAAAAACCAAATTACATAACCTTAACCTAACAATGGGGATTTTATTGGTTGCGATAATAGTTACCCGAATGCTCTCCAGCCACGGCGGCGGTGCCGGACATGCTCCTGGCGGCAGTAGCGCCAATTTGACGGCGAATTGCGTGGTTCAAAACGAACGACATAATTTACGTATTACTTTCGTTCGCCTTCTGAAATAAAAATTACCTTATACAATATAGAGATGGGCGATATTTGCAATTTAACTGTTACTTATCACAAGTACACGAATAGTGTTACAAGTCACTGAAAAGTTAAAAGTAACAGTTACAGAGTCACTGTTATTAACGAAAATACAACTTTTTTAAATAGTTTAGTACGTTAAAAAAACATTTGTATTTTCTACATGCATTATTTATTTATTTTGTCTTATGCGAGTTAAATAAATTTTCATAGGAGTGACATCGATATTATCGTGCGATAGGTGGGGCTAGATTCGCAACTATCGATTTAATATAGACTGAATTATCGATTTAAGAAATTGAAATTATAGCGGGATATTCAAAACGGCGAAATCAAAAATATTTATTCGGGCCTGTTCCGGTTTTCACATTCGGCAAGATTTTACGGATTGAATTCACTTGACATTGAGCTAGTGAGTTTGAATTCGGGGGGGTTAAATCGATGTTCAGTGTAAAATAAACTTAAATCTAAATATTTATAAAAGAGCCCAATGCTTTCAGAATAATGTTGCATAATCAGAAAACTAAAAAAAATGTGTTTGAAAAAAGCAATTGAGAGATTTTGATATGATAGAAGCAAATTTTTTAATATTTTATTAGAACACAAAGAATTTAAAAAAAACTTGATAGATTGGATTATTGAGCTAGCTTGAAAGCTTCTTCAAGACCCTAATCACATAGTGTGGGTCCATCTCCGATGCAGGCGGCGTAGGCCATCAGATGGGGTATGGTGTTCTGTTGCATCATGCCGGAGAAGAGATGACTCTGTGGTCCAGTGGCGAAGATTCCCACATCATCTCCAGAATGGACACCAATATTTCCCTTGATATAGCTGGGATACTGGAAAGCTGAAGACAAGTGTTTGAAGAGAAAGTTAGTTTCAAGGCAACAGCAATTCTACTTACAGGGATCTTTAATCTGCTCGGTGAGATCCACGCGCTGTCCGTGCTCGTCCAGATACTGCTGCGTTCCCACGGCGTAGTTGAGAGTGGCGTACTTGACTCCATTCACGTCGGTGTCGTGCTGGTTGAGTCCCAGGATGTCGGTGCCGCGTCCCGGGTAGCCGGAGATGGACAACGGGTGCGCGTGGTCGGAGGTCACCACGATGAGCGTCTCCTCGGGATTCGTCATGTCCACTGCCTTCTGCACGGCTTTGGACATCTCGTGCGTCTCGTCGAGTCCCAGTTGGGGCACGTTGAAGTGATTGCCGTAGTCTATGAGTCCTCCCTCGATGAAGACGAAGTATCCCTTGTCGTTCTTGGCGAGCATCTCAATGGCCTTCTGGGTCATCTCCTCCAGCGTGGGCTTCTGCACGGGATCGGCCAGCTTGTGGAAGTCCATGACCCCGGAGTTGAACAGACCGATCAGCTTGTTCAGCCGCGTCGCATTCACACTCAGGAGCTGGGCGCGGTTGTAGGCCAGGGCTCCGTCCGGGTGCAGGGACTGCCACTTGGAGAGCAGGTTGACGCCGTCGGAGCGCTCGCCCGCCTTGCCGAACTTGTCCACGATGGACTTGGGCAGGAACTTGCCCATGCCGCCGCCGAGCATCACGTCGAAGTTCTTGCCGGGCTCCTGGGTGATCAGCTGGGTGGCGATGTCCGTGCAGGTGGCGGGATCGTTCTGGCCCTCGCCGTACGTCACGATGTCCGTGTCGCACTCGAAGAAGCGGTTCGTGGTGTGGGCATATGCCCCGGAGGGACTGGCGTGGGTCAAGGTGGTCGTGGTCACGATGCCCGTCGACTTGCCGGCTGCCTGTGCCCAGGCGGCGATGGAGCTGACGTGGTTGGCGGGATCCTCGCTGCCACTGCAGTTGTTGAAGTTGACGGCGGCCGTGACTCCGAGGGCGACGATGTTGGTCTTCACGCCACACAGATACGCGGTTGCCGTGCAGGCCGAGTCCGGCACCTGGGCATTGGAGCAGTACGTCTGCCAGGAGGGAGGAGGGAATCGGATTGTGAGGGGATAGATTGATTGGAGTAACCAGTAACTTACTCTGCTCAGTCCGGTGTGGGGGAACTGCTCAAAGCTGAGGGAATCCTCCTCGCCAGTGTTGCCCTTGAGTTGACCCTTGAGGATCCTGGCTGCCGCCACTGTGGTCAGGGACATGCCGTCGCCCAGGAACATGATCACATTCTTGGCCTTGCGCCTGTCTCCCTGCGGCAGATTCACCCGCTTCTCGATCTCCGCATGGGCCAGATCATACCAGAACTGGGCGTTCTTCTCCTCCGGTGGCGTATACTTATTCTTGGCCATGGCGTTGGGGTCAATGGCGCTCAGGTCTCTGGCTTTGCCGGATGTCGATCTGCCCACGAGCTGGTCCTGGCTATGGACTCTATTCACTGTAATCATTGTAGTTGATCCTTTAGTGACCGGATATTCTCCACTTTATCACTGGGTTACTTACAGTCTAAGGAAGCCGACCAGGATGTGGCCACAAGTGCCCCAAGGAGCACCAGGATTACATAGAGTCTTGTCATTCTTTTGAGTTTCTCTCGACAACTGACACGGATTGTGGCCATGTTCCCGCCTATTTATAATGTTGCCAGCCACATTAATCTGGACTGTTAAATTACGAGTGCTTAGGTTTTAGCCAGTCTTATTTTGGTTATCACCCAAAGCTGTTTTGGCTTTTTAGGATCTCCTTCTTCTTACTTTATTGGCAGTGGACTATGATATGAGTTTATGTACTTTGCTTTGACCTAGGTAGGGAACTGGCAACGGGTGACCCTCTGATTAGATAACAGATTTTATTATGTATACTCACCATTTACCATAATATCTTCATATAAAAATATTAACATTATCCATAAAACTTAATTATCAAACAGATTTTTAAATTTTAGACACTTTGCATTAGGCAGTAAGTTAACAATAGGAACCGTTAGAAATATATAACAAAATAATGTGAAAATATAGCAAACAAATGTTTGGCTATTATAATTAAAATTAATGTTGTCTATCAAAATATAATTTTTTTTAGTTTGGGAAACAATAATACAAATAATACAATAATTATATTTTTTTCGAAGGCCCTCCGAAATACCTTTAAAACGATATATAGATCACATCCGTAGCTTCTATCGTTTGGACGCTTTAGGGGTTTTAAGTTTAGCGGCTTTTAGCGATTTCCCGCTAAACTAGCGAATTTTCGAGAAAGTCGTAGAACAAACGTTTCTAGATTTTTGAGCCGGAACAAGTCCTCATTCAAACTTTTAAGCTAAATCAACGATTTGATACAAACAAACAGACAAACGAACAAGTGGACTAACTTTTCATCTCATTTTAGAAATTAATTATCTTTTGAACCAGTGGTCGGAATTTTGATGATCATGAGGTGTCATTCGACGCGTATTTTTGATTAGATTAGTACAAAATTTAAAATGAATTCAAAAAGGCTCCAACGGCTTCATTTGCTCCTCTAATTTAAATTTATGCCCTCCCACTAACACCTGTTTATCTCATGAACCAGGTGAGTTTCCAAAAGTGTTAGAATGCCCGTTTTCCATTCTTCCTGTGTATATATCATGCCCTTTTTGCGGATATAACGTAAGCAACAAAAAGCAAATTTTACAAGAGAAAGTTTTTAAGATTTCGTTAAGTGAATTTTTTCGTGTCGAGTGTCGCTTGCGTTATAATTGACAGGCCAATATCTCCGTAAATAGAAAAAATTTAAGTTTAATGTTTTGGGTGTAGATGCTGTTCGTATTAATGAACACATTTGCATTAAAAAACAAATTTCGGAAAAATGTCGTTTACGTTATATCCGCAAAAAGGGCTCGATATGCTAGTCGCCTTTCGCACCCTTCAGTGATTTTCAAAATTAATTACAAACCCATTACTTTTAATTTTTAAATTAAAAAAACATAACGGTATATTTAAATATAATTGATATACCAATTTAAGTATTATTTTCATATTTTATATTAAAAGTATGAAGAGAAACTTTTTTGTTTATAATAATTATTTTTAAATAAAATTTACTCTCGTTCCATTGAAATAAATCTTGGCCTGCAAATCAAAGTGTTGTGAATGATGATTTTAACTTAAAAATCAATGTGAAGGAAATATGCTATAATAAAAATTTTATTTACCAAAATTCCTATTTCAGTCGGAACTATCAATATCATTTTTTTGTTTTTTTATGATTTTTAGTACCCATTGGTATTTTGTTTTCCCAATAATTACTTCATATATAATTTACTGCAACAGAATATGGAAGAACAAATTAAAAATAAAAGAAAAAGTAGGATCCTTTTTTGTAACTTTTAAAATAAAAATAAAAAATAACTCTTGTTTTCATTTTGATCGAAAAAATCAGAAATAAGTATTATTTCACAACATTGTATTCAAAGTTGAATTTTAATGATTATTTTTTACTTTTAAAATAAAAATTAAACTGAACTCTTGTGTGCTATCCCTGGTTGAAAAGTTAAAAACTAAGTATATATGTAAGTATATTGTTAAATGAGATACTACAAAATATACACACATACATACTTACACTGCCATGATACATAATTTCGAGACAGAGATTAAATTTGATTACGGCTGAGATCAAAATTATTTGCAACTCAAGAATGAATTAAAAAATTTCTTTAATACTAATTGTTTTTTTTTTGTCAATTGTTAAAGTAAATTTAGAAATATAATATACAACCCATAAAGATATGTATAATTAAATACAATGTTTAAAATGTCTTATCACCATAATTAAGTGAGAGGATTACAGATTTGTTAGCTCCTAGGCCAAGGCAAATATCAAGTCATATCGCATTCAGCAGCCACTAAAATAACAATAACCGAAAAGCCCACGAGATTTAGATGATAACCGCAATGGGGCTGGCTAAATTAAAGTCATTTAAGTAATTTAACCGTTGAGATTAGACATCACGCTGAATGGGAAGTATAAATGCACGGGAATAGGCACAGACTCCAAGTCAGTTGTCCAGCAAAACTTAAGTCAAGAATGACGAAACTCTACGTAATCCTGGTGATCCTTGGGGCACTTGTAGCCCCATCCTGGTCGGCTAGCTTCGACAGTAAGTTATCCAAAATGGAGGGGAAAAAGCAATTAAAATAAGCAGAACTAATAAAATTGTGAAAAGTTTATCTACAAACTAAAAATAAATAAATAAATATATAAACTAATTAAATTAATTTATAATTGTGGGCATTTCCAGAAAAAGGTCTACCTCTACAAACTCACATCTTGTTAAATTTTCTTTCAAAAAATGTATTCAACTTTATTTATTTAAGCAAGAAGAAATTCAATATGATAGATTCTACATTGGAATAAATTTACTTTTCCTATATTTTTGCCCACTTTCTTGAAAATTGACTTCCAAAATGGACCGTTTTTATTCTATCGATTAAACTAAGTAATTGTGACATGAACCATTTTAATATTTAAATTAAAAAAACTTTTACAAGATGTTTTCGTTATATCGTATAAAATTTGATGAACAAATTCTTGGAACAAACTAGTTTTAAATCTAGTCACGTTCGCGATGTCGCGATACAAATTATTAAATAAAAACTCGTAAAATAAATAAAATTATAGTAACTTGTCAAAATTATCTCTAAAATGGAAAACTATATTATTTTATTATGGATTCAGAGTATTTTCTTCCAAATTATTCGTCACATTTCGCAGACTTTCGCATTTGTCACAATGAAGTCAAACACGACTTCCACTTTTCGTAGCGTTCGCGATGCATTGTTTTCTATAAATAATTCGAAAACAACAAGTCTTAAAGGCTTGTCTCTTAAGATAAAAATAGTGTTGATTAAATGCATTGAATATGTGAGAAAACAGTTTTGAAATAGCCAACTTTTGGCATTTTTTTTTTAATTTAAAAACGTACAAATGTCGCGTTCGCGATCCTGAAAGTACCCATAACTAAATGAATTTATTAATTTAATTAAAAATCAAGTTAAACATAAAATCAAAAAATATTAATCACAATGCTTACAGTAAAAAGAATCCACAACCAGGATCAGTTGCTGGGACGATTAAATTCAGGCAAAGCTCGTGACATGTCCGACTTTGATCCCAATTCTCTGGCCAAGAATAAGTATACGCCACCGGAGGAGAAGAACGCCCAGTTCTGGTATGATCTGGCCCATGCGGAGATCGAGAAGCGGGTGAATCTGCCGCAGGGAGACAGGCGCAAGGCCAAGAATGTGATCATGTTCCTGGGCGACGGCATGTCCCTGACCACAGTGGCGGCAGCCAGGATCCTCAAGGGTCAACTCAAGGGCAACACTGGCGAGGAGGATTCCCTCAGCTTTGAGCAGTTCCCCCACACCGGACTGAGCAGAGTAAGTTAAGAGTCACTCCAATCTATCTATCCCCTATCAATGCGATTCCCTCCTCTCTCCTGGCAGACGTACTGCTCCAATGCCCAGGTGCCGGACTCGGCCTGCACGGCAACCGCGTATCTGTGTGGCGTGAAGACCAACATCGTCGCCCTCGGAGTCACGGCCGCCGTCAACTTCAACAACTGCAGTGGCAGCGAGGATCCCGCCAACCACGTCAGCTCCATCGCCGCCTGGGCACAGGCAGCCGGCAAGTCGACGGGCATCGTGACCACGACCACCTTGACCCACGCCAGTCCCTCCGGGGCATATGCCCACACCACGAACCGCTTCTTCGAGTGCGACACGGACATCGTGACGTACGGCGAGGGCCAGAACGATCCCGCCACCTGCACGGACATCGCCACCCAGCTGATCACCCAGGAGCCCGGCAAGAACTTCGACGTGATGCTCGGCGGCGGCATGGGCAAGTTCCTGCCCAAGTCCATCGTGGACAAGTTCGGCAAGGCGGGCGAGCGCTCCGACGGCGTCAACCTGCTCTCCAAGTGGCAGTCCCTGCACCCGGACGGAGCCCTGGCCTACAACCGCGCCCAGCTCCTGAGTGTGAATGCGACGCGGCTGAACAAGCTGATCGGTCTGTTCAACTCCGGGGTCATGGACTTCCACAAGCTGGCCGATCCCGTGCAGAAGCCCACGCTGGAGGAGATGACCCAGAAGGCCATTGAGATGCTCGCCAAGAACGAGAACGGATACTTCGTCTTCATCGAGGGAGGACTCATAGACTACGGCAATCACCTCAATAGGCCCCAACTCGGACTCGACGAGGTGCACGAGATGTCCAAGGCCGTGCAGAAGGCAGTGGACATGACGGATCCCGAGGAGACGCTCATCGTGGTGACCTCCGACCACGCCCATCCGTTGTCCATCTCCGGCTACCCGGGACGCGGCACCGACATCCTGGGACTCAACCAGCACGACACCGACGTGAATGGAGTCAAGTACGCCACACTCAACTACGCCGTGGGAACGCAGCAATATCTGGACGAGCACGGACAGCGAGTGGATCTCACCGAGCGGATTAAAGATCCCGGTGAGTGCAATATCATTAACAGATTAAAATTAAGATACGTAATTAAATGCAATCTAATCGTAATCTTATCTGTCTGTTTCACAGGTTTCGAGTATCCCAGTTACATAAAGGGTGCCCTGGGCGTGCACTCTGGTGATGATGTGGGAATCTTCGCCACTGGACCACAGAGTCATCTCTTCTCCGGCATGATGCAACAGAACACCATTCCCCATCTGATGGCCTATGCCGCCTGCATCGGAGATGGACCCACTTTATGTGACCTAGACTAGTTTCTAGTTCCCTAAGAACAAGATAATCTATCTCAGGACAGACTGTATCTGTATCTGTATCTCTGTACAATTAACCTTTATTATGAAAAAAATAAAAATACAATAATTGAGTTTTTTTAATATTATTTAATTTAGTTATATAAATTTGCCAAAACGGACAACTAAGACATTCTTTTCATTTTTGAGAGCGAATTTATATTTTTTTTGTTAACACATCAATAATTAAATTGACATTAGCCGTTTAATTTATTGTCGATTTTGTTGTCAGTATGTATGTATATATGTGTATTTGTGAGTATTTCAATTCCGATATGCAAATTTTTCAAAAAAATTGACTTCAATTTAAAACGCATCAAACATATATATACTTGTGTGTGTATACATTTCGTTATAACTGTGTGAATTAACTCGTGCGTATTTGAATATCCTGTATTAACCAGTAAAAGGGTGTATGATTTGCATACTCTTTAAATTAACACTAATTTTTTTTATTATTTTTAACAATAAAAGAAAGTAAATTTAAAAATTCAAATAAATTAAAACAATACCAAATTTAAAAAAACCATTTTTTTAAAAATATAGTCTATTCAATCAAGTTGTAAAAATAGTAACTTCAATAATATTCAAAAATCCGGTTAACATTTGTTCTTTTTCCTTAGTTCTGAAAAGGCATTTTAGTCATAATATAATTTATTTTTCGAGCTCAAATTTTTATAATTTTCTTCCTCTCAATTTTATAATTATATTATATTTATTGTAAGTTAGTTTAAATATTTTTTTTCGTAAGCTTAGCTCAATTTTATTTATGTTCTTTAAGGTAATTTTTAATTTTGTATTTATATATTTATGAAACATAAATAACCAACATTCTGGCTTACATCACAGGTAATTAATGGGTATGTGCTAGTCACATTTTGCAAAGCTGCTTTATTTTTGTTGTTGTTTCAATTGCCGCTTAACGAACGGCATCGATTTGGTATAACGTTGGACTTGGAGTGCTGACACTTAATGCACACGAGTAGGGGTGCCTAACCAGTAAGCATTTCGAATCACATAAGAGTAAAAGTTGAGTTGGGGCGTTTTGGGGGGGTTGGGTGGGTGGGAGGGTGGGTGGTGGGGCGGTTGGGGGGGTTTAATTTTTTTTTTTTTTTTTTATTTTTTTGGGGGGGCCGAAAAGGAGGTGGTAGAGGAAGGGGGGGGAGCTTGTGAGGGGGTGTAATAAGGGGGGGGGGGGGGGGGGGAGGGGCGGTTGCGGGGGGGGGGAGGGGAGAATTTATGTATATGTACAAAAGTGTATCTGTGTGTGTGTATGTGTGTGTGTGTGTGTATCTGTGTGTGGTGTGTGTGTTTGCATATGCGATATTTACTGAATGTCAGGTTCAAGTATTGTCAGTGCGTCTGTCGGTCGCGGTCGAACAATTGTATCTGTATCTGTATACGTATCTGTATCAGTGCATGTAAATGTATACGTATTTGTATCTGTATCTGTATCTGTATCTGTATCTGTTTGGTTGCACTGGGCATCTGGCACCCACACAGGCAGCTCCTTCACTTGTTGACTTTGACTTGTAATTGTGTTCATTGTTGGCCGTTGTTTTTTTTCGTTATTTTGTATTTTAACAATGTTTTTTTTGACATACCATAAATGACTGAGAGACAGTTTGTCGAGACAATAAACATCAATTTTTTTATACTTGTGCAAGCAGACGGCAATTAAGGATTGTTGTTGGTTCTCAAGGCTGGGTCCTTGTGCAACGCATTGCGTCATCCAAAAGTGGTTGCAACAATTGTTAATTGTTGTTATTAGGGAAGTGTCATGATTTTTAAATTTGTATTATTTATTTTCATTATAAATCAGTATAAATTATTATTTTTTTTTTTTAATTTTATTAGTTATTTTTATTATAAATCTAAATTCATTTTATTAAAAATATTTTTTTTAATTGAAAAATACTTTTTAGACTCAGTACTAAAAAAAGTACAGGGGTCTATTAACTTTGTCACAAAAAAAAAATGTGCGCAACAGGCAGAAGGAGGCATCACAGACACTATATCATATAGCTGCCATAGGAACGATCAGTCGAAAATCAAGACTTAGTAACAAAAACTTTTTTGTTGTTTGAGACATCTAAATGAAATAGACAGAATATGTATATAGGATGGTCTTATACATCCTGACCAAGTTTGGTTGAAATCGGATCACCAAATCATATAGCTGCATTGGAACGATCAGTCGAAAATCAAGTCTTGGTAAGAAAAACTTTCTTGCTGTTTGAGATATCTGAACCAATTCATATATGTTATTTTAATTTAAGCTGTGTTTGCTTTTCCATAGTAAGCACAGGGTCTCCGACAATCGAGTATGCTCGTCTAGTTTATTTTATAATCAATATTTTTAAAATAACTATATATTGTTCTTAGAGGTTTAATCCAAACTCTGAGCCTAGATTTAACACAGTCTCCAAATTGAACTGCTTAATGTTTTTGCTTACTCTTCCAGTTCTTCTTCTTCCTCTTGCATGCTTGTTTTTTGTGTTTGTTTTGCATTTGCAGATTCATCGGCTTCCCTTGTCCAAATTTCGTTTGCTCAGCGAAAAGTGGAAGCTGCGCCTGTCGATGTCGCTGCCGTCGTCGCTGCCGCCGTCGCTTCGCTGCTAACAAGTCGCGACGTCGACGTCGAAGTCGACGCTAACGTCGCTGTTCGGCATCAGCAGCTCCACATTTCAGAGTCTCCGATTGCCGATTGTCGAGTCTCAGTTTTAAATCTGTCGCGACAGCAAACGCGCGTTCCGCTTAAGCTCTTAATGCTAATTTTTCTTGACTGCAACTGACTCTCTGTGTGTGTGAGTGTGTGCCATATATGTGTGTGTGTGTGTGTAGTGTGTGTATGTGTGCGCATGCGCAACTTTTCTAATCAGACGGCGCTTGAGTTTTGTCACGTTCGCTTTTAAATCGTTGAGAACATAATATTTAGTGCAACTGTAATTGGGAACTCAATTGTTGTTGACAGGTAAGGTGCCGGGTATTTTATTAGCTGCTCAATTGCCCATTAAATTGATACAGTTTGGCAACCGGAATGCAACTTAAGGAGCTCTGTAAAAATTAAGCAATTTGAGTTCACCGAATTATACTCAGGATGCCGATTAATATATTTTAACGTTATTTATAAAAATATGAAAGTCCCATACCATTATTAAAATTTAAGTGATTGACAAGCAGAATGTAAACTTGATCATAGTTTCAGCTCCAATCTGAAGTGAAAGTTTGAATGCTTAAAAATTTTGAATATTTTCCAAAATTTTAGAATTTTCTTGTATCTACCACCTAAAATATTTTTTAAATCTTTTAATTCTCATAGCTTTTTTAAGTCATAACCGATTTTAATAAACAATGTCTTGATCATTGTTTGAGGCCTTTTTTGATTTAACATTAAAGAATTTTAAGTTTAAGTTTCCCAACCCTTAAAATTTATTTAAATAATTTGAAGTCTGATAACTTTGTCAATTCTTAGCCGATTTAATCACTGTTTGTGCATTAATTGGATTCTGATTGAATATTTGTAAGTCTAAACAACAAATTCTTTTTTCAAAATCTCGTATTTTTACCATACTCTATATCCCTTAACATCTTTTTAAAAATTTTAAATTTTTAAAACTTTGTCAAATCTCATTGTCTTTTTGATTATATCATATCAAATTCTTTTAATTCATCTCAAACTATAGTATCTCTCAAACTATATTAATCTTAATAAAAAATTTGATTACATAAATTTGAAACCCCTATTTAAATGCTTAACTAAAGACTCTACAATTTTCTAAGTGTAATTGTATTAAGCAAGCGTGAAATGTGTTCTTTTCAGTCAGATAACAGGTGTTATTATTTATACTTAATGAAAATGCGACTATTTTTGTTGTGAAAACTGAAGCAACAAGAATTGAGATTGAGATTGGGAATACGATGCAAGACGGGAAATCAGGCGTCAAATATCAAATTTAATAAGACATGTTGTGAATTTGATTGAGTTGCGGTTAGCACAGATAAACCGACTGTACTTAAAAAAAGAGGTGTTGGGTATTAGGTTTTTATGAGCTAAGAGCTAGGTAACCGCAAAAACACAGGTGAAATATGTATGTATGTATGTGTATATATGCGTGGTTTATAGGCTTTATATATACCAGTTTTACTCTCATAAGACGTTTATTTAAGTCTCTGTTTGCCATTGGGATGAACTTATGAAACCAGGGACTAGCACTTAAATTAAATATTTTATCAGCTCAATTTTGGAAAGTCAACTTTCAGTACGAATAAGAGTACTCGTATTTATTTATTTATCCCGAAATCTACTCGCATTTTTCATACAGCACACACTAGAAAGTAAAACGCTGTTTGTGCTACTTTATTGTTGTTGTGGCTATCATGTTCCTGGTAAAAGCGAGCCTCAATTGGCAACTGAAGCTGCAGTTGGGAAGAAAGATGAAAAATCTGGTCTGTGCATAAATGCTGCTGGCAATTCGTGGGTGTAGATAAATTTAGCATGATAAAGCGGCTCTGAATCGGAAACTGAAACTGAGCCGAGTCACGGCAGCCAACACTCAAGCACTCAAAATGTGGGCTAATAATATCTACACGATGCAATGTATCTAAAGCATAAGGCACGAGTGCAATCCATCAGATACTCCTGAATTTATTTATCCAACTGTGTGAATTTCTATTCTCGTTGTTGTTTACTTTCGTATGATCACATCATGAATGTATCTCAGAGATACAACTACGATGCAAACAATTATTAAATGTATCTAAAAATTAAGACACAAGTGTAATCGGTCAGAAAGTCTTCAATTTATTTATGCAACTCTGGGAAAATCTATTTGTTTATCCGCTTGTTAACACATAATGTATCTCAAAGATACACACGCAATGCATTTTATTTGGATATCCATTTATATGGCTTCAATGGCCATGAACTTGATCGTTGAGAATTTGCTGCTAATTCACAGCTTTTATCTAAATATTGATTAATCAATTAAGAAAATGTATGAGACGAAGCCCCACTGTGTTGATTGTTTGGTAGCTTGTCTGTCTGGTTTTATATTAAATCTTATCAGTTAATGTCTAGTCTGCTCTATCTTGGTGAATCTAGACAATTATTTTTATTTTAGCTTATCTATTTTTGAACAAATACTATAATGTCAGTCAACTGTAGAAATATTTTAATTGTCTTATCTGTACTAATTTAATGCCCTGTAAAACTATTCTAATTTAAAGCTAAAATCAAAACATTTACAGGTTTATTTACAATCGATTTCCGTATTTATTCCGCTGTTTTATGCAGATTTGCACCTTTATATTTGCTTTTATTATTTATGTAATGTGATTGAATGCATTCGGTGGGCAAAATTTATTTATTTTTTTTTTTTTTGCACTGCGCAAAATTAAGAATAAAAAAAAATAATAATCAAAATTCACATGACAATAAACTGGCTACACAACAAGAAGAGTTGTAAATTTAGACATTTGTTTTGATTGTAAACATTTGAAATGTAAATATGAAAGACCTGTCTTTGTCTTTCGATTCGTTGTCCGATTGTTGTTAAGGTTAACCAGATTCCGTTTACACGTCACCCAAAAAAAACAGGAAAACCGATTTTCGACCGAGCAAATTGTAACAGTATTCAAACATATGCATAATTTTTGAGTGCCCCGTGCTCAACCATTTGCCCATTAATCCCATAAATTAGTGTTTATTTTTGTTGTTGTTGTTGTTGTTGCTTTTATTTAGTATTTGCTTTCTTGTTTTTATTTAAACTAAACACTGAGCAAGACCAAAACAAAGCACAAAACACGCAATCATCGTTGACGTTGACAGCCCAGTTCCGGGCCAAAAAGCGCCGCTGAACTCTCCTCCTCCCCCTCCTCCTCCTCCTCCCAACCGTCCAGTCCAATTCCATTCCAAGCGAAGGTGAGTCGCTTTGTGCCTGGCCGGAGTCGGGAGCTACTGGTCTTGGTTGACGCTCTTGCCCAGCTGACGATGCGCTGATGTCATCTCATCTGAGATTATGATGGTTGGTGGTTAATGGGAGAGTTGAACCTTTTGTTATTGTCATGGCATTCGCAATTACTTGATAAGCATTCAAAGAAATTTTGTAATTAAACAAACACCAACACCAAATGAAAGATAATCGCTCAAGAGTTAGTCTCTAATTGGAGCAAGACACGGCTATAAAGTGGGAAGAAATTTGGAAAAAGTTGGAAAATAAAATAACATTTTCTTATTTCATTTGATCAAATAACTGATATAAATATATAGGATTAAATTTCATTTATTTGAGCTTTTCTAAGACTTTAGGAAATCTACAAATAATATTTTACTATTACTTTTCCAGTGTTTCATAAAAAAAAAAAAATATTAAATAATCAGAAATCATTAGATTATAGAACCAACCTAATCTAAGGAATCTTAACATGATAATTTTTTTTTATTACAAACTGAAATCATAAGTTGAACATAATCATTTAATTAAATACACAACCGAAAATTTAAAATTGGCTTGCAGCCTTTCTTATGAAATACAGTTTTAATTTTATGATCAGTAGTTACTTTAAGTTGGCTGGCTACTTTAAATTAAAATCTAATACAATTCAGACCATCAAAACAATCTCTGTATTAAATTCAGCTCAGCATCAGTTCAGTTTCAACCCACAAACTTTAAAATGCCAACCAATCCCAGTTTATTGATAGTATAATTTAATTTTGACAACGTTTAATGCTTTAACATAGTCCTCAAAACGCCTGATCATATTACATTCGTCAGCCAGGTTTATTGTTGTGGTAGTTGCATATTTATGAGATTCAAATAAATGAAATAAAGCGTGACGACATCATCAGCCAAAGTGCCATTTCGAATGTGCTGTGATATTCAATATGCGGCAATTAAAATGTAAATTGCACAAATTGCGATTTGTTTTGCCTGTGGCGTGCCAGTTAAATATTGCAGCTCATAATCATACTAACAAATACACGGCACCCAATTGTTAATATCCATACAAACAAACAAACAAATACCAAGTGCGATACCAAGAGCAATTGCATTGCTCATACGCAATGTTGGCTTAAGGTTATTGTCAAGAATTTATAACGAAATGTTGTACTACAAGCCAGAAATTGACACGTTTTCGTAATTGATTCAATATGATTGTTATGTTTATTATTATTATTATATATTATTAAATATAATTTGCATTTAAATCTGTTTGATCACACCCAGAAATATTATATAAATGGTGTGAAATTCCAAATTGTTAACGTTCACATAAATAAGGATTATCTAAGTGCTAATGCATTTGTGTTGTTCTCCAGTTAATCGAAAAATATTAAAAGCATTCCATTAGGAAATAAAAATAATTGAATTATGATTCAACTCTGGTCACACTGTGCCATACGCCCCCAATTGCATTCATGAATGCATGAATCTATGACGTATGCGAATAGATAAAATGCATTTATGAAATTGCATTCAAACGTTTTGAGTTTTAGCAATTGAAGTGCATGTAGCGCTAAATACTTGTGGAATATGCAATTAACTATCTCGTGTGCTGTCAACAAATCAGTAAATTGACAAATGACGTCATTGCACTGTTGTCTCATGGCCCATTGAAAGTGCAAATAAATACGAGTGCGAGTACGAGTACGAGTACGAGTACTCGCACTTTTTACCGGCTGACTAGACACTCAGGTATTTGTGAGTACCCGCTTTTATTTATTTACTTGTTCGCTATTGAGTGCATAATTTAGTGCTCTCTAATCGGACGTATAAACACGGATCTCTCGAAATTGCTGTCAACCAAAACAATTACCTTCGATTTCAACTTTGTGACGTCACATTTTCGTAGCATCTCGGATGTTGTTGTTACATCAGAAATAGAGCTTAAACCTGAACTTGTTTGACTTTCTAGAGGTGCGTTAGTTTCTAATTAGCAGTTCACACCTCTTCGCTTTAACCGTTAAAGTGGCGCTACATTTATGGTAAATGTATGAAACTCGCCTAGAAGTGAGATTGTGTTGTCTTTTCAATTATGCCATAGATGATAATTGAATAGCCCAGCGATAAAAATAAACCCATAAAACTCAATTGTCTCCCCCAACTCAGTAGCAAGTCAATATATCTCGATTGTACATATGCATACTTAACAAAGTTGTTTAAATAAATTTAATCATTATTGATTCAGACAACTATAACATAACTTGGCTCGGAAATGTCAAGTACGCACTTTGCATCCATGACAGGCACAATTGTGTAAGCGAGTACCCGTTTTTGTTTATGAATAATCCATTTGAGATGCAACAATGTGAGCTCAATTCAATAAATTCTTGTAAATATTAGAAAAAATTCGAATTAGTCAGCTGTGTATAAATATATATCCTATAATGCTTTTTTTAATGCCACTCTATCAACCTCTCTGACAGATTAAACAGTGATGAATACTATAGTATACTAAGTATACTGTAATTAATTAATGATGACACATGTTTATACAACGCGATGACGAAAAGCGCCAAATTCAGACAAAATTATTTTGTGTACACAATTGAATAATTAATCTTTGCATATTAAATGTTTTAAATAATAATAAGAATGATCTAATTATTATTGTTACCAGTTGTTCAGTGAGCGGGAGGCCCGTCTTACCTGTATCATTATCTGGGATTTAACATCGCTGAACAACCTATAGAGCATTTCCTATATTAATGACTGGGAAGGGATTCGGAATCGCTTGTCATGCAGCGCAGAACATCTGCGGACTCTGAAGTGTCACTGACATCAGATGGGGCCACATACATCACAAGATACGTATATGAATACATGAAGACAAACACAAGTACATTTGTGGTCATTTTGTAGACGAAATGATTCGCATTTGGCATTGACAATGACTTTTGGCCGAAATGCTTAAACAAATCGGTTCAGAAAGCTGCGGGCAGAGCGAAAAGACATAGAAAATAACAATAAAAACAGAAAAGAAACACATATTACCCTTCAATACCCTTACAGACGGTTTTTATATATTAATTTAATTTAATGTTTAATGATTTTCGTTGTAAAATACTAAAACTTAAGTTTTTTTTAATAAATTTATTTTATTTATTTAGCGATTAAACTAAACTACCTTTTGTAAGGGTATAACAATTGCTGATCTCTTGCTCGATGAAAGCAAAGTGTTCTAATTTTGTAACTTTTAATTATAAATAAATTTAGTTTCGTAAGCATAGTCAAGGTCTTACAAACTTATAGTTACCACAACTTTCACACGAGATAAACAAAAACTAAATTGACGAAAATTCATAGGAATCGCAAAAGTGTTTGCAGATGTTTTCTTAAAATGTAAATATACTTGAAATTCTATCAATTTAATTACCTGCAAGTGCAAATATTTGTGGTATTTATTATCAATTAAGTGTATATATAATATAGGGTATAAGACAGGGTAATTTACGAAAATGTATGATATAGAAACCTAGTGAAATGTTGCTATTTATAGAACTAGAATTCTTCCTTGAATTTTTGTATGACTTGAAGATATCCAGATATCTTTAAACACAAAGTAAATATGTAGTGTATATACCCGTTAAAGTTATGAATTGCGCGGTAGTAAACAGTTTGACATGCATATCATAAAATCAGAGCGATTGCCACGATATTTATATGAGTCGGACGCTATTTGTTTCGCAGACGGAATACGAGTACGAGTACGAGGTACATTACAAAATGATACGAGAATACGTAGGCCCATGTAGGTACAGACATACAGACAAATGTAATAATAAATAAAATAAATACAGGTATAACAGTCAGTCGGCACTGTCAGTCCCCGGGGGCAGTGCGGATTTAAGCGGCGAAACAGCGAACGGCATTTAAAGCTGGCCCAGTGGCCGATATAAAGGCGTTTTAGCCACAAACTCTGTGGGCGTTACAAAATGGGACACTCGGCCCGAAAAGCATTTACATTTCTATCTCGCATTGCTTTTGTTTAAACCCAATGCGAATATAATTAAAACATTTGTCATGCTCGTCAAGCATTACAATTAACAACAAGCGCATATAAATCATTATTATTTGTTATGATGAGTCAATGGCCTGAATATACTATGGATTATCAGATGTTAAACAAACTCCAAATATTGCCATTTTATTATATAGCTCCAATATACTTTAATCAATCTTCCATAATGCTTCTCACTCAATCCAAACATAAAAGCATTTTTATTATGATTTTGGCACTTTAGGGCGACACAAAAAAACGCTAAGAGATTATCAGACCAATAAGAAAGGCAGAGAGAGAGAGAGGCAGAATAATCACAACATTAACATAACAGCAGTAAATCAAAACAACATGAGAGGCTCTGCAACCTGTTGTGCCTAACATAACAGTCAGCTGTTATCGGTTGATTGTCGCCGCTGTCTTGCTGATGTTAACATCGCAACACTGTTAATGCCTAATAATTCACAACCGGTTCTAGCCTCGACAAATAGGTATGACGCAGAGAAGCGTCGACAGTTGCGAGAGGTGAGGATTGGGTTGCTCTTGCTTTTATCATGCTTGAGGGTTTTGTTCGCCCAACACATATGTTACGACTTACGGAACAGCCTTGAAAACATCTGATCTCGCTTTGAATTTATACATCTAAAGAAAAAAAAGTATATTATTTAATTTTGAAATGCATATATTCGTTTTGGTCAGGTGTCAATCGTATTGCTTGGTTTGCATTTTAGCAAATTGTTATTAATTTTGATTGACAGCACACCTAATTTGGGCGCACACAAGTATTGTTTGCTTGGTTCTATCTCGGCTGCTGTCAAGTTTCCGATAATTACTACTAACTACGAGCACAAGTCGTCAAAAAGTGGCTGCTTTTTGCCCGGGGGCGTTGAGTGCATTCAAGACGTCAACAATTCAAAACAAAAAATATATTCGTATACTACCACGATAAGTACCTAGAGACCTGCTGGATTTTAAACGGTGCACTGCTAATTCTCGCCCAGTATATCTAAAAATAGAATCTTACGAATGACTTTGCAACTTGAAAATTGTATCTAATAAACGCAAATTATGAATTATCAACAATGGCCACTGAATACAAATCTATTTTTTGCTCTTCTCGATCGGATACTCTATAGGTACAAGGAGATTTTAATGGAAACATGCGTAAATAATTGTGTATACAAAAAATGTTTTTGTCGGTGGGTTATCCACCGAAAGACCATGATCTTCCAATGGCTTTATTTTTATGCACATTATTATTATAAACAGAATACTATCTGAAAATATCTAAAAATTTCTAAAGCGTTTCGAGACATGGTATTTTCATTCAAAAACACGAAGAAATTATGCGTTCAAAGGATGCACAGCTGTGAGATACCCTTTAATGAATCTCTAAATGTAATGAAAAGAGTTTGGTTCAAGCTGTTTAATGGTTTAGACCATGCTAATGCATTGAACTATTTTCCAGGGTACAATAAGAAGACGTGACGAAGCACCATAAACATTTTATCTGTTCAAATGCAGCAAAATATGCGGAATTTCCATATTATCAAGACAATGAAGATCATGTACTTATACTTGGAAATTGAGTAAACCTTCAATACGAAGTACTGTCAATACTTTCTTGTGTTTAAAAGTCGGAAAATATGGCTGTATTTCCACTTAATTGGCTAGAGAAAAATGATGGCGCTAATTTTCCAATTAACGAAAATTGAGCAGTCCATTTCGAAAAAAAAAAATTTCCTTGTGGTATAAATTGCCTTTCTGGCCCAAAATCAATGACGTCAAAAGCATTTGGCAATGTTTTAAATTTAGAGCTCTTATCCGTATTTATTTATGCGTTTTTTTACTGGCCAAATCGTTTTAATTATGAAATAATTTGTTAAAAATAGTTTCGATTTGGCTTATCACATAATCGGCTTATCAGTCCGCAATTATTTGCAGAAACGACTGAGTTCAAATTTACATGTCGCTTGTTGCGTCGCATGTGACGCAAAATATTAAATTGGGGAATATGGGAAATAAATTGAACTGTTGTACGGTATTTTTGCTGGAAGATGGAAATGCCTGAGCACCCGGAAATATGGTCCATAAAGAATAAAAAAGCCAAAATGTCAAATTCCAATAATTTGTCAGTGATCGCCTCAAGCATTCCACCAGCACATAAATGTCACAAATAAAACACTTTACACAAATCAACAATATCAACTTTAATGTCGACTCGTCTGTCGTCGCATTTATTCATATTATTATTATTATTATTTATGTACACTCATTTAAATAAGTATCAATTATAAGTGTTCAATGTCAGGCAGATCGTCTCTGGAATTGCATTAAAAAATAAAATAAACAAATAAAAAATTAAAAATAAAATAAACTTGATGAAAATCGCATAGCGTGCAGAATTTAAAGATACAAGTAGCACGATGTGATAGAGTCACTTAGAAGGGGACTGGAGGGGCATCAACCTGAACTTGAAACCGCACAATTGAAATTGAAATGGAAACAAATGAGGAATTTTAACAGATATTAAACACAAATATGCCAAATATATTTTATTGCTCGGCCACGGACTAAGCAGCTGGCAATCGTTTGTTGCTGCCGCCAAATTTAAGCGCATATACCCTATAGAAAGTTTAGAATTTGAGTATGCTTATGCTTTTCGAAAAATCTAAAAACTATACTTTTATGAAAATTCTTAGGCCCGTTTTTTCAATGTCTAAATAAGGTATTTGATAACTATTGAAAAGAAAATTTGACGCAAAATGTAAAGAAATTAATGAAAATAAACTTTAAATTATTTTCAAGAATTAAATTAGTTTTTTTTTCAACCCGTTTCCAAGGTATCTGCTAGCCTATAAACGTTAGTTGTCTTATTGTTTATTGTTTTTGTTGAGTATTGTTAAATTGTCGTTGTCGAAATGGTCTAGAATTTAATTCAATTGAATTTGTGGTCACACTTCCACTGACGACTGCGATCAAAAGCCAATTCGATTTCGTCATAACTTGACGTGTGATTCGAACAAAAAGACCCTGAACACCCATTGGGAAGGGAGTTCTGACTTCGTACGTACATATATTCGATATTCGTATTGATGCGAATATCGCGTGCAATTGGATTCAACCTTGAAGACATATTGATGCCATATACATATATGCACTTGTTAACTGCCCCCTCCCGAATCTGAGTTCCAATCAATTGAAAAGCAATCGTAAAATTTATTTTGCATACCAAAGTGAAATTTCCGCGTCATGGTGCCAAAAATATGTATCGATATGTGGGGATAATGTGAAAAAGTCAATACCATTCTCAAGAATTGCATTTTTCATGAATTCGTGTATTATCCAAGGTTAGTTAATGATATTTATTAGCTGTTTGTCCTTAATTTATTTAATGAAAAACTGGAGGAATTTCTTATCGGTTTCAGTTCCAGATATTCAGATACACGATAAAGAACCAAACCACGAAAATAAACATTGTACGCCCATGGAATTGATTATCAACAAAATCGAAAATTTTAATGAGTTGAGGTGTTAACATCTATTTTGCGTATTTCCCGATCGCATTAATTTATTTGTTTTTATTGTACCCAAAGACGCAGTTAATGTCGTAGACAACCATAACATTTGAGTTAACAATAAATATCAGCGAATAATCAGCAGGTTTACAACCTGCAATAAAAAACTCTTTGAATGTTTGCAAACTTTATTTAAATATATAGTATATTCTAGAATTTCTGGGTATTATTTTAAGGTGAAGTGACATTTCTATCACATTAATTAGCTGTGCGTTGGCCAAATTCTCAGACTTTTCTATTTGGGCTTTAACAAGGCAAAGAGATAAATTTTAAAATGTAGTATTTGACTATTTAATACTCTATAACAGCGGTGGGCAAGAAATCTAAATTCGGGATCACTACAACAACATCAACAACAACAACCCTATTAGAGTCTACCTACTTTGTCGATCACCCAAATGTTTGTTGTTGTTATTTTGAAATACAGTTAGGAGCTGCCGCTGGCTCCCGGAGTCCATGCGTGCCCACCGCTGCTCTATAAATTTGATCACATTACTTGCAGATTCGATTAATAATATCCGATATGTGCTCACTAGTTGAGCATACCCATTACACGCAGAATAGTTAGGGTGTTACTAACGACTTAGATAAGGCAAGCAATTGAAGTCTTTGATATTGAATTTATGTACTACGAATAGTTTTCCAAACAAACAGATTACTGTTCAACTCGACTAGGAACTTGCCGATGCCATCGATTGAAATGTTAAATCCCAAGGCGGATCATCTATGTTATTGCTGTCGATTAGTCGATATCACGCTTGGCATTCCACAATCACAATCACAACAACAAATCCATAGACAACAATTGAGGTTCTCTGACCGAATTGAATGACTTGACGATGACGATGACGTGTTGACGTCTTCAAGTGGACAGCTTAGAAGCATTATGAAAATGTACAATGTAAGTTAATCAATCTAATTGATTACCTTTGTCCTTGAACTACTTTTTTTTACAAGGCAGATTGACGATAACAGAGCTGAAGATTTCAAAATGTTCTTTCACGATATAAAGTGACAATTTTTTGCCAAAACCTGAATTTCATAAATGGGGGTTGGTTACCTGTCTGAGGTGTTTGTCATGTGTTTGTTGTTGTTTGTCCAGCAATTCATAAATTTTATTATCACATGACTTAAATACATTGGAATGTGAGAACTCTATTGCCGGAATATCAATATCGTTCGGTGTGCACGGAATTGGTAATAATAATCAGCTAAGTACCTAATAGAGTATAAATGCCTGCTAATTGAATGCTTAATCATGCTGTCCGACCAATTAAACTGCCAATTTTGGACACTCTGTATCAGCCATATGGCCAAAATACCTATTGATATCGATATCTAACAATTTCCCCAATTCTGCGGTCCAAGAAGCGTGCCAGAATTTTGAGTATTTGAAACTCATTCGGAAACTATTTTAAATGACGTCTCAATTACATTGTTTATAGTAGAGACGACACATCGCAAACATGTTGTCATCATCATTAAGAATAAACAATTTGCCTATTATTGTACTTGAATCCGAATTCAAGTTCAATTGGTAAACATAAATACAATCACGTATTTGTTCTTTTGTACTCTGTACTATAGTTAATCTAGATTTATCAAAGCGAAATCTATTTCGGTGTGTAATGTCTGATTTGACCTCATGACAAATGTTGATAATTTCATTCATTCATTATTTTTGGAATGCATTAATCATTACTTAGTTGAACTGTTGCTATGGAACATTTATACCCTGTACATTTAAAAAAATCTACTGAGAGATATAGTTATAGTTATAGTTATAATAACCGTAACCTTTAACCGGTAAAAACCGATTGAAATTTAAAACCGTAAATGAAACCTTAACCGAAAAAAAAAATTATTTTACCGAAACCTTTAAACCGAAACTCTGTATACCAAAATAACCGTTTAGTAACCGTTTCATTTATAAGGGTTAATTTCTGTTTTTCATACATAGATAGAAAGTATTTTCAATTTTTAAGTTTGATTTAAAGAAAAAATTTTTTTTTGTGAATTGAAACCATACCGGTATTTCAAAACCGAAACATACAAAAACCGGTTCACCATGTAACCGAAACCGATATTCATTTCGGTTTTAATCCCTGGGTTTAACAAACAAAGTCAATAAATATTATCGGCTTTGGTCAAAATATTTTACAACTATTTACAGGGTATATTCTTCTTCGGAAATAAATTGACATATGCTGTGTCGATTTTTGTTTTTTGTTAATAGGTTTGTGGTTACTACTCATCTTTAGGTAAATAAAAAAGCTTACAAAAACTAAGTAATATATGCGTTATTACTCATCCAAATTGCAACTGTTGGTCGAGTAAGCGATCGTATTAGATAAGATAGGAATTTCTGTTAATCATCAAATTTATACAGAAATGCAAAACTTATTGAACATCAATACATTCTCATTATACCCTAGACAATATGTATGTTTACTCTGTAATAGGGCAATATTTTTTCTATTCCATCTCCGGTTTCTTATGTTTCTTTGTATTTTTTGTTTTTGTTCTGTTTGCCCAAAAGCGATTTTCATAGTTTGGCATTACTCAGACAGAAATCGCTCATAAAACTTAAGTTTAATGTCATGCAAATGGCGACACTGGGAATTAGCAATGTCGAAGTCTGATGGCTTTATTTCTGGCGCTTGATACTCGAATTCTCTCCGGCGGTTATGGATATGAGGGTCTGATATGTCTCTTGGCCTCTTGGCTTGCAACTTGTTTTTAATTAGCTTTCTTAATGTGTCGGCTTATTTTTCTTCGGTTTCTTTCGTTTTTTTCCTTTTCCTTTTTTTTTTTGTGTTTATTTTCATCTACTCTTTGCCACATAAACATCATAAAATTCATATTTGCCCATTCGAATTCAGACAATGTTTACAAATCAAATTAATAACGAAGCGATCCAGAAACTTTGAATGCCCTTAAAGTTCATTTGAAATTTCATATTAAAGCTTACTTTCAAAAGCTGCTTTAAGTTTGGAGAGTATAAGGAAATACCAGTTGCCCAAATAGAAATTGCAGAAGCTGCGCAAATTGTATTTATTTATGGATTGAACATATACGAGTATGCAAATTCCTGCATCGGAATTATGAGAAAAACAGAAGCTATTCGCACAAATGATGCCAAGCGAATTGACAGACAAAGAGACCCAGATTCGAGTATTACGTATCAGATCAAATCGAATTGATTCACGTCATATTGACGCCCATTTCACTCTGCTGGTATTGTAAATAAAAGAATTTAATTGAAATTAACAAGGTATTTGATTAAATTTAACACTGTTTTGGCAAAACTGATAAAAGAAAAAAATGTATATATATGTATGTGCGTATACAGCTAGTTAAATAATTAATTTGACACAATATGTAAAATTGCTCTTTTATACACTCAACCCTAGATTTATTCGTACAGTCTTTTTTTTACTTTAACAACTACTATAAGTCAATTCTATATAGTTAAAAAAGTATATTTGAAAAGGTCATTTAAATTCCGTTTGAATGAGTCAAAATTTTCTTTAACCCATTAAGGGCCCATTGAAAATTTACAATTTTTGTAAACGTCAACTTTTTTCCTCGGTCTAAAATTTTTCAAAAATCTCCTGGCTAGTATTTTTTATGTTTAATTTAAAGTTACTAAAAATTGCAATTTTTCCACTTTTTCCTACTTTTCACACAAAAAGTTGCTTTTATGTATGTTCTAAAAAATACCTATACTTGATTATTCATTTTTATATTGATTATGACTGAAGAAGTTCATTCCCAGTGAAAGTTTGCGATTTAAAATTTTTAATTTTTATCAACACATGCATTACAGTTGACGAATAAAATTATTTTTTTTAAATCTTAGTTTTAACTAAGTTTAGAAAAATTTAGGTTGGTCACAGCTCTGACCTAGCCTTAACAAATCAAATTCATTTTTATTGTGGCAAGATTAAATTCATTTTTTATGTTTATATTTTTTTTTGGGAATATTTGCTATTGACAAATAATGACTCCTAATCAGCCAGTATGTTGCGAATTATCATCAACAGCTCCATTTTCACCTCATCAGGGACCAGCGATTGCGCCTTGGGTGTCACCTCAGATATTAGTTGCTCCACGGTGACGTTGTTGTTGCCGCTCTTCTCTAGCAACATGTTGCGACACAGCAATCGCACCTCATCCCGCCAGCCGCACTCTGTCAGACGTTTGAAGAGCAAATCTTTTATCTGGGAACGAGCCCCGGACATGGTCGTATATTGGTCGACGCTGTTTGAAATGTTCATGATTTTCTACTTTTTTGTCGTCTCCTTTTTTGCTGCTTGTTTTGTATATCGTTATTTTGACAGCTCATTTATTTGTTGTCGATTTTTTTAGTTTCGATATTAAACTACATTTACAGTTTGGATTCACAACGCAAATATTTAAATTCTAAGGACTAAGCTATTTTAAAAAATTAATATGTGATAATATTTTAAAATTAATTGTTTGACTAACTGTTTGTTCATATGTATCTACAATAAATTTATTATTTGATTTGTTATAACCTTGAACTTAAATTGAGTGCAATTAAGTGTGTGTATGTATGTACATATGTATATACATACATACTTGTATATACATTTTATTTGATAGTAAATACAAGCAAGCAAACAAACACTCAAAATATTCCTAAATTAACTGCGCACAAGAAAGCTCACGCCTTTGCCCCAGCCAAAGGTCTCGGCAAACAATTTAAGGAATTTTACCGAAAAAAAATCTTTATGTCTGTATTACATATCACAGGTTAGAATCTGGCCAGGCAGACGTGATACTAACGAGGAACACAGTCAAACACAGACACACACACATACACTTTGGAGGTGTCGCTGCATCTTCCCGAGAATTGCCATATAAAGCAATTAAATATCATTGTGCATTGGCAGAACTGACAGAAGTTGTTGACAGCCACTGTTACTGGGAGCACAACTGTTACAGTGAGAGCGGGCGCGCACTCTCTTTCTCTTCTACAGCCACCTACACACGCAGCAATCACAAAAACGACCGCAGTGCTTGTTCACTGTTACTGTCACTGTAAACTTTCCGCGAGATCAGACGTGCTCTCTCGCTCTCAGCCGACACCTACGCACACAGTAGCACATAACAAGCGGCCAACGGCCACAACAGAGCTTGACTGTTAATTTAACAGAGCTGCTACAGGGAGTGCTTGTGTGCTCTCTCGCTCACAGCCACCTACAACCACAACAAAAGCGTAAGAGGCCTTAACAGCAGCGATGGCTTTGCTTTGGTGGTGCCCAATAACTTTTATTAAAATCAGTCAACGGCTGGCCGCGATCGCGAAAGCAACGCGTTAATTAGAAGTGTGGGCAAAATTGGTGATTGGCTTAAGAACTTATTGGCCATTAAGTGTAAAGTTTATATACGAACCTCCCATAAATTGTACAAGTTTCAAAAAGTTAGTAGTATTTTCCTATAATTTATTACAACGTTTACCAATGTATAAACTTAAATGCAAATTATTAACAATATAACTGTCAAAAAATAAAAAAAAATTGAACTTTTAAATAATTGTATTCTTTTTAAAAGAAAAGTGAAAGACGTGCATTAACATTTTATCTATTTAAAAGGCTCGAATTTGCTTAAATTCTTCTGGTCTATTTAATATCAAAATGAATTTATTTAGTTACAAAAAAGTGTTAACGGCAATATTCGTCACAAACTAAAAGCAATCAATATAAAATAATCAAAAATTGATAGAATTCTGAATCCATTAGAATAAAATGAGTTAGTAAAATGATTAAGAGCAATTATAAATGAAAAATCTTTTAATTTGGCGCCAGTTTTGAATTTGAGTTTTGTACCTCAATTAACGAAATTGGGGAGTATCAGCTCATTAATATTTTCTAATTAATTAGCGAATCAAACTTTCAAATAACTTAGCACAAAATTATAAACGGGTTCAGCTTCGAAAGCTAAAACATAAAATAAAATACGCAAACAATGCGGATAAAGAGTTGCGAGCCTTAGACAAATGTTTGAAGACCCCTCATGATTCAGATGCTATTTATGAATCGATTCGATAATTGAATAAATTTCGTAGCACTCAATAAAAAATAATCACTTTATAAGCGCAACACACAAAAACTCACGAAATTCGAAGGCGAAACAGGAAAATCTATTTGCGATTTGCATTTAAATAAATAATAAACCTTCTTTATTATTATTATTCTTTTTTTTATTTTTTGATAATCGTTGGTTCTGAAAGTCAAACAAGTTTAATGTTCTGTCATAACTCTTGCAAGTCAAACGCCAAGTCCGGAACCCAGTGAAAAGGGGCGCTTCTAGTTGGCATTTTTTTATAATTTTTTTTTTTTTTTGCAGTCTTGGCGTAAATTTAAATTCCGAATCGAAGCCCAAAACTTTCGTGCTTAAAATAATTTTTATAGTTGACGTCATCAGAATTTTTAAAAGGTTTACTGTTATAGTATGACGGCTGGCGTCTTGGACTCGATTAATTGTGATTGTTTTTTGAGTACCCATTAAGGTATATACATTTACTACCTATTCAAGTAATGCCTAGATGCGAGTTTATTTTTTATAAAATCAGAACTTCCAAATTAACTTTATTTGAATGATTAGAAATAAAATTTTTAAAACTCAGATATTTTTTTAATTTTTGTAAACATACATTTTACGAAATTTTTAGTGAATTCATACTTAATGCTGGGTATTTAACTGTTCATCACTTTATAATTCAACCATAAATTGAATTTGTCAATGCATGAATTGAATTTTTGATGAGTGCGAATTTTCGAAGGGTTGTGCTGCGTGCTTTACAGAATGTTGCTTAAGCGATTCCTTTTCTAGTTTCAGCTCCAGTTATTAAGTTTCCAAATAAAAAATAAATAAATAAATAATACTTTTAAGTGCTACGCAGTAGCTGAAATTGGGAAGCTTGGAAAACCAGTTTGTGTCAGCTTCTACCGTTAAATAAGCTGCCAAACTTTGGCATGCATAATTGAAATTCATAGAGTCTTAATTAGTGTTTGATGTTCATATTTATCGTTGCACGGAGCGTATGCGTAATACGCAAATTTAAGTGGCTGATAAGCACTGGAAATGCTAATTTGTTGACAAATTGCAGAAGCCTTATCTAATCGCAGCATCAAATTTTTGCGAACGATGAGCTCAGCAAATGCTAAATAACTCAGATTAGATAAAATATTTTGTTTGGGAAATCTTTTTGCAAATAAACAACTTTAGTTTTTTCTAAACTGTTTAAAATTTTCCATGATTTTTAAGGCCAGCAAAAATGTGTAGGAAAAATTTCAATTTATTTTTAAATCCATCTTTTTGATAATGATTTTTTTTTGGATATATATTTTAATATTTTACAAGAACTGAACCAATTTTTAAGAAAATGAAAAACATAAATAAAATAGTTGAATTATCTTGCTGCTCTGGATGATTATTAAATTTAGTTAGTTGATTCAAAAATATTAATTGGATTTAAATGCTATCTTCAATATATTTCAAATCAATTGTCTTTCAGTGAATTTTTCGAACTTAATTTTAGAAATATATAACATATAATTTTAATTTAGAACATATAATTTTAATTTAATTTTATTTACTTAACTGCTCTGTTTAACTGGAATCCTTTTAGCTGTACGCCTAGCTGCATTTCCAAGTCGAAGCCATGGCTGTCAAGCGCGTCCTGATGGCGCTAATGCTGGTGCTCCTGGCCCTGGTCCTGGCTGCCAATGCCTATGATCACACACTGAAGCTGGACTTTCCGGGTCCGTACTGTGCGCGGCAGAACACGTGCTGCAAGGATCGACGCGACGGCTGCTCGATGCCCATCTCAAGTGAGATTTGTCCCACAGCTCCTCTCGTTTCTTTAGCTAATCCTTTCCGCTCGCAGCTACACTGTGCTACTGTGATGAGTTCTGCGATCGCGATGATTCCGGTGACTGTTGTCCGGATTATCGTTCCTTTTGCTTCAATGAGCCGGATCCGTTGTTGAGCTGTCTGCACAACGGCATCTATTTCCACAAGTACAACAACACGCGGGACAACTGCAACGAATGCCGTTGCCTGGAGGGCGGACACGTCCAGTGCGACACGGATCTGTGTCTCACCGACGACGAGATCGTCCACAGCGTCAATTCCATCCATCAGCTGGGCTGGTCGGCTCGCAAATACGACGAGTGGTGGGGACACAAGTACAGCGAGGGTCTGCGCCTGCGTCTGGGCACCAAGGAGCCCACCTATCGGGTAAAGACCATGACACGTCTTACCAATCCATCCGACGATCTGCCAAGGAAATTCAATTCCGTCGAAAAGTGGTCCAGCTTCATATCCGAGGTGCCGGATCAGGGCTGGTGTGGTTCCTCCTGGGTGCTATCCACCACATCGGTGGCATCCGATCGCTTCGCCATCCAGAGTCAGGGCCGGGAGATTGTCCAGCTCTCGCCGCAGAACATCCTCTCCTGCACACGTCGCCAGCAGGGCTGTGAGGGCGGTCATCTGGATGCCGCCTGGCGTTACCTGCACAAGAAGGGCGTGGTCGATGAGGAGTGCTATCCTTACGTTCAGCACAGGGACACCTGCAAGATCCAGCGCCACAATAGTCGCTCCCTGAAGGCAAATGGCTGCCGACCCGCCTATGGTGTCAATCGTGATAATTTCTACACAGTCGGTCCGGCTTACAGTCTCAGCGGTCAGGCGGACATTATGGCCGAGATCTATCACTCGGGACCCGTGCAGGCCACCATGCGCGTCTACAGGGACTTCTTCTCGTACTCGGGCGGCATCTATCGCCAGACGGCGGCCAATCGCGGCGCCCCCACCGGCTTCCACTCGGTGAAGCTTGTCGGCTGGGGAGAGGAGCACGACGGCGTCAAGTACTGGGTAAATATGATCTAACAACTTGTAGAATTAAGCACGATTTGGTCAGAATATAGAAGACTAAAGAAAAATATATAGTCTAAGTGTATGTTTGAGATAACTCGAAAATGAAAGTATTTTCCAACTAAAGGTTGACTTTTAGCAATATAATACTTACTTAGTAGACTGATTTAATAAGTTATAATTAATAGAATAGAATAGGCTAAAATATTTGAGATACTGGAAAATAAACAATCATAGAGTTTGATTGAGTTATTGAAAGAAATAACAAAGTTTTTCCAACAAAATCGGATATTGGTTTCTGAATCTGTTAATTTTTTTTGTATGTTTCGGTTTTAAGAAACCGGTATGGTTTCGAGTCCAGAAAAAAGTTTTTCTTTGCAAAAATAGAATTAAATTAATAATATAATAATATTAATAATTGAAAAGACATTATTTTTTTAATCTTTCACACATTCTTTCACATATTCTTAAATTTTATGTAGTTTAGGTACATTTTATCAATTTTAATATTTCATTCAACAAATTTATTTTATTTTCGATTATTGAGTGCTATGAAAATTCGATCTTGAATGTCACAAATAAAAATTCAAAATTTATCATAAGAAAATTAAATTAAATAATCAAAATTAAAAATGAAAAATATTTTTTTTTCGATGTATGAAAAACCGAAATTAAACCATACAAATGAAACGGTTACTAAACTGTTATTTCGGTATACAGAGTTTCGGCTTAAAGGTTGGGGTACGGGTTTCAAATTCAATCGGCTTTTACCTGTTAATTTTTAACCGATCCTCACTATGAAAGCAATACGATGTAGTGTTTCGATTTTAACTAAATTCAATCAAACAGAATTAAAACAAATAATCTGCGACTTTTTTTTTAAAAATCCCAAAAATTAACAAAGTTTATCATAGAAGTGTTACATTTTAAGCCGATATTTTAAAACAAAAATTGAGATTTGCACTCATTTAAGAAATGTATTTTTCTGATTACAGATCGCAGCTAATTCGTGGGGTCCTTGGTGGGGCGAGCACGGCTATTTCCGCATAGAGCGCGGCACCAACGAGTGCGGCATCGAGGAGTATGTGCTGGCTTCCTGGCCACATGTGTACAACTACTTTAACACGAAGTCGCCATAAGTTGAACGGAGCAAAAACAAAACTCTCGTAATCTCGAGCTTTGCAGTGACGAACAATTTATCTCATGTTTCAAAATTTTCCATTTTGCTCCAGGCACTGAAAGTGAATTAGGCGCTTCTAATTGTAAATTTATGATTAGAACTTAGGTACTAAAAATGATTAGCTTTAAGTCGCGCTGAGACGACGCAAACATTGTAAGCTGCCCTCTGCCACCAGCTCCCAAATATTTCCCTAACTTAACTGAAGTTCCCCCCCACACTTCCAAAACGAATTCTATTTTAATCAACTAATAATTTACTCAACTCGAAGTATATCCATGCGTAACACGATACTGCCACATTAACTGCACCGTCCTCCAATCTGCCACCTTAAATGTCCAATCTCACATACAACTGCCACAACAAATTGACAAAATAGCATATGAAACGGAAGGAAGGGAATCCCCTTAAATTGAAAAGTGATCAAAGTATGGTTTGAGACATGTGTAGGAACGATTTGGATTTATGTATTGACGAATTACTCCGCATATGCTTATCTACTCATGTATTGTATTGTAAATGAAAGTTAACTGATTCATAAACCGATGTTAACGTGTTCGGCTTATAATGTATGTATAAATTTAATAAAGGAATTGTATTTCATGTTAAATATTTTTTCTTTCAAAAATCTAATCACTTTTTCCATTTTAAATATTAATCTAAAAAGCTATTTGATTTATCCACAATCAAAATCGGTCAAATTGCATACAATAAGTATTTCACTTTAGGGTTTTTTTTTATTCATTTTGTTTAACAATATTTCACATGTGTGTTTGCATTGGGTTACTGAATAGAATAAAATAAAATACAATTTTTTTGAGGATAATTACTTGTAATTAAATAACTAAATAAGGGAATATATAAATGGGAGAAAAATCATCGAGAATGTTGATACTTTGCACTTAGAATTCTACAATCAAATGGTATATTAAAGTCATAAGCAAATTTTTAGGTAGTCTTTGTTCCTACACTAAACAATCTAAAATTTATGATGGAATTTGATTTCTTGAAGAAACCACAGTTTACACAATTTTTGATCGTATCGCAATGCTCGCATGCGTTATTCTGCATTGAACTAATTTGTCCAGCCTTTTAAAGAGTGGATTTAACTATCTGTAGACTGATAAGTAGCGTTACAAAAATATTCGTGATCGAGGGGCGTTCTTTGCTAGATGAGAGCTGTGCGCCAATTGAATAGAAATAACGAGACAACAGTTCAACACTAATTCAGTGTGATGCCAGCAAAGGATACTTCCAAAGTCGTATCATTCGACTCCATGCGACTGCGTAAGTGCGCCAATGTATTTTTATAATGGCTCTCAATCTGTTTGGTTTCCTCGCTGGGCTCCAAATTGGGCAGTTCCTCGTTTACCTTGGCAATGAGCTGCAAAGTTATAGAGTTAAAATCGGATAACGGCTTACAAACATGTTCAAAGTTGTTACCTGATTTAACATGGCCACTGTGATAAGAGAATTGCCGCGTTCAAAGTAGAAAAGATAGTGATTCAATAGCTCCACATACAATTGCACTTGCACGCCAGTGTCTAAACACTGTGAGGCAATGCGTGCGCCCTTCTTCAGACAATCCAGCGTGCGCTTCTCGTCGCGCATTTCCTCACCATTTTGCCTAGGAACATATTTATTATTAAATATATAACATACAATAGCTTTTAGCTGCACTCACTTGCCACTCCAGAAGAGCGCTGCGCAGGCCACAACACCACGACATTGATCAGGTTTCTTCAGCAGCTTGGAGGCAGCTAACGCACAGTTAGTGCGCAGCGGTTCAGCGTTCTCCTCGCCGAAACAGGACATCTGCTCGAATGTGGACATTATCAGTGTGATGGCCGCCAGCTGGGCCTTCGAATCGGATATCTCATCCTCATACAGCGAGAAGGCCTGCGTCATGAACTCATATGCGACAGTCTCGTGATTTGTATAGCGAATCTCGCCAATCACCAGCGCACCTTGCAGATACAAACGCAACGCCAAATCGGGTAGATCTGCTTTGGCCAAGGCGCTGATTGTGCTGTGACAATACTGCACAATCTTCTGACACTTTTTATCCCAGTTCTCATCCTGATCAGCGATGACCTTGTATTTAAACGACAGCTGATAGGCAGCAAAGACAAGCGGCGGCAGTACATGCTTCAATCTCTGGCCACCGCCATTTCCTAAATGTTTGCGCGCCGTTTGCAGCATTTTATATTGCATGTCCGGTTCCTCGGATTTCAACAGGTGTATAAAGCTGATAAGAAATGATTATGAAGGCGATTTCATACCAAATGTGAGGCTTCAACTTACCGTGCCACAACGCCTTGTTCCTCGGCAAACTCCTCGGCATCAGTGCTATTATTTGTGGTATTCGTCTCATCGTCCTTGATCAGCGGTGTTATGATCGTCAATAAGCTGTCTGCCTGCTCCGCTGTGGTCACCTGTGTCTCATTCTCCAGTATGTTCATGACCAGATACAATGCTAACGATTTGCGCGAGGTGTAATCAAACTTCTCCAGCAGCGGACAAAAGTTGTTCAGTTGTATGATGGTCAGAGCATTATTATAGAAATCTATGCAAATTCTCAAAAGGCGAGAGAGTTCCTGGTTCACAGACAACAGATGCGAGATGCTGTAAATAAGTTAAGTATATTAATTGAGAATCTTTTAGAAGATACAAGTGCAGTATTCAATTACTTGTTCATGTTCATGCGATCGAGAATTTGTGCGGTTGTTCCCAGCACTTTGTCCACATAATCGACACGATCGGCGTACACTTTCTGTGCGAGACTAAGTAAGGCCACTTGCAGGGAGATTGTGTCCTCCAGGGGCATATCCGTGCGCGTCTGCACAATGTTGGCCACCTGCACGCTGAACACCTCAAACAATTCCACTTCGGCGGGTATAATGGCATCGATGGCATTACCACTTGTCTGAAAGGATTCTTGATTAGAATATGTATCATTGGTAGGGAACAGAGGAACTCACCTTGCCACTGCGTTGATTATAGGCCGCCAGGCGTTCAATCAGCGATATAATAATGTTCTTCACATTTACGCCCGTCTCCAGTTGGGCACAGGACTTAAGGAACGGATCGAGCGTCTGCAGATGAAACTCATCGGGGAATACCTGTATAATGCACTCCATCAGATACTCCTGGGCAATGGCATCCCGACAGCTGACCACTTGCTCCAATATGCCTGGCAATATCAAACGCTTGTAGGTCTCCAGTGTGGCGGATTCCAGCTGCGATAGTCGCACCAGATTAGTGCCCACCAATATTTTCAGTTCCTCACGTTCCTTCTCCCTGCGCGTCTTCTCGCTGGAGTGTCCCTGATGTTGCATCCGCACCCACAATTTATTCATTTCGGCGAAATTCGTTAGCACAAAATCAATGGCATCGTACACATTGCCCTCATGCTCATTTTCCGCCACCAGGACATCGGGCAGAATGTTCCGGGTACACTGCAAGCAGATAATTGCGGAGAAAAAGACCACGCAGCGGATGCTGTACACCTCGACACATCTCCACCAGATCCTTGAGTATACTGCGCTTCAGGGTCGAGTCGTTCTTTATGTACACAATGCCCACCGTGATAAGCAGATAAAGACGAGGAGCTATCGTGTGCGAATACTGGACAAGTTCGTACAGATCCGTCTCCTTGTGGCTCTTCTCACTGAGGTACAGTTCCAGGTGACACAGCTCATTCGTTACAGCCATGTCTGTGCACAGATTAAGATGGAAATTCCATAAATAATATGATTCATTATTGAATATATGTACGTTTAGACTCACACAACTCGTAGTAGCTTTTCGGTGAGAGCATTGAAGTGCGCAACTCGCTCAGCATGGTGCTGGCACACTTGAGGGCGTCCAGCATGCGCTCCTTGTCCAGGAAATGATTCATTTGGAATGCCTGTTTGCGTGCCGCACCGACCGCCTCGGCCAGCAGCTTCTCCTGGTCGTCCAAACCATTGGGCATCGTCTGAAACGAAACATAGCATACAGTGTTGGGCCAATCTTGTAGAGTACGGGAATACATGACAACAACAGCACAATTTATTTATGTATTTAAAGAGTAACAGAGAGATGAGATAAGCGTCACCAGCTTATTTTGGAATGCATTCGAAAGCGAAGTGAAAATGATGATAACACAGCCAACGAGCTTAAATCTGCGACTGCGCCCCCTTTGGGCGATAGGCGGAAGTTGAATAAGTAGTAGTAACAGCAGTAGATAATGAGTGAATGGAGGGAGGGAGGGTGAAGTGTGTGGGTGACGGTGCGTGGCGTATTTACCCTGGATTGGCCACCATTGGGCGCTTGGCCGCTGTACGAGGACGAGCTCCAGGGATACATGCTTGGACTGTGTGGTTGGTTGAGATTGTGGTATATATATGTGGTTATGTGGACTCCGGTTGCAAGAGTTGCACTAGTTTTTTTTTTGCCGCTAGCAAAAAGTGGGCGGCCGAGGGCGCAGTCAGCGTTTTTTTCTTTGCTTGCTTGTACTTAATATGGCACTTGCGAACGTCGAAGTCTCAAATTCCGGTTACGGGCGATTACGGTTCGGTTTGGGGCGCACTTACCATTACAGCAGCGTTGAGTGTGGGCGGAGCAAGGATGCAAAGTGTCTTAAAAATTATTAAAATGTAATTCTTTTTCAATAGTTTTGTACTCAGTGCGACCAGTTTCGTTTATCCGCAAAATATGCAATTTACTCAAATGGTGTAAATACTAAAAATACTAAGATTCATATAAACAGCGGTTGGTCACACTCTTTGATCAGCAGCTTGAATTCAAATAAAATTATGTAATTTTAATTTAATTTAATTACAATTTATTAGCTACGAAACGAGTTTATTTTTGGCCTAGCTGCTTCTTGCGCAGCTCCTTGCACATGGCCTCTTCACTGCCTGCCTCGGATGCTTGTGTCTTTTGCTGATTTGACTTCTCGGCTGCCTCACGCTCCAATTTCGCGACTCCGTCGCGCACGACCTTCTCAATGTCATTCAGGAGCGTCGAGGCGCCAAAGCGAAAGCGCTGCGGTGTCAGCCAACGGCTGCCCAGAGTCTCGTTGACCAGCGTCATCCAGGCAATCGCATCGCGGACTGTGCGCACTCCACCCGCCGGCTTGAGTCCAACAATTTGACAAGTGCGCCGCTTAAACTCCTGTATAGCGAATATCATGACCAGGCCGACGGAGAGAGTCGCATTCACCACCTCCATGCCGGTGGAGGTCTTTATGAAGTCCGCGCCCGCCATCATGCACACCATGGCCGCCTTGTAGACCTGGAATTGGGCAAGGTATAAGGATGACAAGATGATATTATAATTACCAGGGATTAAAACCCTAACCGAAAGAGTAACTTTTAACCGGTAAAAACAGATTGAAATTTAAAACCGGAATCGAAACTCTGTAAACCGAAATAACCGTTTAGTAACCGTTTCATTTGTAAGGGTAATTTCGGTTTAAAAAAAAAAATTATTTTCATTTCTAATTTTATTCTATTTTTTGTTTTTTTTTTGATTAAGAAAGTTTGTTTTTTATTATTTTATTAAAAGAATTTTTGCAAAAACAAATTTTTTTTGTGAACCGAAACCATACCGGTATTTTAAAACCGAAACATAAAAAACCGTTACACCGTTACGAAACCTTTATTCAAAAATTATGCGTAACCGATAACCGAAAACCTAAAAACGAACATGACCGAAACCATGACTGAAACCGATATTCGTTTCGGTTTTAATTCCTGTAAATTACATATTAATTAATAACTTACATTTTCCATAGTGCCCAGTTCCCCAATGGCCAGAATGGTCTTGAGAAGCGCATGATCCCCGCAAGCACTGCGCATGAGTACAATTTCGTTGTACAGTGAATTCCAGTCGCCCAATATCGCCAGCTGACGATTGATGACAATATCGATCTCGGTGGCACCTGCGAGAATTGCATGACTAATTTCCTGAAGTCGAGTCTGCAGTCCATATTGGCCAGTGGGAAATCCCGTGGCCACCGCAGCAATGGCAACGTTACCCAGTTGATTGAACTGTTGGATTGAAGTATATGCATCCTTGACACGCGCCGGATAAACGCAAATGGCAGCACAGTGAATATCCTGCAGGAGCGTACGCTCAAAGTACTTGTCAAAGAACTGCGGCTCAAACGGATAACAGGCTCGCACGCACAGACGTCGCACATTCGCCTTCGTATCGTCGCCAGCCAGTGTGGTCAAGTCCGTCAGCATGAGCGCCCTCAGGGCCCAGGCAATCTCATTCACACCAGAGACGACACAGCGCTTGGAGATGCTCGCTGCAATCTCCTCCACCTGACGCAGTGAGATGTGCACCGTCAGCAAAGAAGCATCTGTGGGCACAACATGATAATGTCTAAGATGCTAAAGGATCTCACTTGGACACTGCTCACCGAAGGGCAACGTTTTGTTCACAACCAAGTTCTTCATATCCATTTTGGTAACTAACCGAAAGTCTTGATAATCTCCCAAAAAAAAAAGAAAATGTGTAAAACTGTTATCATAAAATATGTACATATGTTGACAATGGAGTCAAACTAAAGAGTTGAACAAATAATTGTTTAGTCAAAATAGTCGAAATTTTCAATAAGAATTCCGAAACTTTTTTAAGAAATTTAAAAAGAGAAGAAAAAAAAGAATAAAAGTTTAGGAATCAAAAAATGCGAAGAAAAAATTAAACTACAACTTGAGTTTTATTTTGTGAACAAATCTATAAAACTTGATTATAATTATTATTTCAAAATTTTTTTAATATCACTTATAATGATTACAGTCCCAGCTAATTTTGAATTCCTAATTTTTTTTTCCGTATTTTCGTATTCTGAGTAATATTTTTCGATATTCGTATATAGAATCTAATAATCTTTTTGTTTGTGCTAATTGTATGACCACAGCTGTATAAGTATGCTAAGTTTAATTTAGACACACCCTCAAAGTCCAAACACATCATCATCATTACAGTCAGCACAAATATTTGTCCGATAACAATTTGTCTAATATTGACGTTACTATGCAAACGGTGGGAAAACAGATAACAGCTTAATCAATTATAATCTTCCTTATTTAATAATTTAGTAAACAACACAGACAACGTTAAATTAAATTTTTGACGGCTAGCAGGAAAGTTTAATTGCGCTAATTACATTATTGCTTTTAAGTGCTTAAGTAACTGATCTAAGGTTCCATATCATCGATGTTTCGCCCACTGCTCCCAATAATCGCTCTTCTGCATTTCATACAATCTGGATATTGTGCGTTCAAAGGCAAACAGTTCCTCCTCGCCCGTAAATACACTCGATTTCGAATCATTCTAGAAATAAATAACAAATTTAAATAATGCATTTAAATAGTGTGTACAATTTTACAAACCGAGCCTTGATTTATTTTCAAGTCATCCATAAGTATACGATCCGTATCGGATATGGGTGATCCGTCGCCCAATTCGAATAGATTGTCCAGTGGCTCATGGGCCGAGATGACAACACGCACTCTGCTGTCGTATAGGGTATCTATGAGTGTGATGAATCGTCGCATTTGTGACTTGACATTCAGATTCAGCTGGGGAACGTCGCGTATGAGCACAGTGTGAAAGAATTGTGCGATTTGCAAATAGTCGCTACCTGCCAATGGCTATAAACAAAATATATATTAATATAAATCAGGGATTGTAAATAATAGTTATGAGCTTAAACAAATTGAAGCACAAAAAAACGTCCTAGAAGAGTGGGAAAAACATATATAAAATATAGCTTCTTTGGTTCAGAAAATATTTCAATTCAATTTTTATTTTCAATTTTCATAATTAAAATTTTCAAATATGAGTTATGTGTCAATTTGTATAATAAAAATTGGAAATCAATTTTTATATAAAAATTAAAAAATAATCAATTTTTTTAATTTTTATCATTTAAATTAATTTTAATAATTAAAAATATTTTTTGAATAAAAATCATAATCATTACGGTCCCTGAGGTAAATACAAGTCTAAAATTGGAGTATCCTAAAATACTTACGCGATCGCATAGCTCGTTGAAACTGCTATCCAAGATCTGTCCGCAGGTGCGACGAAATGTCAAATCGCGACCAGTGTGTGTGATGGTGCGGGGTCTAATGATGTCGTTCTCTTCAGCGCATAGAATCTTAAACATGCGATTCATGTTGGCCTCGGCATCGGTCTGACCTATCACAAAATAGTTGGTGTCTCCCGATTGGGCAATGCGCCGATAATCGATCGAATCCAATTTGGCCAGCTGGCAGCGATTCTGCAATAAACCAATAAATGGCAAAAAGTTGACGCGCTGCAAACCGTTCTTGTATAGATCCTCAGGATGCCGATTGCTGGTGGCCACCACAACAATGCCCAATCTGAAGAGGTGGGTAAAGAGGCGCTTAAGTATCATTGCATCCGCGATGTCCGTCACTTGGAACTCGTCGAAGCAGATGAGCCACGACTCGCGGGCTATGCTGTCAGCCACGGGTTTCGTGGGATCGAAGGGTGCGGGCTTCTCAGAGTTGAAGGCGCGATCGACGGGACCTTGACGCTCCTTGGCCTCGTGAATCTGGGCGTGCACATCTCGCATGAAGCCAGTGAAGTGCACACGTTGCTTGCGATTAATCTGCTCAAAGATTAAGTTGATTACTCTAATCATTATTTTGTAATCAAACACTTTACTCACCTCGCAGCAATCGTAGAACAGATCCATTAATGTCGTCTTGCCCACGCCCACACTCCCGTAGATATACAGGCCCTTGGGGGCGTGGCTGCCCGCATTCAAATCATCATCGGGATCTTCATCGTCGGATTTGCCGCCAAAGAGTTTGCCAAAGAAACCGCCGCCAGATGATTCACGTGCCGTTGGCTGATACCCCTTAATTCTCTGGTAGAGCGTGTCCAGCTGCTGCATTGTTTCCTTCTGCTTCGTGTCAACCATCAGTTGACCTGAACTGACCCGCTTCTCGTACTCCGACATCGGGCACAAGTTGCGGAACTGAAGGGTCATCACAGGTACTTGGGATCGGAGTAACAAATTCATCTGGGTGTTCAATGTGCCGCGCACCGCCACGCCCACTTTATAGGGCAACATTTTATGGCCTTATATATAGATATGAATATATCACACGGTTTCTGTACACTAAAGGAATATTTCTGGTCAGCTTAACATAATATTACATAAAGCACTAGCGCGTTTCCTCGCAGCCGAAACGATGACCGCGAATTTTGCACGTTGGCGTTGGCCGTGAAATTTTGATACTGGCCAAAATAAAAATTGCCATTCACAACAATGAACAGCTGTGCGAACAGCTGCTTTGCCACAGTGATGCCAAATTGGCCTATTTTGCGGATAGATTTGTCTGGTTTTTAACTGCTTCAGCAGGAAAAATTCCCAAATACCTTCTATCTGACAATCTGGCCTTTTTTTAGATTCAATTTACCATGTTAGTATTTTTTGAAAATTTCTTTTATGTTCCTTTAAAGTGATCTTCTTAAAACAATATGGCATCTCTTTTTGTATGTTGATTTCTCTATTCTTTGTAATGGAAAGTTGAGCAAAGCGCTGTTGTTCATCATTGTGAGAAAATGAGCAAAGAAACTGGATCAGTCTTGATGAATCGGACATCAACAAAGCATTTTGCAAGTACTGCAAATGTGAAATTAATATCATCACTGCTTTGCCATTCTCATGCTGAACAGCTGTTGACTTTTCAAGTGAACTAAATCACTGAAACTGCGAAATGAACTAGCGCTAAGTTCATACTAGGAACCGTAACGGTAAAATCAAATTTAAAACAAGAATTATGTGAAATGATTTCCAACCATTAAAGACAAAACAGCAAATAGTTGTTTAAAGTTGAAAGTTTACACATTTATTATACACGCATTACACATATAGTTTTTGTAATAGTAAATGGAGTATATTCGTCTCTCTCTCTTCTGCCTTAAACACATATGAGAACTATTTATTTATGGCTGACTTTTTGCGATTCTACATAGCTTTTTACAATCAAAATCTGAACCAGTTTCCATCTGGTTATCCTGGCCATTGTCTTTCCACGGCTCGAATTTATTTTGGTTTTGTAATGTTTTTTTTTTCTTTGGTTTGTTTAAGTTTTAATGCTGGACAAAAAAATACATCTAAATACTTTTACTAATAAATTCATAGACAAGTTATTTAAGTTTGCAACATCTTTGCTGGATTTTTCTTTTAAATTTGCAATTTTACAATTATGTTTTGAATTTTAAAGAGACAAATGGACAATGCCAAAATGTTAGTATTATATTTATTTTATTTTAAATTCCATTGTGCTGCAATAGTTTTGATATACATACATACAATTTCACATTTATAATAATTTAGTGGAAAGTTTGTCACAAAATTGAAATGTTGATAATTTTAAAAATTGTTGTGCAGGACATTTCAAAATCTGATACAGACGGCCCATGTTATCAACATGAATGTCTTAACTTGTTTTTTTTTTAATTTTAATTTTATTTTTTTCATAATTTTAGATACCAATATTTCTGTAAATCGTATGTAAAAACTAATGTTAAACACTCTCGAGTCCCCCGATTGGAGGTAACATATATTGTGTGCTAGCTCTAGTTAATTTTCGAAATGGTCCCGACTAATGTAAGAAACCTATAATGAGTGCCAATGCTGTGCACATGGTTTCTGCAACAAAAATAATTTGTTTGCATTACTCCAAAAATTAGCAAATTACTTAAAAACTACATAATGCAAATTGAATTCGAATAATATATATAAATATTTTTTTTTGTATGATTTTTTTTCTATTTTTCTTTTTTTAATATGAACATTGAATATTGAATAATCAATTTGAACAATAAGAGTATTAATGATTTTAAAATGCAATTTAAATAGCATTATTTATATATATTATATAATTTAATAAATAATGTTTGGCAAACATTTGCCAAACATTCTAAAAATCAGTACAATTTATTCATATCTCATATTGGGTGTTAATTTAAATTTAAAAATTACATAAAATTATTGCTTTTGATTTGGTTTGCATTTAATTATATAATAATTAACTTTTCAAGCCCTGTAAAAATGTTGACTGCATATTATAATGATTAATGATGTTTAATTTATAATAAACAATGAATGTTAAAGAAGATCTAAGAAAAGAAAAGCACAGTGGTAAAATAAATTAAAAATATATATTATATATTTGATGAATAAAATTGGAATATGTACATAATTTTCGGTACTAATTATTACAAATAAATTTTAAAATAACTAATTTATAAGTTAAATAATGATACAATATTTACAATATAGTATTCGTAATACAACTATGAGTTATGAGTCTATTTGTAGCTTGTACGTTTCAAAACTTAGGCAAATCATTTAAGGGAGCTTCACATTTTATGGTCTAAGTAAATGATAATCCTTTGGATTTTCTATGCACCGAATTTGGGGTAACCAATAATTAAAGTGGATTAAAACTGAACCCCTTCTTTTGACCATGCTCAGTCGTTGTGTGTGTCCATTTAAGATGGACTCTTTAGAGCACGTGCAGATTCTCGCAGCTCTTCGATTTGGAATCACGCGTCCAGACGCGTCCGAGCAGCCCCTTGACCTTCAAGCTGGTGGAGGTGCGAGAACCGCGATATTTACGTGGACTGCGAAAAGAAAGAAAGAAACCGTGTATTATATTTAACTGCTGGATGTGATGGATGTCGGACTCTCACCTGCTGTGCGCGCTGCCTGGCGGTGTGCCCGCCCCATCCCCCAGAGCCGTTCCAAGCGGACCCAGGGGCGTGTTGGCATTGAGGCAGCCGGCGCTGAGGGGGGAGCAGGCACGACGCTTCGACTTGCGAATGGAACGCTTGCGAAATAGATCTCTGTAAAAAAAAAGGAAGAGAGTTATAAGATTGCAACGAGTTTTTCGTCAGCAAAGAGTAATTACTTACCTGGATTTCTCGGGATTTTCCAGCTTGAGGCGTATCTGTGATAAGAGACCTACGAGCAGCTCGTCAACATTGTGATTGATGCCCACCGAAGTCTCTATGAATTTGCAATCATATGCTGTGGCCATGGCCTTGCCCTCTGCAAAACAATATCAAAAAAACAAAAAAAACAAGTTGAGAATTTTAGTGTCAATTTAGTGAATCTCGGTTATGCGACAAGTTAATCAAATCAAATTGCGTCGCTTAGTTAAACTCTTAGGTGGTGAGTAATAAAAGCCCAAAACTTGGACCGTTTATATCTTAACACGTTGCCCATTAACCTATGTATATATTCCCTCTCCCTGTTCCAACATATATTCCCTACTTCCCCCTGCCTGTCTTTCCTGTATGCTCTGTAGATTTTGACACGTTTCCTGCGCCTGCTGTCGTTAAATCTGAAGCTATGAGCACAATAAGTAGCCAAGGTGTGTTTATGTGTGTGTTTTTGTAGGCACTGTTCGTTTTTATGACACCTACACACACGCACACACACATATAGACATTTTTATTAACGTTGTGCGAAAAAAGTTGTCGTCATTTTATTAGATTTTGATAGGATGTTCTCATCTCTCCTAAACTCTTACAGCTTATTATGGCCCTTTTTATTAAATATCCAGACGGCAGCACAAACTTTAAAGCTTCAACAGCAAGTTATTTGCTAATTTTCACCCGTTTTCCTTTCCCGGGGGTAAGCTTAACAAAAGTCAGTTGGATTCTTTGTCCGTCCGTCGTTTAATTAAAAGCAAACAAAACACATAAACAATGCAAACTACTTGGCAGCCAAAAGGCCAAACTGCAAACTGCATTTCAGCTGTTTAAATAAATATAAGAATATATATGCTATGGTCAAGTGATTGTTTTGAAAAATACAAAGAAAGTATTCGAGTTTCCTGTTTACTTTAACAACAAATTTTAGCATTATAAATCTCTTTACTTCTTATTATTTTTGCCAAATAATTTTTCAATTTCGTTATTTTATTTATAATAAAAACCATAATATACTATGATAACAATTATAAATAAAATATATGAGTTTGTTATTTTGTCAAAACAATTACATGTAAACTTGAAAATGTACACAATTAACTTGATTTATGTATTATTTTTTTTAAATAATAATTTCCGCTGCTTTTTCTAAAGTCTGTGACCATGTTTGGGTTCATACAATTCTATAAATATTTTATGAAATTGGGAGCTGGCTCTTTGCATTGACAACAATAGAAATGAGCTTATTTAAACGTAAGCCGCAGGAATGAAATGTAATCAATTTTGCGCTTAAACAATTTCCCAACATTAAGCGGGGAATAATGTACTTATTGACCCTCCTTCCCTCTCCTTCCCTCTTCTCTCATACGCGCTATCCAATCTACCCAATCTCTTCTACCCAGTGTCCGTTTGCCTTTGTCATATGACCCAAATTTGCAGCTTTCTTTTGTTGAGGCCGACACTTCCGTAAGCGACCATTAAAGACAAATGTAATTTGTGAAAATATTGAATATCTTAGATGAAAGCCATGCCCGCCGGTTAAAGTATAAAGATGATGTACAAATTTGTTGGCCATTTAAATTCACATTTAAAACAACTTCTTAAAGTCGAACTTGAAGTACTCTATATAAATAACTGGCTTTTGTGAGTCCTTAATGTAGCTCTATTTAAACTATGGTTGTAAATTATTTATTATAGCACGACTAAAAGTAGTTGGCAAAAAGCAAATTAATTTTGATAATTCAACTAAATAAATAACGAAAAATGAAACTAATGTAAACTTTAAGGTTTAGACTGAAAAGAAAAAAGGTAAGTGAAGTTTGGATTATGAAAATAAAATTATTGCAAGGATTTCGGAAAAAACCCAGAAAAACAAAATCAGATCAATTAAATTAAAAGTCTCTCTAAAGAAAAATTCTTGGTAAGCCAAAAAAATTATTTTTTATATTCTTTAAAAATGGCTAACTTAATTTGAAGTGTATATTTTTTTTCCAATTTTAAAGTTGCTCTATAAGTTTTTGACTTTAGAAAAAAGCCTTCTTAAAGTTTAATAAATCTATCAGTTGATATACCAGATAAAAATTTAAAATCGTTAGTTTAAAAAATGTATTATTTGTATTTTAAGCATTTTTTGTTTTTGATAAAATAACACAGTAAAAATAAAGCCACTGTGTGGGGTAAGTTAAGTGAATGTACTTGAAAATACATAAAAGGCAACGAGCGGACAACGGATAACGCGAGTGACCTTCAATCGCATCACATTTAACGATGGCTTCATCTATGTATGTATGTATGTATATATTTATTTATATATAAAGCATTTAATATATTGTATGTATAGCCATAATAATTTTGTGTGTTTGAGTGTGCGGGACATGCCGATAATCAACTTCCGCTTGATCAAGTTTTATTGAAAAACCAAAATTAAAGCGACTGCAGCTGTCGATGGACACTTTTGTGCTGTCCTTTGCAGAGACACACACCTAACAATATAGCCAGAAACACACACAAACTAATTCATACATACTGTATGTAGCTATTTTTACAGAGTTTAAAAAAAGAAACTAAACAAATAAGAGAGAAAAATCCAATCGAGCGCATTTTGAGGTGTTAATGAAAATTTCTAAAATCGTTTAGTGATGTGCATGTTATTGATTTACCTTCGGACGTAACGAGTCGACTTCTGGCCAAGTCCGCTTTGTTCGATACGAGTATGATGGCTTTCTGGGCGATGTTCTGATTGGTCCATAACACCTGAAGCACCTGCTCGGCAATGCTGAAGCTGCTGCGGTCTGCGGCCGAGTAAATGACGCAGTAACCATGTGGATCATAGTTGGTCAGGCATTCATCCGGCTGTGAAAGCAAATAAAAATAATAATGACACAAAAGGAAGAAAACACTGACATTGAGTGAGGTTCAAGAGAGGTGCCTGAGTAGAGAGCTAAGCTCTCTGTGTGTAAGTGTGTGTGTGTATCTGTGTTGATTGTGTATGTTAATGGCATTATGAAATGTCACAGATAAAGTATCTTTCAGGTTCAACGGTTGGAATCCTGAGTGCTGGTTGGTTGAATTGACATTTTGCATATACTGATTAAAATAATTGCTGTTCTCTATGCATTTCTTAGACAAAAATACTTATTTATATTTTAGACATATTTCATTTGTTGTTTAAAAGATGCGTCGAGAAACTAAAAATTTAAATAAGAGCAAATATTTGTATTGATAGTACTCTTATTTAAATAAAATTGTTATTTCAAAAATACATATATTTTTTATCATACACTTACCGTCATTTCAGTGTATCCATGATCAATAAATATCAGCTCAGATTCCTCACCGCTGAGTAATACTGATACGGCTTTTTCGCCAGATTCATCATCTGTTGTCATCATACAAAAAATAAAAAACAAATTGATTAATGGAATGTTTCAATAACATTGATAGCAATTTAAATATGTGAATAAGTATTACGCAATAAAATTAATTGAAAATATTGTTAAGCTACAAATGAGAGGTGCAAAAAACGTGAGCGCATTCAGATACATAGTAATAAATATATACATTTATAATATTTACGAGTAGTATATACAATTGACATTGGATTGGCTTCTGTGTGTTTGTGTGTGTGTGTCTGTTGAGAGTTTACTTATCATGCAATTCGGAATTATATACTGGGAATCTATTATTATATATATAAGTACACTTGACAAGGGGGTGGCATGAAGTGGGGAGTGTACAAAGCAACACTGAAATCTTGATGGTTTTAATGAAATCCCCAATTGGTATGCAATGAATCGTCAATGTCGCAGTCTGACTGTGTGTGTGTGTGTGTTTGTGTGTGTGTGTTGCCAGTATTTATTTTTGTTATTTATTTATTTTTTTTTCGCTCTGAAATAATTTATGGCTTTTAGAGTATGAGCTGAAAATTGATAATGCATCTGACTGACCCTGCCTCACATAAGTATGCGCTCAACTAGCTGTGGCATACGCATAAATTACAAGTGTAATTGACATATTCATATATTTATGGATTTTTATGATTACGCATTGTATATTAAATTGCATGGTATTTAATGCTGCCATTAAATCGAAAAAGGTTTAATTTTCATCAGTGTTGTCCAAATCTCACTCAAAAGTCCTTGCCCAAAACACTGAAGGACATTCCCAAAATCCTGCCAACTTTATAGGCATGCTTTCGTTTATTCATATAATAACTTGGCCATTATCATAAATCAGAACTCTTGAGCAAACAAAGCCGCATTTATTGGACAATCAATTGATTAAGCAAGGTCAGAAGGAGACAATGTTTGTGTGCTTGTCAGTTTGTGTGTGTGTGTGCACGTATGTATGTGTGTGTGTAAAAGAAAACTACTTTGGGCCTAACTAGGAGAGGCGTGTGACGTGGGGGGCGTGTCCAGTGTTTTTAGATAAGACTTAAACTTAAGAGCTAGTTAAGTAAGTTAATCGGAATTCAATTGGAAATGAAACGCAAATGCAGCTCAAACGTTAAACAAGTGAAAATTAAAATTGATGGAAATTCGATTATCATTTTTTTTTTTTTTTTGTAATTTGGAAAGCATTTTTAGTAGCATATGTAGGTTAGATAATGTATTGGAATAAATATTATTGTAAATAATTATTTTGGATAGATTTTAAATTGTTGTTGTTGTTGCTATTACCGTCGGCGGCTTTTTCAATATGTATGCGGATATCACAGTTGCCTAGATCTGAGTTACGGTTTAAAGTTATAAACAATTTAAACATTGTCATTTTTTTTTGTTTTGTTGGTTAGTTAGTTATGTTGTTGTTTGTTATTGTTTATGTTGAATGATACGATTTTAAACGATGGTTTATGGCCGAAAGACGAGAGAGAACAGAAAAATATCATTTGTATGATGTTAAAAAATATTGAAAATGTTTGTTGACACTTATTTTAAGTGATGGCGTTACTTAATTTACAGCAAATTTAATAACAGGAAATTGGAGCACAAATTGCATTATTTAATGTGTGACATTTCGATATCCTGTACCCATTAAAAAGTCGAATCGGAGGATGGGTATATTAGCTCTATGCAAAATAAGTCAGTTTTTTCAATTGTTAAAGTCAAAGCAGTATGTGTGTGTGTGTGTAAGTGTTATTCGAGATGAGTACAGGGTATCTGCAGGTCGAGCACTCTCTTTATATTGCTGACTTTCTACCAATTACTCCAAATTCCCGCATGTAAAAAGCACTTTTCCGCACTGTACATCTGCAGCCGTTTTTTTTTATTTTTTTTTTTTATTTATTTGTCGCGGATTTTTCCATTTTGATTTGTAAAAATTTTCCAGCAGAGTCAATTTTTTTTTTGATTTTCGTTTATGCCAATTGTGCGATCAAATCACAGTGGCCATATGTACAAGGCGGGTCGTAAAAAGTCAACCAACATAAAAACGAATTATTTTTCGTATATAAATATAAATATGTTTTGTGAGATGGTCGTAAATATTTCGCAGTCAAGGGCAAAGCACAAACGACACACAAATTCAACAGATAAACAAACAAAATCAGAAACAGTATACAAAAAAAAAAAACAAAACAAAAAATCAAAATACAAAAAACAAAAACAATAGCAAAGAAAAGGAAAAAAGAACTGAAAATACATGTATAAATTGTGAAGGCAAATGCCAAGGCAACAAACAAAAACAAAACAAAGGGCACAATAAAACTAGACACACACATTTAAGGGTCAAGGGTTGAGGACCAGACTGACACATACATACACAAATACACACACACACACATACACACACATACAATGACAAAGCACTAATGCCCAAACCCAAAACACTAAAGCGAAGTTTTAGCAGCATTCGCTGAAGGAGTTTCGAGTGGCGACAGTTAGAGGGAGAGCATTAGAGATAAAGAGGGGGAGAGAGAGAGAGAAAGGATACTCACCAATGCTCGTGTCATATGCATGCAAATACTCCGAGGTCATGAACTGCGAGACCAGCGAACTTTTGCCCACTGCCGGACCGCCAAGCATCAAAACTCTGCAATGGATTTAGATACAATTAAATTGCGAGCTCAGCAGCTTTTGGTACACACAAAAAAATTAGGGCATTCTAAATTACAAGCATAAATTTCTGAAATTTAGCATGTACTTTTTTTTAGGTACATTTAATTGAAGCTAACAATTTTATCAGATTCCTGATGATCAAAATACTTGTCAATTATTAAATTTAAGAAATTATTTTGAAATTAAAATACAAATTTAAAATATGTAAGAATTTAGGGTTAATAGTGTCAAAATATAACATTTATATTAAATGGTATTTAAATAGGCAAATAAATAAATGTTTTATATTTTAAAATATTATATTTATAATCTGTTCTTATATCTCATATACAGGGGTGCCACATAAATTGCTTTCGCTTGAATTTCACTTAAATTTATATGAATGACATTTAAGTGAATTTCACTTAAATTTATATGAATGACATTTAAGTGAAATTCAAGCGAAAGCGATTTCTGTGGCATTCCTGATAAATTCATCTGAGTTCAATTTTTTCTCACGAAGTTCCTAATACTTTTTTTTGCAGTGTAGTTGGGGCAATTGTGGCTTACCTGTAGGGTCCATTGCCCGGATTTGAGGTGCTGCTTTCCCGACTGGACGCCAGCGAGGTGCGTGCCGAGCTTGAGGTGGGCGCGGGTAGTTGTTGTAGTTGTTGTTGTTGCTGCTGTTGTTGTTGTTGCTGCAGTTGTTGGGCCGTCAAGTGCTCGGTGCTGGAGTTGGAGCTGGCAACGCTGTTGTTGGATCGACTGCGTCGACTCTTTAGTGAATCACCGCGATTGACAACGCCCTTGCCCGTAATGGAGAAGTGTCGCAGTCTGTAATATTCCTCCTCCACGCCAGTGTTGGGCATGGAAGCCACACTGTAACATGCATACAAAGACAACAATGTTTATACTGTAAGTGTTAGTTAAATGCCAAAGGCTGTCGCAAAACATACCGAGATCTCTGCTGGGGCAGACACAATTGATTGGGGCGCCCGGAGGCACGACTGCCGGGCATCTTAACCGACTGCGAGCGGCTGTGATGTGGTGACCCGTAGCTGCAATTTGTAAATGGCAAATTTGAATACAATTTGTCTACGCGTAGTCTTCAGTTATTAGTTCTGCTCCCTGTGTTTGTGCGTGTGTGTAGAATTCCATGAAATGGCTATGCTTCTAAAGTGAAACCTCTCGATATGCCTCGAAATTCTGAGCATACAAAAATTACTGAGAAAAGCAACTAGAAAGTTGTCCTTAATGGACTTCTCTCTACTAAGAAAGATGCTGTCGACGACAGCAAACATCTGCCTTAACTCTTGTGGGCTGATTGGAATAAAGAATAAGGAATAATATGCAACATCGGCTGGCAAAACAGTTAGCGGGAACTTCAGGCAATTGCAGGCACTGTGTGTTGTGTTTGTCAACTTGACCCAAGTTGGCTTACAATTTGTCCAACAAGTTGTCCGACAAGAGCCAGTCACACAAGGAACACATTTTAGATTAGTTTGCAACAAAAGTGCAAACAACTAATTCATTCGAATTGCAATAAAGTTTAGTTCGAAATTTGTTATTTATTTACATCCAATTGAAATATAGCTGCAAATTCAACTTATATATTATTTTCTTAGCACACTTCTTGGAGCCTAAATAATAAAAGTACTAAGAAGTCGATATGAAATGCGTCATTTATTCGTTACTTTTCTAGAAATGGCAAACAGCCCAAGAGCATTGGAAAACTGATTATGAAATTATATTAAATTTATATTTAAAATATACTAAATGACATTAATTCCAGGTTTATTTATTGCACTAAGTAGACCAATAGTTAAAACTTGAAGTGAGTTTATGTTGAACAAATTTTGAATTTTTGAAAAACACGAGACGATTTCTTGGCTCAAAAATGATTTCAAAGATATTGAATAAGTTTGAATGCACAATGAATAAAGAATTGTGAGGTACACCTGTTGTTTATGTCTAGTTGGCACTTGATACATATAATCTTGAAATCAACTGCAGCTGCTTCATAAAATGCAATTGACGTCGTATTTTATTTGATATGATTATCGATTTTATTTTCTCATAACCGGAATGTGAGTGTTTGCCATTTGCGAGTGTTTTTGATAGCCTTTCGTTCTTTGGGTTTTTATGGCGTTTATCAAGTGAATAAATGAAATCTGCAGCTTTTAATGGCTAAAATATCAAATAATAAGATCTGCAATTTATGACTTACCGCATTTCAAAGTCACGCAGCTCCTCGATGGTTAGAGTATTGGTAACATCCAACAATTGTCGCATGTTCTCATCCCGCTTGTGCTGTTGTTGTTGTTGTTGCTGATGTTGTTGCTGGTGCTGCACCTGGTGGTGATGATGATGATGATGCAGCTGAGAGGCATGTGGCGGATGTGCCAGCTGCTGTGAGTGTCGCTTTCGTGCGTTTAATTCCTTTCCCTGTTCGACGCTGATGAAATCGCCTTCATTTTTGATGAGCAGCGTTTCAACCGTGTTGTCCATGCTGAGCGAGGGCTGAATGAGAAGGAGAAAAAAGCCGAGATGGCTTGCCTTAAGCGGATTGTCACAATTGAAAGGGGCTACTCTTCGTTAAAACTCATCCGCATTTCCCATTGAAATTTAGTTTGCTTAAAATGTGCAGAATCTTTCGTGCTTGCCAGCTTTCTACTTTCTATTGGCACTTTGAGTGGCTCAAGGCTATGCTCCACTTAACTGGAGTGGATCAGCCTCAGGTATTCAGTTGGGCACAATAACTTTCAGGCTTATCTACACCTTGAAGCAGTTGCCACAATCCAACATCGCGTGCAGGGTAAATTTGCAATTGGTGTCGAGGCAAAATACTTTTACAAAAACTTTAACTACCACTTTAACTGGTTACTAATCAGGGCCAACACTCGACCCAAAACTGTTTGCCAAATTATATGAAAATGAGTACTTAAAGTCTTGTTTCTTTTTTTGTAAAGTATCTAAGGCCTTTGAAATGTATCTACAGCTGAGGTTTCGTTGTCAATTCAAGGAAATATGCCTTCCGTTCTCTTGTAAATAGACGCGAAAAAACAAGTAAGTCGCATCAATTGCAGCAAATGGAAATTTTTCAGCAAAATTTACGCAAGCAGCAAAAGTTTTGGCCATAAATTCCAGGCTAGGTTAGACCTGCCTCTCAACCTGTAAAGACGAAGGACTGACTGACAGTCAGACAAGTACACACACACACACACACACACACACACACACCTAAATAACGTGCCGTAAATATCTGCGTATTTATTCAGAGAGTGGTGAAATTAATTTGTTTATTTTATTGGCTGGCCTGACAAAAACGAAAACTTTTGCCAGCCTAATTAATAACACATATATATTATGTGCACATGTGTCTGTGTGTGTGTGTGTGCGTGTTACACCTTTGATAAGTTGCCACATGAAAGTTAACCAAATGCTGCTTCAAGTGGCCAAAAAAATAAAACTTTGGACAAACGCACACGGGGGAGCAATTTGGAAGGGCAAAACGATTGCCCGCAGTGTGGCAATGTTGATGAAGACATCAAGTTTTATGATGACAACGCGGCGTATGAGTAATTGAGTATAATGTGACGATGGAGTGTGTGTCACACAAATGAAAGAGATAGAGCATTGCCAATCCACCGATAACCAAGCACCAACAACTGCATCGACTGTGCGTTTTATGAGTTCTTCTCTCTTTATTTTTCAAGTGTATTATTTATTTCTGCCTTTTTCATACGCACCGTTGGACGCCAAATGTGTTCGCGATTTCTGACACGTAACTGGAAAGTCTAAAAAAAACTGAAAATTGGATTTCATATGACCTGTAGCTAAAGTCAATTGGGTATAACCAAATTATGAAAAACATTTGCTAGTTAAACTACACCAAATTCAACTGCTATTTATCATAACAAAGCTTTTTAAAAAAATATTTTTAAGTATAAATGCAGTTTATAAACTAATGGGTATCAAGTAGCTGGGCATACCAAAAATTCAAATTTTTTCAAATAAATTTTTTTTGCTTAATTTTCGTCTGTTTTCCATCAGTTTTCAATTGGCCATTAACCGAAACAGGATGCAGAGAGTGTGAGAATATTTTGTGTAGCGTTTTTTAAATAGACAAATTAAAGAAAAAACTCAACCCCAAATTTAAATAATAAAATGCTGAATTACTTGCACGTTGAAAAGAAGGTGTGAGAAATCGAGTTATCTTAGAATTTGCTTTTTGTCAATTAGCTGGCCAAAAGGGCGTATAAAAATACATAGCATAGTATGTTTATAGAATTGCATTTGTTTAATGTTTATGCACTTTTTCCCGTTAAATATACAATTTGATTAGTCCTCGATATGAATTTTTGTAAAGTTTGCGTTAAAGGTAAACTATGCCGAATATGTGCATTAGGGCGGGTCAATTTGTTCGGGTCGAAAAAAACGTGAGAAGCGTCCACTAGAATCGGATTCTACGATGAATTCTAAGATATTTTCACGAAGAAACTATATATCTAAAAAGAATTCCTAGCCTCCGCTGAGAAGCATGAAGTTTTTAGATTAAGGTATTTTAAGGTATTTTGAGGTATTTAAGGTATTAAAAAAAAAATAACACATTTTCAAATAGTGTTAAGCCTTATTCTGATTCACCTTTTTGCAACAAATTTTATAAATATATTTTTTTTTTAATTAACCAAACAATTTTTTTTTAATACATTGAAATTAGCCGAGGAAGCCATGAACTATAGGTTTTTAAGAAAATTTAGGCAAAAGTCTGTAACTTTCTAACGAAGTGAGATATCGGCCTGAAATTTAAAATATATATTCTTGACATCTAAAAAAAAATTTTGACAACAAAATAAAAATGGGCGTGGCATCCGAAGGGGCGTTTACTAATGGTCAAACAATATAAATCGATTTGTCAATAATAAAAATATGTTTCAAAAAATTAACAAAAAACGTAAAACAATAAAATTTTATTTTTACTATTTTAAATAAAAATTATAAATTTCTTTAACGTTAAATTATGTTAACAGAAAATATTTTATTGGCAATGCTCTTTGATGAAAGAAAGTTCGTCCGCGATAGAGCTATAAACAAAATTTTATATTATCGTGAAAAATTATATGAACCAACAAAGCTCAGATCATATAAGAAAAACCGAATTAATTTCAATTGCACAGACTATATGAATTTAGTTGACTTGGATAATGACGAAATATTGTTTGAACCTCCATTCACTGCAAGCATCCCACACGAACACTTGTTGGAGTACATGAATTCTGCTGAAATACCACTGTCAGATCCAGCAATTCCAGCGCACATCCAGGGAACCGAACGATGTGTGCTGTTGTTAACGCATGTCTCACGACACGTAATGCCGCAGAATCGAGATGATGTGATGTCAGTGACTCTCGAAAGTCGTTCCAAATATCCTCAAATCGAGTCTAAAAAAGACCTTAAAAACTGACAAATTGTTATTTTTTCTTTAAGATATTTTGTTATTTGCTTTCTCAAGCTAAAACTAAAATAATAAAAATGTTAACATAATTTAACGTTAAAGAAATTTATAATTTTTATTTAAAATAGTAAAAATAAAATTTTATTGTTTTACGTTTTTTGTTAATTTTTTGAAACATATTTTTATTATTGACAAATCGATTTATATTGTTTGACCATTAGTAAACGCCCCTTCGGATGCCACGCCCATTTATTTTGTTGTCAAAATTTTTTTTTAGATGTCAAGAATTTATTTTAAATTTCAGGCCGATATTCACTTCGTTAGAAAGTTACAGACTTTTGCCTAAATTTTCTTAAAAACCTATAGTTCATGGCTTCCTCGGCTAATTTCAATGTATTAAAAAAAATTGTTTGGTTAATTAAAAAAAATATATTTATAAAATTTGTTGCAAAAAGATGAATCAGAATAAGGCTTAACACTATTTGAAAATGTGTTATTTTTTTTTTAATACCTTAAATACCTCAAAATACCTTAAAATACCTTAATCTAAAAAATTCATGCTTCTCAGCGGAGGCTAGGAATTCATTTTAGACATATAGTTTCTTCGTGAAAATATCTTAGAATTCATCGTAGAATCCGATTCTGGTGGACGATTTTTGCGAAAAAAAATTGACCCGCCCCAATGTGCATAAATTTGTTCTTCGCGGAGACTGCGTCTGCCAGCGCTCATTTCACACCTCAATGTCTCCTCCACCCTCCACCCTCCACCTACACCCCCCTTTGTATTGTATACTCGTATTTTTTGCATGCATTAGCGTAAAGATGTTTAAAAATACATTTGGTTTGCTTTCAATCTGTATAAAAATAAGCTTTCGCACATGCCATAAAAATTAAATGGCGCTTTTCACAATGTGCAATCGTTTTAAAAATTCGATTCGATTCCAACAGCATTAAATTTCTAATTATTTTTAGTTAAAGATTGCATTTGTTCAGCTGGCAATGGAAAAGAGGGGAGTTTGTATCTGAATCTATGTGGATGGTCATTGAAAACTGCTGCAATATGTTGACCGTTTTCACGTTAAGGCGGATCGATATTTATAGCTGTAGTTTTTTAGTTTGAAGTTCGGCGTAAGCTATTTTTTAAATTGTTTTTTATTGCGTTTACACCTGTCACAAATTAGTCAGTACTCGTTTTAAATTAAAGCATTGACTACCATTCTTAAAATAAAAATTCTAACATAAGGAAAAAAAAGATTTTTGGTTTAAGGATATTTAAATAATAAAGAGTTAATTTAATTGTTATATAAATTCATTTTCTAATATATTCAGCAGGTCGAAATGTCGAATTGATTTGTACAAGATTTGACTCAAAAATGTTTGAGATATTTTCACCATCTGTTCATTGTCTACTAAATTTTCTCGCATTTGAAAACATATCAATGGATCATCTAATTATTGAGGCAGACAGTGTATTTATTTTCTGTGTAGTAATTAGCATAATTGTTATGGGTTTTTCTTGTAACTATCATTCCTCTCCTAATTCAATGCCCCCTGTTGTGCTGTGTCTCTTTCAGTTGATTACATTGGATCATTAAGAACGCTGTGGGGGATATCGCCTAGAGTTTGGTTGTAATTTGACTGGCCACACGCCAGATGCCTGTCCAAGGGTGCAAAGTCGACTCAGCACGTGAAAAGGTGTGGGTTGCATGCCACTCAATTCATCTCCACATATGTCTCTCTCCTTTTCCATTTTTGTCTCTCTCTTTCTCACTCATCTCCAGTTGCTGCAGTTGAACTATTTGGATTCGCGTTGTTTGAACATTTCCGTGTGCTGCGGCTATTTACAGATTTTGAACAATGGACTGCAAACAACACAGATACATGTGTATCTTGTATCTTGCATCTTGCATCTTGTATATATATTTATTTATAGCCTTCGTTTATTTATGAAGCTGCAAAAAAGTGCAGCTAACGCAGCAATGCAACGCCAATGGGGTCAATGGAATCCAAGCCAAGCCAAGAGTCGCAGCAGGATGGGGAGACACTCTCTTGTCCAGGTAGTAAATGAATCAGTTAATTAATGGCAATTAAATGGCACGCAGAACACGGTAACACACTGACCCCAAAGCAGACCACAAAGAGAAAAGTATTCAATGTATACAGGCATAATTAAATCGCATTTCTCAAACTACAAAAAAAAAAAACTTAAGCTAAACATCAGCAGCGAACAGACGCTGACATTAAGTATACGCAGCGACATTAAGTATACGCAGTGTTTATCGAACTGAAATAAAGTGAAATGAGAGAGGCCTGTGAACTTTTGCTTTTTTAAGTTTATTTGTGTTTTTGGCAATGTCTAGATCTATAATTAGCGGTAATTCGTGCGCGGCCTTGACAAACGCACAACATAAAAAGAATGAAACAAATGAAAGCGAAAAGATGAAATTGTGGTTGGCCAAGTCAATAACCGCATTTAGAAAATGTGAAAATGAATTAGAAATATGCTGCCATTTGTTAATATTAATGGCTTTCAATTATATAATTTGAACTCGTGAATTGAAAGTGTGACCCTTTGATTGTTAGATTGACCTTCGTGGGAATTTATGAGAATAATGAACTCAACTGGAAATTCAACTCGAATAAATGAGCACCTTCTCCATGAAGACTCTCAAATTTAAATATCCCCATTAAATATTCAATTAAGAGACGACGACGGCAATGTCTTTTGAGTTCTCGAGAGAACTAAGCTTCGAGTTGAATCAAATTTACTTTTGCAGCCATTAGACGCTTCTTTTTTCCACCCAACGATAAAAGGGGTGCGGGAAGTTAACACAAAGTTGAGTTGCACTCATGATGGCCTTAAATGTTGCCTGCTTTTGACACCAAGGCCTAAACGAATGCATTTGCACGTTAACACTGTGCGGACCCCGCCCATTTCCGTCCCCCTCTCCAGTTTTGTTTCAATGTAAAATCAATAGACAACAACAACTGCAGCCAAGCAAAAATGTTATTTGCATGCCTGTTTTTGATATTTCCAACGTGTGTTTTCCAAGGCGACCCGGAGGTGGGGAAGGAAACTTGCCGCAAATCATTTGTTGTTTACATTTCCACACGTGGGCGGGGGGAAAGGGGCTATTTATGAGGGGTAGCAGATAGTGACCACCAAGGTTGCAAAAATTGCAGTTGCAGCTGCTCCTCAGCTAATGATTTGCATTCGACAGCCTTTGATAAATTGAAACCACAGAGGGAGAGAAGTGTCTTAAATGACTAACTATTGAATCCATTAAGGCAACAAGCTATTTCTTAAATTTAAAGCCTTAAAAAGTTGTGAGTTTTTATTGTAACCAAATGTTTCTATATCATATTGATCAGAAGATCCCAGTGCAAATTACGAAGTAAAACATTTTAGTTCTAGTTAATAGATAATAAGATAAGTTAGAATTAAAGTTAAAGATTTAACTAATAGTTTTAAGTAATACATTTATTGCTCAAACTTTTCATCAGCATAGAGTTTTATTTCACTATGCATATTCTCAATTCTGACGACATCTTTTATGTAGCAAAATTCTACGAAATAATCTCGCCGGATATAATGAGTACTCTTTTTTTGCGTTGTTTTGAAAATTTCACTCATATTAAGGAAATAATAATGCTTTATAAATTTAACAGTAGACTGAGAAAAGGAAGGAGAAAATAAGAGAAGGGTATAAATATACTCGATTAAAAGTATAGCTACTTATGACCTGTTTTTTGTTATTGTTACAAGGAAATATAGCATTCTATATACCTATGTTCTATTTGTAAGGAAGCATCTCTCATTCCAGCAATTAAGTAAAATAATGTACATATTTTCCTTTCCCCCGAGGGGTATTAATGAACGAACTACTCATTGCACCTTACAATGAAATCGTAAAAAGTTAATAAATCAAACGGGTCATGAGTCTGGGAAGGGAAGGAAAGGGAAGGAAAGGGAACAGTCGGTCAGCTTGGACATTGTGTGTTATTTTCCACAGTCTCTGAGGGAATGGTTTACATATGCTTTATGTTTTTATTTTGAAAGTAAATAAATACATGTGAGCATGTATGTAAAATACTATATGTATTTTATACATACATATATATATTTGCAACCTGTGCCTTGGCATGATTTCGATTTCATTTGTTGTTGCTACTAGTTTATTTTGACAGCTGTCATCACCCGGCATGAGATGTGGAAAAATAATACAATTTATATCTATATAAATACAGATATATCTGCATATGTATATATTTATACAGTTACATGTTTTACTGACAGTTGCAACATTTCAATTAAAAATTATAAAAATGATTTATGATATTTGCAGGCGGAATTCTAGGGAACTTGAGATGACTTGAGTTGAATTTGTTTACAAACTTTAAGGAATTGAAAAATTGCAGGATATCAGCTGGAAGTTCCAAATAAACTAAACTAAACAAAAAAAATTGTTAGATAAGATACTTTTTTGTTTCAATTATTGACAAAGTAGTGCTCATTAGATTAGAATATGTTATCTCTATGGCCTCCCTATGAATATAGTATCAGTTAATTAAAACAACCTTACGACCTCGACTCCACTTTCACTGCCACTTAAAATATGATTACAATCAATCCCATCGACACCCTCTATGAGTCTGTTGTGAGCCATAAGTTCAGGCGCCAGACTGTCAAATTGACGTCAGACAATAAATCGGCATAACGGTATAGATATTGGTACTGCGGGCCATAAACTGGCAATACTCATTGCCAAACAATGAACGATTTCGATTGTTTGCTATCTTATCTGAAAACTGCATACTGACTCAATTAGTTTGGGGGATTCACATACCTCCTTGTAGCGCTTCGAGAGACTGCGGCAGATGCGTTTGTAGAACGGCGCCATTTCAGATACTTTTCACTTAGAAAATGCTTTGTAATTTTAGCTTAAACAGCGGAGATACTAAAGTCTTTAGTCAATGATCTGAAGTGCTTGATTTGAATTGAAATGGAATCACACACAGTTTACATGTTTTTGTTAGCTTAAACGCGGCACAAAACACAGATACTTTTAAATAGATACACGATAATTTTCTGTTTATAATAACTGTAATTATTTTCTGATTTTGTGATTTTCCAGTTAAGAACGTTCTTGTGATTTGCGCAGTGGTTTTTCTTTCGTATACTTAATGGTTTGCTGTTGGCCAAGTGTTGCTCTGTGGCGGATCGTAAACATTCGAATGAGTCGATCCGCCAGCGGTGCGAGTCTTTTATGAGCTGCCACAAGGCACAACAAAAGCACGCAACATACAGAGAGAGATAAAGAGTGAGAGAGAGTGTCTGATAGAGTGAGAGCGAGAGCGAGAGAGAAAAAGTAGCAGAGAAAAGGCGTGCGAGCAGCTAGAAGCGGAAATGAGGCACAAAGAGAGAAGCAGAGACAGAGAACTAGACAGACAAACAGAGAGATTCGACATACAAGGAAGGAACAGTGATGCCATAAATTTCAAAGGAGTAAAATAGCTAAATAAATCATAAAATATATTCAATAAATTCATAGTATACAACGGTCGGGTATTAATATACACTTAGCTTTTATCCTATTCAATAACACCTCTGGCCAAATCAGCAATTATCATTGTTTAATACATACACTATATTTCCTAATTGGTTCTAGCGTGCAGTAATTGGCTGAAAACTCATTTAAACTCTGCATTCGAGCCACAAATTAAAATAAATATTTAATTTCATTTATAATGCAGCTTTTTACATTCCCATTAGCTTTTCGGCTATGGAAGTAAATGGATTTAAATATACGGCATCAATAAAATGTATATAATTTGCGCTCAAATTGTTGGTGTTAACTAATTTTTTAAATTTCCAGGTGTAAATATTTTTTATTTTGCGAATTTAAAATATAATTTTTTAGTCGTTCTGTTTTAAACTTACTAATTATAAATCACTTATTTTAAAATTATGTTTTTCTCACATTTTATGACATTTAAAATTATGTTTTGACGACGCCTCTTAGACTTTTAAAATGAATTACATAAATCTAGCTATAAAATAGCCAAAAAGGCAACACACCTCCGAGGGAGGGAGGTGCAGGAAGGAGCACTTACTTGTTGGACGACGATGGTGGCACGCGGCTGCTTGCAGACGGCAGCTGCCTCCAGGGGATTGGCCGTCACGTTAATGGAGCTGGAGCCCAGCAGCGTCTCCTCCAGTGGCAGCTGTCCCAGTTGTGCCTTGGCTTTTGATTTGCTTTTAAAGGAGCGTTTGCGTGTGGCATCCGTGGGACTGAGCGATGTGGATGCCATGGAGTCGCTGCCTGGACTGTGCATGTGCAGCAGCTGCAAATTCAGCGTGGAGTTGGAGCCATGTTTGGGTGGAATCTGTTCAAATTTGCTGGCAATGTCCTCGAACTTGTTGAGCTCTGCGTAGGAATGATCACTGGGCGAGGAGGAAGACTTGGCTTGCGGATAGAAGGCATCCGATTGCGGCACATATTGTTGATTCTCCCGTATCGTCGTGTGTATCACTGAATCGGGTCGAATCCTCTTGGAGTTCTTCCTGGACGGTGGCCTGTCCTGCCTGTCCTGCTGCCGCTCGTGGTTCATTTGATGCTGCTGCTCCCGCTCCTGCTGCGTGAGTCGCGAGTACTGCTGAAAGATGTCCGCACTCAACTTGCGCTCATAGACGGAACAATTCTCCGCCTCATCCGAGTCGGAGCTGGTGCTGCCCGGCGCCGAGCTGGGAGCAAAGCATTCCCGCTGGATCCGCTCATAGTCGAGGGCCTCGCGATCAAACGGGAACATGGTGCCGGCGGCGATGGCGGCTTCTCTCAAGCAACGCTCGCTGCCGCCGCTGGAGGAGCTCGACGAATATTTACGTTGCGAGGATGAAGAGGGAGACAACTGTTGTTGTTGTTGCTGTTGTTGGGATTGACGTTGTTGTTGTTGCTTTTGGCTTTGATTTTGATTTTGACTGCTGCCAAAAAAGTTGCCCTCCTTCATTGTGGGCGGTGCCGAGTTGATCTTGGCTATGGCGCCCGTCGAGGCAGAGGGCGTGGTCCGTTTCCTTTCCCGCTTCGGACTCGTCCGGTTGCTGGACGAGGGCGAGACGCTGGGCGAGATGCGATTGCGTGTGCCGTTGACATTTGACATCGCCTCACGCTCTCTGGGCCGCAGTTTCTTGTTGCGATTACTGGGAAATCGCTCGCCCTCGAACTCCTCCTCCCTCCCATCGCTGCAGTTGCCGCTATTGTAGTGGGCACTGCTCGCCCGACGTCCTTTATCCTGTTGTTGTTGTTGTTGTTGTTGTTGTGGCTCTTCTTCCCGGAAGGTGAAGTGACTGCGCGCCTTCTCGCTGCTGCGCGCCGACTTCGGCGACTGGGGCGGGTCGAAGGTGAAGTGCTCGCGTCCGCGTGTGGGCGGTGGCGCCGTGCTGGGCTGCCGTGACGACAGCAGCGGCGTTGTGGATGACGGCTCCCCCGTCAATATGGACAAACAGGACTCCTGGCTCTGCGCACGCATGCAAATGAGTTGAGGACACAGCGGGCAGGCGATGCAAGAAAACATTAAAGCATGAGACAATGACAATCGATGTTCGGTTAAAGACATACTTGCAGACAAAGAGGTACGGAATAACTCTTATTTGTAACTTTTTAATAAAAATTATTTTATTGAAAACATCAGAGAGAGGTGTTATTTAACAATTTTTAATTAAAAATTAAATTATAATGATTTTTTGACTTTTTAGATAAAAATTAAAAATAAGAATTACATTTTATTAATATCTTATTAATTGAAAATATAAGTGATTGGCTGATGTCGATAGTTCCGACTGAAATAGGAATTTTGGTGTATACCATTTTAATATAGCATATTTCCTTCACTTTGATTTTTTTATTTTTATTGAAAAAAACAGAAATAAGTGTTATTTCACAACTTTTAATTAAAAATTGAATTATAATGATTATTTTTGACTTTTTAGATAAAAATTAAAAATAAGAATTACATTTTATTAATATCTTATTAATTGGAAATATAAGTTATTGGCTGACGTCGATAGTTCCGACTGGAATAGCGTCACAATGATTTTTTTAGTTGAAATTAGTATTCATAACTCTTATTTTCAGGCCCTGATTTTTATATCTATTCTAGAATTGAGCTTAAGCTTTGCTATCAAAGCATAATCGTATCAACAAAATTTAATTTTAAAAACTGTCTGCTACTTTAAATTCGAAAAAATTCGAAAAAATGTATTTAGAAAACATCTATGTCAAGTACATATACTATACATATAGACATTGATGTTTCCAGTTCAATTTACAAGCCAGCAAGCATATGGGTTAACATGTGTCAGATCCACTTACCTCGGTGCTGTCCTGCAGATTCATGTCGTGTCGCGGGGGGTAACGGGAGCAGCTCGTTAGTTCCATCTCAGTGCCGCCCGCCTCGTGCTCGGAATCGATTTGGATGGCCGTGAGAAGCGGCTCCTCCAGCGAACTGAACAGCGGCTCACTGGGGCCAGAATTATCGCCTGTTGACCAATGTGAACCAAGTTGTTGATTAGTTGATTAATTAAAATGGAAATCAATCAATCAATCAACGCTGTAAAACCTACCCAAGTCGAGGGAATCGCAGGTCTCCGATGTGTCCGTGTGCGTCACATTCGTGATGAGCGTGCAGGCCGAATCCGTGGATGTGTTGATATTCGTGTCCGGAATGGAAGCCGACGAGGCGCCCATCACAACCAGCTAGCGGAAGTAGAAGAGAGGAGGAGGTTTTTAGAAGGTTGCTTACCAAACTGCCACATTCAGAACTTTAAGTTTGAATATAAAACATGTTTTAAACGGAACAGTCTTGCATACATGGAATTATTAAATATAGTTCGAGTTTTTTTTTTGCTTTCAAATATTAGACATCATGAAAGTATAAAAGTTTGCCCTTTTTTTAAGGCTTTAGATTAGAGTTTGGTTTGAGCGGTAAATAATTCTATCAGGGACCGAAACTGGTATGAGGAATTAACAAAGAAATTACTTCTAATAAATACTTGAAGACTTTTACTTTAGAGGTCATACCAAATAATTATTTTTTATTAAAAAAATATAAATAAAATTAATCATTATTTTTGATAAACATAAAAAATTAATATAAATAATTATTTATCAAAAAAAAGTCTAAATGAATCATTATTTTTAATAAATATTATAAAAATCAATATTTATAATTATGTGTCAAAATTAATCATTATTTTTGATGAACATAAAAATCAATATTAATAATTATTTGTAATTTTTATTTTCAGTCCCTGAATTCTGTAGATTAAAGGAGCAGCTGACTGCCACTCACCTTGGGCACTCCTCCGACTCCCATGGAATGCATTGCCGTTGCGCCACTCACCGAGTTGTGATAGGCGCTGGAAACCGGATTCATGGGTAAACTGGTGAGTGGTGCAGTTGTTGTGGATGAATTGATCTTGTTCTTGATGCTGCGACCACTTTTGAAGTACAGACGACGCAAAGCCGTTGCTGTCGAGGAACCGGAAGTGCTGAATCCATCGTTGTCCGAGCCACTCGAATTGCTGCCGCCCGAGAGGATTCCCATGCCGTTGAGTTGGACAGCAGCGCGGGCGGCTGTCGGAGTTGTTGTGGCTTTGGACGTAGTGGGCGTGGTTGGCTTACAAGTCGAAGTGGGCGTAGTTGTGGGCGTGGCTCGGCTAACAGGTCGTGCTGTAGACACAGTTCGATTGTGAGTGCGTGGCGAGGCATTTGAACTGGAACTGGAAGCGGAAGCAGATGCGGACGAAGGTTTCTCGCTGTTGGAATGCTGTTGGCCAAGTGCAAGTGCCATCATCGCCGCGGATCGTGTGCTTATATAACAGGTGGGCAGCTGCTTGGACTTGTTGGTGTTGGTGTTGATGTTGCTATTGTTGATCTGGTTGTTGTTGTTCTTGCTGGTGCTCTTGGAAGAAGCAGTTGCATTGCCCTGTGCTGCATGTGAAACGGATATTGTCATGGCTGGTGGAAGGAGAGTGAAACAAAAAGTTGCAGAACGTGAAGTTGTACTTGAAAAAAGAGCACTTAAACTTAGTTAATGGCACTAGCTTAAATCGACACTTAACTTGAGCTAAAAACTTGTTAAGTAAGTTGCATTTTTAAAAGTTTTTTAAAAGTACATTTAAGCTTTGCTTAAATTATGTATTTAAACCAGGGATTAAAACCATATTCGAAACCGTAAAACCGTTAAAAACCGCTTGAAATTTAAAACCGTAACTGAAACAGTAACCGAAAAAAATATTGTCATTTGACCGAAACCTTTAAACCGAAACTCTGTAAAAGAAAATAACCGTTTAGTATCCGTTTCATTTATAAGGGTTAATTTCGGGTTTTAATACATCAAAAAAATATTATTGTTCATTTTTAATTTTGATTTTTGATTTTAATTTTCTTATGTTTAATTTTGAATTTTTATTTGTAACATTCGTAATCGAATTTGATATTAAATTTAAAAAAAAAATATTAAAATTTTTAAAATGTAACTAAACTGAAGAATATGTGAAATAAATGTGTGAATGAAACATTAAGAAAGTAATGCCTTTTATTATTCGTATTATTAATATAATTATATTTTAGCAAAAACATTTTTTTTGTAAACCGAAACCATACCGAAACCTTTATTCAAAGATTTCGCGTAACCGATAACCCAAAACCTAAATGAGAACATAACCGAAACCGTAACTGAAACCGATTTTCGTTTCGGTTTTAATCCCTGATTTAAACTAGTGTCACTGTGCTATTAATTGTTGATCTAAATAAGATAACTGCGACATTTTCCCACCCCCTGTACATTGGCTACCAGTTAAAAGCTGCTCGGCTGCTTGGCTGATCAAAGCATTCACCTGAATCGGGTTGGGCGAATCGCACGTTCTAAATCAGCGAATAAAATCGATAAATTCTAGCGTGACACACGCAGCTCATTCAGAAACACCAAGTGGAAAAGAGAGAGGGGAGACGTAGAGGGAGAGAGAGAGAATCCCACACATACGCATTAAATGACTCAAGCACTATTTGCGAATTTGTGGGTCTATCAATTGGGGTTGGGGCTTGGGGACGCTTCGCTCTCAGGGTACTTTACCTGATTCCCGCACGGAAGCGCCGTCCACGCTGAATTTGGCACGTAAACAGAATTGAGATTTCGAGGAAAACAAATAGGAAAGAAAACAAACCAAAACCGAAACCGAATCAGAAACAAAAACAACGAATTGAGCATTCATTCAGATGATAATACAAATAATAATGTACTCATATAATCGAATTCCACAAATAATTGAGCTAAAGATTCGTCTAACGAATGTCTGCTATCTATTTACTTCAACACTCGACACTTTAATTGTTGTTGTTTACCTGTAGCTCAATGAAATTTCCCAATAAGTTCTAAATAACCGAAAACACAAACAATCAGTTATGCGAGAGGCCAACAGAGTTCCCCCTCCAATAAATATCGAAATATTTTGAACATCTTTGACCCAAAATATTCGCAACATGATGAATATTTTCACATATCGCGCATACGCCCCGTGGAGCCAAAACATTACGAGCCAACTTTGTAGCATGTTTCCAGATTTATTTACCCAAATGTCACAGAAACTATGTCAGCAGGAAAAGTGGGAGAGTGGGTGGACAGAGGAGAATATCAAAATGACGAACGAGGGTTGCATGAAGAAATTTATTATGCCGACTTTACCTTGACCACGACTCCTGGAGGTTGGGGAAGCGCCCGTTGCTGTCGTCGTCGTCGTCGCTGCTGCTGCTGCTGCTGTGGGCGGTACTGTTATAGGTGCTGTGGGCGTGGCATTGGGCGTTGGGCTGCTATCGCGAAAGATGGGCGAACCAGGTACATAGCGTTCAGGCTGCAAATAAAAACACAATTCAGTATTGTAGAAGGAGTTACAAAGCACACACTCATTTATTATAGTTCAAATAAATGTGCGTTCTATGTAAATAATGAAACCGTAGATCTTATCAATAGTTGCTGCCTGATAAGATATCAAAGACTTACAAATAAATTGTGGTCTGTCAGAATGCAAGCAATAAACATTTGAATTCCAGTTGAGCGAAGACAACAAGTTGTGACTGTCAATTCAAAAAATCTAAAGATGCAAAATTTGCAAATATTCTCACACACTGTACGAATTTATCTGACTTTGGTCGTCATCTTAGCATCTGCAGCCCAAACAATTGGTAAGTTGATGAATTTGTATTATTAATAAGTTGGCGTATGTGCCTGTCATAAGTAAATCTAATTCAAGAGCACTCATATTCAATTTCCACTTAACTTAATTAGCTGTTTTATTTCGCAACTTGTCAAATCTGCGAAGCAGATTTATGACAGAGAGAAAAAAATATCAGGTAAATTTTGAGTCGTTTCGTGTTTGTTATTGTTTTTTTATGTATTTTTTTTTTGTTCTTGGCACGCTCTTTGGCTAATTCAACATGAGACCTCCACGCGATTCCAAGAACTTTGCTCTGCTTACGTATTTCCGATATACTATATGTGGCATATAGTATATTTGTATATGCATCAGATTATATTGAATGAGTCTATTAACCATATAATAACCCATCTTTGGTTCAGCTGTTGATGCCACTCTTCTATGACCGCATTTAATTTATTGATTGCTACACAAAAGATGATAAAAATCATTTCTCAAAGATTTCACTGCATAACGCCGTATTTTTAGATCTCGCAGAAACCGTGAGACCAAATCAATCAAAACGTTTATATAAAAAAATTAAATTTTTAAAAAGACGTATAAAAGTGTAACATATAATCTTATAAAAAAACCTTTGGGAAAGGAAATAAATTTTGATTTGGGAATTGTAATAATTTAAAGAGGGGGTTTAATAATCGAATTAACGGGTAAATTATATTTAATTTGTAAATGTAATAGATAACTTAGATTCAGTTGACTTTCTTCTCAGCATATATTTTATTAAAATACTCTTAATTATCAGAAATTTACTACCCACAAAAGATTTCCCTTTAATAAACCTGAATTAAATTTTAGTCGCATATATATTGATCCTTAACCACTGTGCCCAGAAGATAATTTTGATATTTTTGGGTATAATTTGGGTGCTAAAATTTCGCATGAATGAGTGAGTGAGTGTTCTCTGACTGATTCTCGAATACGCCGAAATGAAGCGTGCCAGTGCCAATGGGTTTTTGTCTTCTCGCTCAGCGAATTATGCAGAAATTGCAGTGTAAAATTATTTAAAAATAAACACACACATTATGAGCGTTACTCGTTAATTTCTATCCACTGATTTTACGACGAATTTGTGGATCTGTAAAAGGCCTATTAAAAGAGCACAGTTCATTATTATGATTGCAAATAAACGAGCATTCCGGGTAGGGGATTGAAGAGGGTGTAGTTTCAGTTGTGCCAGCTGTTGGACAAACGACTGTCTACAGGGTCATTTGGGGTCTGAGAACTGAACCCGAACCAAAAGATGATGTTCTTCATACCCTCACAGAGGATATTATACATTTTGCACGCAATATGCAACAATTGAACTTTTTACGATTTTAAATAAGTATTTATCCATTTTTTAGCTGTCTCTTGTTGTAACACAACTAGAAGGTATATCTTGGCAAATAGAGTATTGTATCTTTGGCTATTTCTGACTAGTTTTATGAGGCCCCCAAAGTCTCGTGTCATGAATCTGCTTACAGAAAAGTTTAGCCATCGGTTGTGCCTGTTGCTATTCTTGATGCCGTCTATTGACGTCATTGTTATTACACAAAAACGCATATAGAAAATAGATAGATACATGTCGAGGACGCTGTCGTGCCACTTGGCAAATAGACAGAAAGTCTCTTGCCAAAATTCTCACTTTAATGCAATTAATTTGAATAAAAGAAAACATTAAAAATAAGCAAAAAATTGTGTTTTTATAGATTTTCATGTTGTCGCTCTGTTGCGTTTGGCTATAAATAAAATCTAAGAAAAGCACAACATCATTAGCAACATCATGATGATGATGATGATGATCATTAGCATGAACAATAAATGAAAACGAAAGGCAACGTCATGACCTCGTTCAATTATTGTGATATACTTATTTTCGTATTTTCAGTTTACGTATTTTCAGTTGATTCGTATATAGTTTTTTGCCATCTATAGTTTTCTGTATTTTTCTGGAATTGCAGCTTTCGAGTGCTACGTCTGCAGCTACACGTTGAACCAGAATGATGCCACCTGCATCACGAACGCCAGCGCCGTTGGCGCCATCAACTGCACCAAGAAGTATTGCCTCACGGTGCGGCAGGAGATGATTGTGAGTAGTACTTTGAGAATACTATTAACTCAATCCATTTCAAATGTTGCAAGTTACAATCATGGCACGAACTAGACGAAAGAGACGCGTATTCCCAGTTTAACTCTTCACGTACTTCAACTCAGCCGCAGCTGGTTGATTGCGGCGCAACAATGTGGCATCGACTTCTCCTCATTGTTTTCCTTCAATGCATGACCAAAATGTTGGCAATGGCAACTTTGTTGCCAAACTTCCACTTTTCGCCAGCAAATTAGCAAGACTCACGTAGCCAATGAGGCTATTAAACTAAACTCTTAAGCATACAACGTAATTGAATATATTATGTGCAATGGGCACATGTGGCGTATGAGTAATGGGCGAACATTGCTCGTAACTCCAGAGGTGCCATTTTAAATTATATTTGTAGTGCATGCTGCTCATATTTCTATTTGGGTTGGTAATGCTGAAAATTGAATACCCTAACAATTTGTTATTATTTATTTATTAATTGTTTAATTTGTTTGATTGATAACAATCAACAGAAATAGTTTTCTTTTTAGAATTTAGGTATATTTAAAGTAAGTCTATAAAATTAAATTACATTATTTACAATTTTAAAATTATACGATAATTAAATTTAAATTTGAAATTTATTTATTTTTATTTCTGTCATTGACTGAGATTTATATTCCACTTGTCTCAAAAAGGAGTAGTTACTAGTTAAGTATGCAACTCTTAATTGATAAACTTATGTGCCAAGTGCCATGGAAAATGTAAAGTCGCAGTTTTTGTACCCGCCCAGGGCTCAAAGCAGCAATTTGCACAGAAAGAAAAAAGAAACTGGCATATAAATGGCCAAAGTCAAGCACTTGACTGGGCAGAGAGACCCGCCTCTGGCTGTCTTGGAAAGTCTCACACTTTTCTACATATTTATCAGTTGTTGGAGTCGTAGAACTTCTCTTGTCTCTGTCATGTAATCAGTCGATTGTCTTTATGCAGGAATGTGAATTAGAGATGGGGGGGATTGATTTAAAAATTTTTTTAATTTTTTTTTGTGTTAAAAGGAATGTGAATCCAAAGAAAGGACGAGAAACCACTTCTGTGTTGACATTGAAGCTTTTGTGTTTTAATTTCAAGCACAGCGTCAAATCAGACCAAATAGAACCGCCTCCGAAAATGTGAAGTGCACAAAAAATCCATTACCATAATTTAATGGAAAGCCAGAAAGGCGTATAAGACCACAAAAGCCTCTTGTATAAAGAGCTGAGATACGTAGCATATATAGTTAGTATACTCGTATCTACCTACTCTGTCAACGGTTTTCCTTCTGGCTTTTGGCTAGGCCAAAGTGAACGTTAACTTTATCGTTGTCTGCTGTCGTCACAAATCCGTTTTATTTTTATATACATACTTGTTTTTTTTTTATAAAGAGTTGGGTAAACATTCGCCAGCGCTTCATTAGTCATAAAGCCTTGAACTCTTTGTTATTGAATTTGCCGGATCAAAGTAGCTTTAAGCCGGCATGGAAATGAACAAAAAGTATCTCTGGATAGACCCAACGGCACAAAGAGATACAGCATTGATGCTTCGCATAATGCAATTAAAACTTTATCTTCTCTCCGGCCGAACGAAAGATGCGGAAATTCTCAACTCAACTACTAGCAACAAGTAACAGCTCATGAATACAATTTATATATACACATACCAATTAAATCAATTTATCATAAACAGAAATACGTCATTGTGTATAGAAAATGTTGAAAATTAAGTTGTTTGACTAAAGAAATCAAAGGAAAATTGTGAAAATTTTCAAAAGCACATGAATTTAAAAAATTGCGAAATTTACGGTTGCTTACACTTAAATTCTATTGTCAACGGAAACATAAAGTATGCAACTCAAAGTTTACTTTAAATATAATAAATATTTTAGTATATATTAAGCACATGTCTTTTCCCCATTTGCAAACTTGAAGTATGTGAAAAGTTTACAAAATAAATCGATAGAAAAATGTTAAAAATTTTAATAATGAAAAACATCCGTTGGAAATTTTGCTGATGTATCTTTCCCGTCTCTCGCTTTTCTTTATCTTTACTTTTTTATGCCTGTCGCCTGAAGCATAATGCGAATAAAGTCAAGTTCTTTCTACGTGACTGTGTGGATAAGCCGCTTGTGAGTATGAGTTTGAAAGAATATCAACTGCTAGACAGATTGGCCATAAATCAAAAACGCCTTAAACATTTTACAGATGCTGAACGGAGTCAAATCGGATGCCTCGCTTCGCACCTACTATCGCTCCTGCCAGCAGAATCTTTGCAATGGACACAACGGACGCGTCTACAATTCGAGTGGCCAAATTGGAGGAGCTGCTGGCACTGCGGGTGGCAATCACAATGCCATTATACCTGGAAAAAAGAATGGATGCCTCAAGGCAAGGACAAGCATCCTTTGCATGCTCTCCACACTGTTGTTGTTGTTGTTGTTGTACGGTACCTGTAATTAGCGTCAAATGCATGCCATGAGATATTGCCAAAAGGATAAGACTCCACTCGTTATACCTTTATATGGCAGCTAAAAAACGCTGAAAATAAAATGCCGACAGCATCCAATTAAAACGCTTTTAGCCAAAGTAAGGTGCTAGAAGAGGAAGAGAGACGGGGAGGGGAGCTAGCTGAAAAATGACCCCGACATTGTTTTTTTTCTATTTTTACATTTCGCCATTGTAACACATTTGACAGCTCAGGAGTTCAACGAGGTCAGCATTCCGTCTAAAACTTCCGTTAACGCCCACATATGTTGGCCATAACTTGCGAAGGGGGGTGGGGCCTTCAATTGCCAGCTAATTACAACAAATTAAATACGCGTTAAAAGCAAACATAAATTCCAGTGAATGGCACATTTCGCTGTCGCTCTCGACTGTCAAATGATTTTGACGACATTTTTATGTACATTTGTAAATTTGTAAATTTCTGTCATGCCAAAAAAAAGAATACAGCTAAAACAACATTCGATGACAAGCTGCAATGAAGTCATGAGCCAGACAACTGTCGTTAAAAGTGAACAGAATCAACAGAAATTGACCAAAAAAAAAAATAAATTACAGGTGTTTGTGCCCCAATCCTTTCAATTATCAACCCCAAACCTCAAATTCTCGTTTCATTAAGATAAAAACAAACTCGGCACTTAGGTGTTGTATTTATTCAAGTTGTTGACAATGCGAAAAGGACTTCAGACTACTTTAGCTAAAGCAAATACCCCATTACTTAATTCCTCGAAGTAAGTACTTAAGTGCGGCAATTGTAGTTGGTCATGCCTCATTGTGGGGCACACTATTAAATCGAGAGTCCGTTAAAAGCCCTTGACGTGTATTTTGCTTAATACTCCAACACAGGATAAATACACGAGTACACTGCAATCGATTACTTGGTAGGGCACCTCACTATCTCAACCATATAAACTGAACTTTGTAGGGTGATTCATGAATCTGAATATCTGCTTAATAAATCAGAACTTTTTGCTAGCAGGCATTGGACTCAATTTACACACACGAGTGTATGTGTGTGAGTGTTTAAGTCAGTGCTTGTTGACTTCACGCATTAAACTAACAACAGTAACAACAGCAACACCAACACCAACAGCAACAACAGCAACAACGACGTTTGTCAGTTGCCGTTGTCGCTGACATTTTGATGTTGCTTTTCGCTTTGCTTTTCGCTCCCTTGACACGCTTTTTGGCACTTTGGAAAAACACGAAAAATGTTTGCATGGCAAACACAACTCGCTGTCATTCCCGACATTCCTCTTCCCATTCCTCCCCCGCTGCAAATGAAAACACAGCAACAGCAATCACAACACGCCCCTTTCCTGTTTTTTTTTTTGCTCTGTTTTCAGTTTTTGAAATTTCTTGCATTTTGCTTGGGTCAGACAGCAATTGCCATTTGAGACTGAAAATCGTGAAGCGACTCGACGACATTTGGCGAATTTCAATCAACCAACTGACATTCATCGAAAATCGAACAATTCTCTCATGTTGCCAAACAAAGATATAATAAAAAGTCCAACAAGTTGCTGAACTTTTATCAAGATCTAGTATATTAAATTTTACATTTACGGATGCAATAAGTTTTGTGTTGACTGACTGAGTGATTGGCAATCAGCAAAAAGTTCGAACTGCGCAATTTTTCCGAAAACTTCATCTCCTTTCCCACTTCTATGATGAAAAGCGTATTCAAATTATGAGCGATTGGCTTTTAATCTATTTTCTAGAAAATTGCATGGAAATTGAATCGATAATTCTGAAAATGCATCCATTGTGTCGGAAACCTTGGCTGATAACTTTGATAATCTAGGGTATTGCATTTTTTTTGTAGCACTTTGCAATTATATATTGTTTTCTTTTTTTTTGTTATTGTTCAGCAGAGCTTTTTATAAACTTTGCTCATCAACAAAAATTTCCGTGAAAACTTTAGCTCTTATTAATTTTTTTGTTCTGGCCTCATTACCTGATTAAGGCACACTTCAGTGCTTATAAATACTACACACACCTACAAAGTAGACAAACAATTAATTTTATGGCAAATTACATTAAGGTACAAGTGCCTGGAAAGAATCTCTTTAATTTCATTGCGGAAACGAAATTTACGCTTAACAAATATTGTCATGCTCCCAATTCAAGAAGAACGTCAGTGATGCGAAATGTGTGTGTTGAAATTTCAGATCGCTGAGATATTTATAACCATATCTACTTCAGAGTAACCACAGGGATTCTCAAGCGACAATGACAGTAAACAAATCGGTCGACATTATAAAAAAAATAAACTCATTAACAATAGTCGACTAGAAAATACTAGTACCGCAAGATTGTAATAAGATTTGACCTAAAAGAACAGAAATATAATTGCAGAGCGGTCTTAACAATTTTATTATGACAATCTATATATATAAAACTCTTTGTCCTGACTCACTGACTGACTCACTGACTGACTCACTGACTGACTCACTGACTGAGAATCAACGTGCAGCCCAAACGGTAAAAGATAGAAAGCTGAAATTTTCACACAACATAGGTGAGATAATTTCATCGTGCAATAAGACGGCGTTTTGCGAAATTCGACTTGTTTTAAAATAAAATTTACAAAAAAAAAAAAACACAACTATAGAATCCATATTATTTTTCTTAATGTCTCAATATTTGGTTCATGATGCACTTTTTTTAAGAAAGAAAGATAAAACAAAATATTTTTTGTTTATTTTTATCACTATCCGCAGATCTATTATTGCCACAAGTGTTTAATCAGTTCTTATCGCTCAATCGAAGATCTTTTTGCTGTATTTTCAGCATTTTCGAGTGCATTTAATTAAATGTTTGCTGGGTGTATTCTTGGGAGATACTTAATTTGTTTTTGGATGGTCGTAAGTTAAAGCGATTGCCAAACTGAGTCCGGTACTGATAAGTAAGCAAGTATCTGTTCATTCTTAGATAGAATAGCTTTGTCCATGTCACTTGAAGTCAATAAGACTGATAACTGAAATTGAAACTTGGCTGATAACTAGCCTTGGGATGTCATTAAAAATGCTATACGATTGAATGATGATCCATTCGCTCCTCGATCGATCAGTGATCAATATGAAAGTGCTTGGCATACTTTTATTGGCTTTGGCAACTGTAAACGCCTTCGCTGCCTTGGGGAATCGGGAAGTTCGCACTGCAGGGGGACGCATCATAAATGGACAGGCTGCGGCTGAGGGTCAGTTCCCCTACCAGGTGGGACTGAGTCTGACCAGTCTCAGCACCGGCGACAACTATTTCTGTGGCGGCGTCATCATTGGCACTGAATGGCTGCTAACTGCCGCCCATTGTACGGCTGAGTAAGTAATCTCATTTATTATTTAATTCAACTTATTAGTTATTAATTAAACTCGTTGCTGCAGTGCGACCGGTGTGCTCGTCTTTTACGGCTCCACGGAGCGACATTCAGCGAAGCTTTATCAGTATGTGCCCAAGTCGAAGTTCATTGAGCATCCGGATTATTCAGTTCGCCCGCTTACCCATGACATAGCCCTGATTAATACGCCAGTGCTGGAATTCAACTTCTACTACAACAAGATTGAGCTGCCCGCCATGTCCAGCAGATACTCCAGCTATGCTGGCCAGCAGGCAGTCGCCTCTGGCTGGGGCTACACCTCTCAGTGGGTCTACGAGACTTCCAATTCGCTGCAGTACGTCACACTCGACATCATCTCTGTGGATGCCTGCCAGAAGATTTACGGAAATGTGACCGCGTCCAGCAAGGTCGTCTGCGTGGCCACGACCGATAAGAAGACAACCTGCAGCGGTGACTCCGGCGGCCCTTTGGTGCTCCTCAGCACGGGCAAACTGGTTGGAGTCACCTCCTTCGGTTCCGTCTACGGCTGTGAGTATGGAGAACCAGCCGGTTTCTCGCGTATTACCAGTTACCTCGACTGGATCAAGGAAACCACTGGCATCTACTATTAAAACTTGGTCTGAGAAGGAAGGTGTCAAGAGCTTGTTTATAACCTCGGATTGAATTTAATTAAAAAACAAAATGTATTATCTGAAATAGTGTAGAAATTTAGACAAAGTGGATTTTTTAAATCAGAATCAAATTAGAGGCCAAAAAATGATAAATTTGAAATTCCCTAAGAAATCGGTTAAGTTTTGAAAAAGTTAAGACAGTTTAAATATTTTGAAAGAGTGTCAAGAAAAGGTGGAAATTTTTGGAAAGAAATAATCTTTCAGATAATGAAATTAGAAGTCATGCGATAATAAAATTGACATTCCTTAAGTAAATCGGTTGAGTTTTGACAAAGCTATGACAGCTTAAAGTTTTTGAAACCAAATTTCATACACCCCTTGAAATTCTTGGGGTTCAGTATATAAAGTAAAGTATACAAAAATATGGGACAGCAATTGTTCAACTGATGTACGAGTTATTTATTTTGGGTATTGCCCAGCCCCCTTTAAATGAGGGGAAGGTTGGGGGCGTAACTCGACGTCTTGTAAGGTGTGTGTGCCACATTATAAATTTACTTCGTTTGTCTTTTACTCAGATATAAATGACTGTGCGACTGAATGTCGAGACTAGTATTCCCAATGGCAGGGAACGGGGAGCGGGATCGGAAGTGACGTTCAATGACTGCGTCGACATTATTTCCATTTAGTTGTCGCTGCGTGCACTAAACTTATCCATTGACGACCGCAATTTGTGGTCCTGTGGCATGAAGACGGGAATGGGTGGGGAGGGAGGAAGGCAGACAGACAGACAGACAGACTGACAATAGTTGGCTCTGTTTAATGCCCAATTGGCATAACAATGGCTGGCCGCAATGGAATTTGCTGCTTGCAGTGCATTGAACCTGCCGTCAGTCCAGAGCGCAATTCGAATTCCTCTGCGACTCAGTCGTTGTCGTTGTCTCCCGATCTCCCCTCTTCGTCTCCCCTCTCCCGATTCCCTTTCTTGATTCCCGACACAAAGCGTCATCGCAACCGGAAACTATGCAGCCATTTTGCTGAGCTATTTTGTCGCTCTCCCTGCGACTTTGTTGTCCCCCTCCTGGGCTATATGAAGTCATAGTCATTATTATTGCACACGCCCAAAGACGTTGTTAATAAACACAAACGCCGAGCACCTTGTCTGGTTATTGAAAGCGTTCACGTTCATCTCTGCATCTCCTCTGCCCTCCGCTTTTGTCTCGGCCGCGTTAAAAATAAATGCAATTTATTGTTGCCCATTTGCCAAAAAGACAAAAAAGGGAAATTCGCCAAAAAAAAAAAAAAATAATAATAATAAATATATTCATGAAAATATGAAAAGAGGGAAGACAGCTCGCAAATTGCACAATCGCAGTGCATGTGTTATAAATTTTAAAGAGAATAAAAAAAGATGTACCATAATAACATAAAAAATATTAAAAATCGAGCATGTCAGCGACAGCAACAACAAAAGATAAAGGCAAAGTCAAAGAAGGCGGAACATTCGACTAAAAGTCGCGTGATTTATGCCTTTGCGAACCAGCCAACAGACAGAACAGAACAGACAAAACGTCGCCCCTCCCCAACCCTCCCTCCCCCTCGCCGACGCCACTGGGAAACTGGAACGAAGAAATTGTGGGCGTGGGCTGCACAATGTAGACCCAAGAGGCACGTCTGCAAATTTGCTCCAAAAAGTCAAGAAAGGTGAAATAGAACCTATAAATATCAAAGTACTTTGAATGTCATAAATAAATTCAATTCATTAAATATTAAATCTAAGAGAGCTTTTATAGAGGTAAATTGTTTATAAATAAACTATAAAATCAATTGCATAAAAAGACAGATAGAAACTTTTATTGAAATTGTAAAATAGATACATAATATACCCTTGAAAGTACTCGTCTTTAAATCGAATTTTCTATGGAACTATATGCTGTGAAGTCTGAAGGATTTGTTTTAATTGATTGCTTTGCTTATTTATAGACACATTCAGCGTTTTCGACCTTTGTAAGATAATTAGACAGCTCACAGACTGAACAGCAAAAAGTCGATTTTCAATTTATGTGGAAAAACATAAACAACTAAATATATGTTTAGTGTAATAATTATTGATGAATACTTTGACCTATTTAAATTTAAATAAAAAAGTGAAAATCAAAGTAGATACGACAACGTCACTTTAGATGTTTGCCGCTTAAATTAAGCGTAATATTTTGTTTGACAAAACGGGCAATGCGCCAGCAGACATTAAATCTTACGAAAGATGTGCTCCTCCTCCAACTCTTAGCACACCTTTCGATAGCACAGCGGCGTCGTCACATAACCGCAAGGGGGCGGCAAGAGATCCATTTGCCGAATGAGGACGCCACTGTGAACATTTGGCAAATGTTGCCAGTTGATGACGTCAAACCCACAAAAGATAAACTGGCGTCCACCTATTTATGTACATATCTGTATGTATGTATATATCGCACTTGGGCACACTTTTGCGCTATTTTAATGATGAACTGGCAACAGATTCAGATTCAAATTCAGATTCAGATACAGATACAGATTCGAGCGCAGTCCGTTGGTCTGGGCGGAACTGAACGTTGTGGGGCACTTCCAGGAAATCCCAGTGAATCATTTGACAAACCGACAAGCCCCAAAGTTGAGGGATTTGTACGGCTCGCCCATGAGGACGGTTGTGTAAACAAAAGTCACTCAAAATTCATGAGCTTTATGCGATTTATAATGCCCGAAAAACTGAAAACTGAGTGACAATGTCTGACTGGAAAAAATGCCAGGAATTTCAACAAGTCGCTGAAATTTCAAATGTGACTCTGTCAATCTATCTATCAATTAGTAATCTGAATAAGTTGGGAATATATTCAAGAATTTAATACAACGAGTTCATATAAATAAGTATTAAATTAAGTATAATGCGGATGTAAGTATGAGTTTAATGCATTGATTGTCGACAAAGATGCTTATGAATGGACCTACCCTATATATACGAGCATGCACATAATTATTTATTTAAGTATTCATTCATATAGTACACAAGTATGAGTGTATTCATATGTATTATTAACTCGCTGCTGATGATGTTGACAACCAATTAATTTCAGATTGCCCACAACAAAAGCATGTGTCTCACTTCAGTGGCGTCTCTGTTAATTGTTTTTAACGCAAATTGCATAAAAACAAAAATAAATAAAAATGCGATACATTAAAAATGACTTTAAAGTAGCCCAAGACATTTTCAGTTTCAATTATGCCACAACTTGGCTTTCAATCTGAGTGCTTCCCTCAGCTGCAGCAGCAGCATCTGACGTCAGCAAACATATCTATTTTTTGTTGTCCTATGGATTCGAATATTACGAGTGTATTCGTACCATGAATCTGCCTGCTCAGCATCTCCATTCGATGTGAGGCAATGCAGTGCACAGTTCATTGACATGACTATAAATTTTGTCGCCACGAAAATAGTTTTTCTTGTTTTTCTGCTTTTTCTCACTTTCCAACTGCGCTATTTTCCGAGCTGTTGCACAATTTGGTGGTTTGCTTTTCATTCGTCTTATTACGAACAAGCAAAACTAACAAAATGTAAATGTGTTCAAATAGCAGATACCCTGTAAATATCAGTCATTGGTCTCCCATTTCGCTTTTTTTTTGAATGTTAAATAATATTTTTGAATTACAATTGTATAAAGTTTCTTGTCGCTTTCGCTTGAATTTCACTTAAATTTCATACAAAGCAATTTCTGTGGCACCCCTGATTCTACGAACTAGTTAAATTTGTATTACCATGAATAAATTTGTGACTAAATAAACGATTCTTTATTCAAACATGTTCTTAATTGAATTTATTTCATACTTTCAAACTGTAGTTTGTTGTTGAAGCTTTTTGAAGCTTTCTCTTGAAATTGACATAGATTTCAAATTTTAAATTCAAGCGAAAGCGATGTCTGTGGTATCCCTGATAGTATAATATACTTTTGGTACAATAGTGGTTGCTTCTTTCAGTTGGTTCATACGAATATGTTATGAATAGCAGCAAACAAAGCTATTTAGGTTGATGGCATAGCATTTCCATGTGACATTGGAAAATATTGAAATACTTTGTTTGTGGATACAATATGTACATATGTACATTGTGGCCAAAGTGCACTCGCTGCACATTGTGGCGAGTTAATTAAAAATGTGCGCACAGTTGTGCCAACAACAATGTTCGAGTAATTAAAACTAAAACGAGACTCGACCCAGAAACCCAAAATCCAGAAAGTCAGTTAACAAATTTGTATTGCAAAAGAAGGTTATCCAATTTGTTTACGAAAAACGAAAAAATAACATTGATTTTATCTCCTACGAATTTCCGTGTTTTACTGTGTGCAGACTGGCCAGATTGTCTCCCATACATACATATGAATATATATTCACAAATGTTGCATATTGCAGAATTCGAATCACAATTTCATGCACTGCATGTTTCACTCATATTTATTTAAAGATTCTTTTAACTGAGTCAATGCAAAGCGTGGGAGGAAACAACTTAAATTGCAACAGCATTTTAATGAGCAGCACAACTAAAAATATAAAATATTTTACATAAACTATAAAAAAAATACTATTTTCTATGCTGACAAGTGAAAAGATATGGAAATGAAACTGAAAGTCTTTGCAAAAATAAATGAATTGCGAATAGTCGGATATTTGGCGTGGGCCGATGGCCAAACGTTGCAAGGAGTCAATGCGCTCATTAGCCAGGCCAAAACACAATAAATCAACGGCAATAGAAGCTTGTCAGAGCCAAAAACAGCCAACAGCCAGCAGCTACTCAATTCGATGACAATTGCAATTGGACAAAAATTATAGCGACAATTGTCAGAATATTTGTTGAGGGGTGTCTAACCTCATGCAAAGTTAGATAAACAACTTGAAGGAGACTAACAATGAATCGTTGTTGTCTGTGGCTAATTGACGTCTCTCTGTCTTGGCTAATTTGCATTGAACACTTTCGCTTGTCACGGAAGTGGCCTAAACCACAACAAGGAGACCCTGTTCTTGGCCAAGAGGCCAACCATGAATATTCGTATTGCCAATTGAAGCAATTTGTCAAATTTGGCAACACAACCGATGATGAATTCGCCACGGGCAAGGACGCATTCTGGCCAAGTCCATTAAACTCAAAAACAAGTACAAATCTGCAACTGTGGAGAGCAAATGCTTTCGCTAATGCCAAAAGCTTAAATAGCACTTTCTGATAACTGAAAGATACTCGTACTCGTAATAATGTACGGCAATAAAGTTAAATAAAGTGCTTTGCTCCAGCAAATTTCAATGTTTCACAGCTTTATTGCTGAGCTGCTTTATTGCCAGCGCATTTACAAAGCACAAAGCGAAATCAAAACACAATCTTCTCTGCTTTTTAGCATTTCATTCTTTTCTTTTCTCTCTTTTTTCACATTTTAAGCTGCTCTTCAATTCAATTAAGTTGGCAGCTCCACACTATAAATTTTCTCCGTTGGTTGGCAACGCAACCAATTGTGAATTTTGACAGCTTGCAGTGTTAGAATATGCTTAAATATTCGATTGAATAAGTACTGGAAAATAAGTCAGTGAAAATTAAAGTATTTCTGTTGTGACTTGGCAAACTGGTTTCAATTATTATATTTTATAACAAACTTTATTTAATATTTATATTAATATATTTCCAGCCCTCGTTTAAGTACAGTTAAATGCTGCACGTTAATTGAGCGTTTTCCAACACATTTTTTGTGGAGCATTAGTTTATAAACAAACAAGTAGGCGACGTCGAGGCCAAAAATGCCAAAGAGAGATGACTTGCTTAAGAACAGCAGTTGTGGCAACTCATTCTTTCACAAATTTTCGCAGTGAGCAGAGCTCTTGAAAGTAGAAAATAAAAAAAAGTAAAAATTAAATTCCTCTCTTTGAGTCGTTGTGTCGAGCAATCTTTGGTTTTTCGCATTCCCATCTCCGCGCAAGTTGTTCCAAGAGCAGTGTGTAACTGTAACTGTAACTGTAATTGTTAGCCACAAGAAGACACTAAAGAGACAAAAAAGAGACGAAATGGTTCCAGTTACCAAGCCGAACACCAAGGAGGTCCAGTGCCAGCTCGCCACATGTGATGAATCAAAGCAACAACCGGAGGTCATCGTCACCCCCAAAAGTGGACGTGTGGGCATCTTCAATGCCGAGGACTTTCTGTCCCGTGCCCAGATGAACGACAAGATCAACAACATCTTGCGGTCACCCACCAAGGCTCCAAATGGCGTCCGCCAACGCTCCGTGTACACCAACAACAACCCATCGCCGGTAGGTGCAATCAAAGAAAAATAAAACAACAACTGTCAACATTGCCTCAGTGTCAAAGACAGAGAGAGAGAGAGAGAGAGAGAGATAGGGAGACAGAAAGAGAGAGAGAGTGAGAGGGACAGTGTGCCAATTTTTCCTTTTTGCTGACAGATCTGTCCGATTGAAACTACGATTTTCGGAAAAATTTTAAAACGACACCTAGCCGAACAAAATGCATTATTTTTAAATTAATTTGCTTTATCCTTTGTTCATCCTTTTTTAATAGTTCCAAGTCGCTCATAGAATATATCATATACAACTTATGTGTCATTTAATATATTCATTTTCGGATCGCCAAATAACTTTGAAATTTAAAAAAAAATAAAGAGCTAATTCTTTCAATACTGCAGTTATTTTTAAAGCTATGATATTATTATATGAATTATTATTGTATGAATTCATAAGAAAACATTGTTTGACCAGATTTTTTTCTTTTTGGAAAAAATTGGTCCGTTGTCTGTCTTTTTTAATATTATTAATATAAAAAATATTAATAATTTTTAGAATATGTATAAATCTATTTTACTATAAGAATGTCTTCGAAGGAATCCTTCAAATAAGTTTAATCTTTAATTTCCTATTAATTAAATAAATGTAAATAATTGTTAGAATAAAGTATGAAGTACTGTGGTAAGTTCTTTTCATTAATTTATTTTAATTAATTTTACTAGCTAAATATTATTTATATTTTATTTGCCTGATAGTTTCATTGAGTGTCAGTCGTGTTTTTGAACGCCACTTTAGGTTTTCTTCAATGGATTCGGAATAGTTATTTATTCATTTTGATAACTTTTAAATTCGTAATTATTTTTAATGTTCAGATTGCTTTAATGAGTGTGAACGCCAATTTATGTTATCTTCTTGGGATACTCGAAATTTGATTTGTTGTAATTTTAATAAGTTTATTTGCTGTTATTTTCAGCAGTCGTCGATGCGCTTGTCTGGAACAGCTGCTTCGCTATCATCGCGGATGAGCAGCATGTCGCTGAACAGCGGCAGTGCCAGTGTGGGAACCAACACCGCCGTGCTGGCCAAGGAGTGTTCCAGTCAAACCAACGCCAGTGGTGGCGCTGCATCGTATAGGGGCATTGGCCTGGCCATGCATCACTCCCAACCGCTGCTCACAGCGATTGCGCCCGACCTGGAGCCCATTGTCCATGGCACTAAATCGTTAACTGCTCGCTACGCTACTCCCTTTGGGTATGAGAATGGCGGTGCTTATTGTCCGGTAAGGTCTTTTCAAATCACTAAGTAAATTCAATTACATCTGGATGCATTATTTTAGCCACCTCAGCCACAAATGCACCACACTCAGCAGTATCCTTCGCCCATGCCACCACCACCTCATGCCCTGGGACGCGTCAGCTCGCGCACCTTTGAGTTTGAGAACAGCCCACCACCACCACCACCTTGTCCCGGATCCGGTCCGATCGCCATGTCCAACGGCACAATTCAGTTGCGTTTACGCGAAGGTGTCCGGTAAAAAGATCAAATCAAATTTACGTCGCTAAGCTAAATGTCATGTCTCCGATCTTCTCCTCCAGCATTGACATGACTCTGGATAAGGCCGTGCGCGTCCTGAATCAACGCAGCATGGTGGCCGTCTCATTGTCGCGCAATGGCACCAACTCTGCCTTGATCCATCCCAATGGGCGAATCCTGCAGAGCGGCTCGAAGGTGGAAATTGTCACATATGACGGCATGAAAACCAACAACTTTGTGTAAGTAAAAAAAGTTAATAGAAGCATTCTTTAAATTGTACTTCATATTCCTGAGCTGTTTTAAGTTTGATTGAATTGCTTGATTATCTGATTAATCGATAGTATAAGTATTCAGGGCCCGAATCGTGTTGTGCTATTAAATGTGAATTCTTTGGCTATTCCAGGCGTTACGCCAAAATGTGGTACAAGGGTGTGAGCTTCACTAGCGAATCCTGCGCCTTGATTTATCTGGTGGACACCGCTGGAACACGCACAACAACCGACACTTTCACTGACCTGACTAAGGACTACACTCTGGCAGTGTTTTATGAGTGAGTAACTTGCATTTTATACCATATTTTGTACGAGTTCCTAATAAATATAATTAAAAGAATTACTGCAAAAACTAAAAGTCCACTAAAATAACATTAAATAGAATGGAAAAAAGTAAAAGCAAATGCTAGGAAAAATTTACTGCATTAATATCAGTTAAAATGGGCTGTAATATTTCTGAATTTAGTTGAATTTTCTAAATCACTATATTTTATTTAATATTTGCACGAATTTCAATCAAATGTTTTCCAATTTAGTTTTATCTAACTTTTGGCATTTCAATTTATATTCTCCTAATTTTTATTTACTCATTTAGTTATGTTGTAATATTTTTTTTTCCAAATGACACATTTTCTATTTTTATTTCTATTTCTATTTACCATGTTTCCGCCATTTTGCTACTCTTAGTCATAATTCTTATAGGGAATTATTCAATTCATTCATATTTTATTCTGTTTACCATTTTCCCTTTGCATTCACTCTCTGCAGCGACTCACGTCACGGTCCCTCCTTCGTTCCGGATGCACAGGAGGTGATTGCCAAATCCTCGTACAGCTGCGCCGATGACGGCACCGAGATGTACGACATTAATGGCTTTCGCATCATCCAGGCCGCCGATGGCCTGGTTAAGGTAACTCGTCAGCATAACAAGGGCCTGATTCGCACCAGCCCTGGAAATGGATCCGTTACACTGACCACTCTTGGCATTCATTGCACCGCCTCGTTGGGCAAGACATCGCACCTGTTTTTGCGGTAATTACTTTCATAACTTCTTTTTTGTATTACTATTTTTATATTTTCTATATTGTCCTGCAGTCGCAATGAGAAGCGCATGCACTTCGATGGATCCAATTTCATAGTACGCAATGCCGGACACTCGGCCGGATTTAACGAGAATAACCTGCTGATTGTGTATTAACTTGGCTGCACCCTAAACACAAGCGCACACTTCCTGGACACATAGAACTACATATACAGACAGATCCAAATGCAGTATTTAGGGACCGTTACGCTGGCCTAGCTTGGAGAGGGATAATCAGTAAAAAACCACAGAAAAAAAAAATATTAATGAAACGAAAAAAATGAGGCTCGCAAAATGGCGCGAGAAACGTCAAAGATATCCTGATCAATACGTCAATACGTCATGCTAATGCGTGTTAAAAATACTATTCTCATAAGATATGGAAGATTTCGGATGTCTTGCGTTACTCGACGTAAGCACAACGCAACTAAAAAGGAATTCGTTTTTAGTTAAATTTTCATACTCGAACTTTTTGATATCAGTGAGAAAAAAAATAGTATATAACTTTGGGGCGTGTGTCCACTGCCCTGCCTACTAATTGAAAACGCTGGTCAATTTGGCTCATGAGTAGTGCTAGCGTTTTAATTTTTAAGGCTCACTTCAATTCTTTTTGAAAGATAAAAAATTGCACAAATAGTATTTAAACAAAAAAAAAAAATAATAATATTTATAATAATGAAAGCCAAACATATAAAGGAAAGCCTTAAAAATTTTTCACATGCTATCAAAATTGGTAACACAAGGGACGTTTAACGTGTGACATGAGAGACGATGTGTGTATGTTCAACAATTAGTAGGCAGTGGTCTTAAGAGGTGGCTGTCCCTCTGAGCGCTGCACTGAATACGATGATCATGATTCGTGATTCGTGAATAATAATTCGTGACTCGTGATCATGAACCAGTGACAGCGCCAGTGATAAATATAGTTAACAGTTAAATGTTAAGATTAGTTTGTAGTTTTTTGCAATCCCAAAACTGTTCATCCACATCATCAACACGAGAACATTTAAGAAAGTGATAAATATTGTTACATTACGAATATCAAATTCAAAGTGTACACAATACACATTTGAATAGATAAAAAAAAAAGGACACACGAGAAAAGTGATAATAACAAAAGTATTTAAAACAGCTCAAGTACATAAATATTAAGTGGCTGACCTGCTGTGAACATGCATATACGTAAATATATATACACTTTAAGCACACACGCACACCCTATTATTATTATAGGCATAATTATTATAGGCATATACCCGCAACATCAAAAAAAAACAAAACATCGAACTATTTATTTAACTTGGGCTCTTGTTCCAGTTATGCCCAAGTCTCGAGTTGTACAAGCCTTACGACAATCTCCAATACCCCAAATTTACAAGCATGTATAACGAAATTTATGTATGTATCTAAATCTATAAAAAAATTGTACCTTGAATAAATATGTAAGGCATAATGCGAAAGTGTGATAACTAATTGATGAGGTCTTAAACAGCCTCAAGAGCATTAAGTTGCAATTGTAATGCAAATCGAAAGAAAAAAGATCACATTTATAGTCAATTTTACAGATTATTTGTAATTAAAAGTTATGTAAACAAATTTTATTAAATCTAAAGAAATATATTTTTTTTGTAACAAAATATATGAAAATTAACTTTATTCAAGAGAGTTGTCTTTATTTCATATGTTAAATAAACTTGCAAGATGAAAGCCATAACATCTAAAGTTGCCCTGTGGCCCCACCTAAAAGCCATAACAATCATGTGAGTAGCCAAAGGAGACAAAGGATCGTAAATTTCGCAGGAACATTGCACATTCATATACCAAGAACCACGCCCTTAGGGCCAAAACCCTTGGCGCAAATCACGAAACTTTCTTCGCCACAAAGTTGGCCATAAGTCCACAGTTATTTTTAAAGGCTGAAGTCACTTTGCTACCATCTAGTGTGTAATTACAACCGCTTCTTGGAGAACACATTCAACAGGGCCCAGTTTGGGTAATAGTTAAAGCAAAAAAAAAAGGAATTTATTTTTAAGCAAACAATTTAAATGTTTATTATTCCTTGTTGAATAATGTCATTTGCTTATTTTTTAAATGTAATGTATTATTAGTTTTAGCTCAGTTTACCTGCAGACATATCCAAAAACATAGGGAGATGGGATCGGCTGTCATATAGACTAAGGATGCTGAAATGCCTTGCGTGGGGGCAGAGTTAAGTTCAAGTTGAAGCTGATGGTCTTGAGGTTGAAGTGGATGCTGAAGTTGCTGATTGCTGTTGATAAAGTTTATTGGATAATGCTTTGCCAGCAATGTTCGGTTCTGTCATAAGAAGAGAGTGGAGCCAATGTTAAATAGAAAGGCCAACAACAACACAAGATACATTGCGCAGCAGCTACTTGAAGCGAGAAGTGAGAGGTGCAAATACTTAACAGCAGTTGGAGAATCAGCAATAACAACAACAACAACTATAACTACTGACTACTGCCTAAATTGTATTTAATTGTGAGTTAATTGTAGATGCGTGAATGATTATTGAGTATTCGTTGTGTCAGTGTAAATGTGTGTGCGTTGATAATAAACAGAGTTCGAGGGCAGCCAACCGAATCGTACCAAAGGGAGTCTCATCTACACTGATAAAAAAATTGCACAATTTTTGACTGAAATAATCCTAGAAATATACAGATCAACTTTTTTTATAATTTTTGTTTTCATCTCAGAAAGCGGAATGCTTAAAAAGAATATTCTTCCTTTTTTTAAGAAACAGTTGTCTTTTATAAGTGTAAAAATTTAGTAAAATAATTTTTAAATTTTTTGTATTTTTCTTAGAAATTGAAGAAATATTTATGGAAAATATTTTTGATTTAGAAACGTTTTCTGTTTTTTTTGTTAGTGTACATTTGTAGTAGCCCAGTTGGCGGCATTCATATCGTTTGCCACATCTCGTTAAGGTCTTTATAAGCGGAATATTCAATGCTCACGCTTGCGTGCCTCTTTCGAAGCACACAGCGGGAAGGAATGTCAAGGGAAGTTGTTAAAGCTGAAGGATCTAGGGGGCCACGACATGGACATCCACGCCTGTGTTCAACATCAAACGCGTTTCACACTTAATTGGGCATAAAATTAAATCAGAATTGATTAAAACACTTGAATGACAACGAAAAGAAACATCAGCAGCGGCGGCAGCAACAACAGCAACTCAAACAACATCGACAGCCGCTTTGACATGTCTTCCCCCTCCCTCCTACTGACTCAATTTTCCGAACTGTGCAGCAAAAGTTTTTTTTGGCTTTGGGTTTCCCAGCTGACGCATCGATATCGACCCCGTTTCCTACCAACTTTAACCCGGCATTAGTCAACTTGGGCCACCAATCCACACAGCTAAAAAAAAATTAGTAAAAACCAGGACAAGCTTTTAGGGCGTGGCCAGATGACTGCCTAGGGAGCCCACTAATTGCACTCCTTGACGGTCTGCTCTGACCAAAGTTTATGGAATTCAATTTCCGTTTTAAGTCACTGCTGAGAAACAGAAACAAATTACACGGATCGGCCTTAAATCAATTTGATTCATTACAATTTGATGTGCTGTCAATTATCGTAGTACTGCGCTGATTATCATGCTCCAGACACATTCCATTGAATTTTAATTCATGACTGTAAAATACGAGTCCAAAGCGAGTCCATTTGCATGCCAAAGCAGACGAGAGACAATTTTCAGTTTCACTTCCGGAAAATCCAATGTGGAGTGCTTAGTTGGACTGAAGCACCCAGAAGGATATTCGTGAAAGCAAGTAGAGAGATTTGAGAACGAATTTTGTGCTGATTGCGAAGATAGAAATTTTTTGTAGCTCTCGACAGACTGCATTTTTTTTAAGAGTCATCATTAAAATGTAACATGTCTGCACTACATTTACTTTTATGAATAATAAGTGCTCAAGTATGAGATACTCGTTTACCTGATTCTGCTGCTTAAGCGAACAGTCAAAGAAGCAACCACACTTTTTTTTTACAAGTAAAGTTTGTCCATACTAAAGGACTTCCCTTCTTTATACATAAATATAAGGAATGTGAGTTGAGATTGAGATTGAGGGGGATTTGGATTTTGAGAAACGATGTCGGCTGTTTGTGTGGCAACCGTCAATCAAATAAATCAAAGAGGTTCACGAATTTAGGTGACTCTGTGGCAACTTTGATGGAAGCTTCAGGTTGTGAAGAAGCTTAAGTAAAGGAAAAGGAACAGGATCAAAGTGAGCTGTCAACGCCGTTCAAGGTCCTTCTGTTTCGCCTTAGTGAAGAGGGCAATTTAAGTTACGGCAGATAACTTGCTTATGTTATTTTACCACTTTCTACTTGTGCCGTGATTTAGTGCTAAGGTGAATACTCGTGACATATGAGCAACAAATTGTACTACAGATGCCAAGGAATTGGGTTCAAAGTGTGCCTGGGGGTGATGTGAGTACAAGTTCAAGTTCAAGTTAAGAGACAAGTAATACAACAGTTATTGGTGCTTATTTAAGGCGGCTGTCAACGTTTATTGGCATTGTCGCACTGTCATAAATTATGCACAGACAGATTTATGAGCCAATCAATTGTCAGTTTACTTAGAGTTATTGACATATTGAAATACTGACTGCGCCTTCAATTAGCATAATTAAAATCAGCCCCAAATCAATTAAATCACTTCAACTCAATCTGATTAGCTAATCAGATTACATTTCATCGATTCCTCGTTTAGCCAATGCGGATTCTCTAGCTTTGCAGGTATCGTTGCACTAGTAATTACAATTAGATCTATGCCTCTCTCTCTCTCTCTCTCTCTCTCTCTTTCAACCTTCAAAAATTCCTCTAGAAGAACAAAATACCAAATTCCAAAATCCAATTCCATTTGGCACACTTGGCAATCTCGTTGCAGAGGGAACGTGACACGAACAACAATAAATTTTTCAGAAAATATTCATGACTTTCTTTTTATTTGTCCACAATTTCATTTAGATTGTAAATAACTTTAAGAGCCATCGAAATATTTTGACTTTTCAAACATTTTATTTGCATATAAGCTAGGGATTTAAATCCAGTTGAAGAAGAAATTTCAATAGATTATTTATATATATTTTATATATAAGAATTCAGTAGAAAATTTGTAGAATTTGAGATGCTCTTTGTAGAATTTTTAGTCGCTCAACATAATAGAATAATAAAAAAAAAATGAAACTTAATAAAATAAATGAAATAAATATTTAAAATCTGTCGTTGTGGGACAATCATTAAATTTATGTTCAATTTGTAGAATTTTTAGTCGCTCAACAAAATAGAATAACAAAAAAAAAAAAAAATGAAAATTAATAAAATAAATTAAATAAACATTTAAAATCTGTCGTTGTGGGACAATCATTAAATTTATGTTCAATTTATCTTAGCAGCTATGATAGTTATTTTTTGATTAAATTGAACTTGAACTAAACGTTTTATTCATAGGTAAAACTCAAGTTAAGAAGTCAAACGCACTCGGTAGAAATTCCAGCATAATTTTGTGGACAACCATAACACGAAGAAGAAGAAGAAGATAGTTCGATCTGCATGTGATTGTTAGTAAATATGTATGTTTAATGCATCGACGTTGGCAAACAATATTTCTTAGGTTTCCATTGGTATCTTGACAACTCTGCATATGGCACATTTTACATGAGAACTTTGAGAGTTTCCCTTTCTCTGGTTTCCTTGCAACCGATGTTTGTCTGCCATTGAAGGCGACGTAGCGGTAAATTGTGGCAAGGACCACAGGGTCTCTTAATTAAGTCGCATATCCAACATGTCACTGCACAATAAACTCCTGATTCCTGTTTCCCTTCTTCTCCCATCCCTTTCCTTCCCAGTGTTCCTTTTTGAAGTGGTCTGTCTATTGCAATTCATGAGTTTGGTTACTTGGAACATAATCCATATTAATTCTCATTAAAATTCATTAACATGTTATGTCTGGTGTTTAATATTCACTTGTTCAACAGTTCACCTTTTCAGTTGTTCACCTGAAGAGTTTGCTTCTTCTGCTCCCCGCCCTTCTGACACTTATCGTTATCGTTTGGCCCAGCGATTCAATTAAGTCTAATGGTAAAATGTTGTTAAGCAATTAAATTGCTTTCGTTTTTGCCGCTTTTCCCTCTCAATTGACAATACTACGCAATATCCCCGCCCATTTAAATCAAATTACAAGAGCACAGAAAATCCACTGCAAACTTTACTATAAAATTGTATATGGCTCCCATGACAGCAACTACAATTTCAATGTAATAAATAAATAGATAAAAAGAGTACAAATAATAAGTTTGATGCCAAGTTTTTTTCACAAACGTACTTGACATTTCGAATAGCTGAGCATTTAAGTTCCCTTTTTTTTCGCGTTGAAAAGTGAAGCTGTAATTTTATATTTGTCAAGTCATCTAAAAAATAGGCAAATGTATGGACTAATAAAATGCTCAATTTCTTACATTTTACACTCAACGAATGACATTTATCGGCACATTTAAAATTGTATAATTTGAAAGTAAAAGTGCTCAAACAAATGGGCTCAGTTGGATGACATGTGGGAATTGAAATTTATTGGGGAAATAAATTCAGCAAACATTGTATAGCATACTTCCTGGGGCACTATTAAGTATTCATATCTGTTGTACATTTATTTAACTTTTGAGTGGATTTAATAATTGCACTTTACTTGTAGAAATCTAATACCACAGTGCTAAGAATTTGCAGATGATTGTTGAATTATTGAGTTTACTTTTCATATTTGTAAAAATTGCTGGCATGAATTGAATTGTAATAAGCGTGCTTTATTAGTTTTCTTGATATAGCAGTTGAGATACTAACCAGCTTAAGAGTGGGAACAATATATATAAATTTGATGGCAATTGCAGGTATTAAGCTGTAAGCCGAGATACATGCCACAAGAGTTACAAAGTTACAATGATTAAATTGTACTCACATGGTGGCCATTGATGTGGTTGCCATCAGTAGCTGCTTGTCTGCCGCCTCCTCGTCCTTTTCCTCCTCCTCCTCGTCCTGAACCAGATCCTCCGTTTGCTGGCTGTTGGGGCTTATGGTGTGGACTAGTGGGCGCCAACTGTTGGGTGGTGGTGGTGTTGGAAGTGGTGCTGGTTGTGCTGTATCTATCGATGCGCCCGCTAACGTTGCAGGACAACGGGGAGGCGGGTGGCGGAGTGGGTGGCGGTTGTGGAATTGAGGGGCCCGTTCTGTTGCGTAAACGGGCCAATGCACTCCGTAAGCCCTCCGTATTGTCTTTGTCGGGCCCCTTTCCAAATGAAATGCATCCGCAGAGCACTTTGAGCCGCGATCCTTACAATTCAGCGGCCTCCAATTGCTCTCGCTTAATTGATTTAATTTCAAGTGTCTCTCGTGAACGCTTTACAGTTTATCTATGTCTCGTATTTATGAACTTTCCAATCAAAACAGTTTCAGCTCTATTAATATTTATTTTGCTGAATTCAAACACACACACTAGACCATAATTGGCTCGAAGCCGATGAAACTCTTACAATATTTAAAGACCTCTTAATATTCAGAACAACTACTTGATTTAAACTATTTAAAACCGAGTGGTTGTTGTCCATTTTCAATTCAATAAACTGCAATAAAAACAGAAATGATTTTGATTAGAATCTATTTAAAATATAAATAAATTTTTTTTATTTATTTAAAATCAGCGAAGGCCCTCAGGCTTAAGCCGAATCTTTAAAATAAACAATTTTGCATTTTAAATATTTTATATTACAAATATTTAAATCTGATTACATAAGAAGAGCATAATTTTCAGTTGATTGTAAATTTGACTCTCTGATTTTGTTGCAAGTGAAACTTGTTGCTCTAACTAAAAGACCCCAATTGGTTTGTTGCCTAGACCCAATTATAAAATGTAGAAATTGTTTAAAAGTCTTCAAAAAAAAAAACCTCACAAGATCAATGCAAAGTTGTGCTCGTGTTTTGCGAAAAAACTTCTGCTAGTTACAATGGTGGCAGACAATAAAAAAAAAAGCGTTACAAAAAGAGTAAGGAGAAGGTAAGGAAAAGGTGTGCCTCCCAGACCTTTGTTGCTATTTTAGTTAAGGCTCAAGGATTTTTGCAACTGACAAACTGAACAGAATGCGTCGCGACACAAATACCCTTTCAAAAGAGGGTATAAAAATAAGTCTGAGTATAAGAACATGTTTTGAGCTCTAGAAAACTATTTAAACTAATTTGTTTGCTGACTGAGTCAGCTGAGAATTGGCTTCGGCAGCTCTGTATCTAAGCCCAGCTGGGTATCTGAGGACATGAAATATGCAAAGCGACAGCTGTTGTCTATATGCAACCGCAGGCAGTGAGGAAGGAAGGCTGGAAGGTTGTCGAGGTGGCAAGTGGCAAAAGGGCGAATACAAACAAACTTGACAAATGTCTCATATGCATACAACGTACACCTGTCACACCTACACAACAATACCCAGACAAATACACACACACACACACACACAATCAGACAAAAGTCGTTTTTTACGACACTTTTTTGTTTGCCTGCGGCAGGGAAAGCTATAAAAACAGTTGCACGTTGTGTTCTGTTCTGTACAGTCTGACTGCCAAAAGGATGCTCTTATTACCGGCTGTTTAAACTGAGCACACGCCCCCTTTCGTCCTGGCAATAACTATGATATGATACTTTTATATACTCGAAACTTTGAATTTTGGGAATTACATTTGTCGTATGCCAATGTCAGCTTATTCTCAGCTGTTTGAACATGATTTATGGCCATGCTAAATACTTAAAGTGGCTCATAAAATGTGGTCAAAGCTGGTTATTTGGTAATGACTTTAGTCAACTTAATGCCTTGCAGGTTAACGTCAATTTATTTGACCAAAATAAGCCAAGAAGCCAACGGCTAAGACGCCGTTTTGACCAACACAAAAAATGTGAAAATGTGGAAGACGAAACAATGTTAAATGAAATCATTTTGCGGCTATTTTCTAAAATCTTTTTTTGCAAATTCATCATAGCAATTGTGTGTGTGTGTTTGTGGGTGTAAGGAGGTGTGTTTGAGGGTGTTGACTTGCTCGTTTCAAAAGCAATTTACTCGCATTGTTGTAGCTGTTTGCTACGCAGCAATTATTTTCTCATATTACGCATACGCAGCGCGTGCCCAATTCACTGTTTACAGATTTACGAGTCTCTCATGCTCATCATACACAATTTTCTATTAAATTTCTATTCTTTTTTGTTGAATGACTTTTCGTATTTAAGCCAACGAAGCCAAACAGAGCCGCAAATTGCTGGCCACAATTTGTGTGACTCAAGTGCTTGGCTGGCAATATTATCATTATTTTTTTTGGCAAAAATCTAAGAGTTTCTGATGCTGCAACAAATTAACTTTGAAGCCAGACTCCCAAGTGATATGAAGGCAAATTTGTAACAAAATCTACTTTGCCATCGCCTAAGGGCATTTACATCGTCACCATTCGCCATCTTGTTTATGCATAATTTCTCATTTCATTTCAGCAGCAATGGAAAAAAATAAAACAAATTGAATGCAACAACAACAATAGCAATTGTTAACAACATATGTATATGAATATTTACCGATTTTATACAATACATATTTAATCAAATATTATGAGTGCTCCACAGTCAACATGAGCATAACTCATACGCAGCGTTGGCCTCAGCATATTTGAGATATAATAACAATAATAATCATCAGCTCCTTATCATCATCATGGCAACGCCAGCATTCAATAAATTTCATATTCAGTGCATAGATTCGGTTATTATTATTATTATTTACAGGTTTTGACAATGCGGATTTGATTGATGTTTGACTCATTATGGGTTAGAAACATGTGTGTTCCACCAGCTAAAATTGAAGTCCTGATTGTGGGAAGAAAAGGCAACGCTACGTTTGGGCTCATAAATCAAAAATTAAGTAGCGACAACACTGAAGATATAAAAGTTTTTTCATTATCTTCTGCGTGTCTGCATCACCTGGTATCCAAGATGCTTTCGAGTGGAAAAAACTCGTTAGCATTTCAAACATGTTTATTACAATGTATGGAATATGTACATTTTACGATTAAATTTAATTACACAAATAAATGCAATTTTAATGAATTCGATTGGATAAGCGAAAGCTTCATTAGGGAGTCATTCGTCGACTGCCAATTAGTGAAGCTTAGTTCTAGGAATTTGACAAATAGCAATTTCAATTCATTTATCAATTTCATATTTAACTAGAAAAAATAAACATGGTATAAATTAAAACGCAATTGTAAATGCTACGAGTATTTTTCAAGCTTCGATAAACAGCCAATTATTATATGGGAAAATTGTTATATCTGATTTATTTCACTTTTTAAATTTAACAATCTTCTGTTGCAGTCAACATGTTTGACTTATTTTGTGACACACTTTTAATGTAATCAAATGAAATTAATTTCGCTGACACACCCTGAAATGCATGTGCTCTAAGGCGAAAGGCCATTTAATTTGTGGGCGTGGCATTGGGCGCATTACGTGCAAAATTGAGTTTGCACAATAATTCAATTTGGCAAGCACATAAATTTTAGATATGGCGTTAAAAGGATTTCAATACAATTTCACACAGACGACGCCCAAGCTTCAATGCACACACACCCATACACATACACACACACACACATACACTCAAACTCACACATACGACTAAGTGCTCACGCAGTTTGAGGTCTATTGGAAATAAGTGTCATGCTAGAGGAAGCAGAGATTTTGGGGCAACTTCCCCTGATGATGTTGGGCTACAAATTTTCAAGCCAGCCCCGAAAATTAACTCCACGGTGGGCAGAAGGCCACGCACACAGCCAAAGCGAGGCACTTACACATGTCTGCACAGTTGGTTTTACCTCATGGACACTTAATTAAGAGAATATTACGCAGCAGAAGCAGACTTCAGACTCGCTCCACCTTTCGTCGTTAATTTTGTTGGTCTATTTAATAGATATAAACTAGGAGTCTAGGAACTTGGCATATGTTTTAAGGCTTCAAGGTTTGTCTTCCTTTAAATGCAGCTATTAACGACTCTGGCCACAGGATTGTAGACACAATGCCAAACAGTAAATGGAATTCATTGCTTTGTTATTTCTATTGTTGTTGTTGTTGTGATTCCAGTTCGGTGAGTAGGTCATATCAATAACTGAATTCGCAGTGTCATTGGCACTGCGAATGACAACTGAACTGTTGGCCACATTAAATTGATACAAAAGCTGTTTCCTTCTTTCTTATTGTGCAATACCCTGCAGATTTAGCTGGAGGAGTATGTCTGTTGGCTTTGTTATATTTACAGAGGGCTGTGCAGTCAAATTCCTTTTTAAAAAGTATTAATTAATGTATTAATTTCAAACTGAATTAAAAAAAATACTTTTACATTGTAATTCAATAATTTTAAATTTTTTGAAAATTTATTAAAGTCGACTACAATCTGTATATGATTTTTCTCGTGTTTTTTTTTGTTGATGTTTTTTCTCCAGTTTTTTTGCAAATTGATTCAAGGAATCCACAACAGATGAGCCCACACACAATCCCATTGCGATTGCGACACGTTGCATAAATGCCTCTTGAATCGACTTCTATTGTTCTATTCCCCGCTTTCTAAATGCTACATCGAATGACTTGCTGACTAACTTGGTTTCTAGCAAAAAAAGTAAAAATATAAAAGGGGGCTCAAACAATTCCAAATAGCCACTGTGCAAAGGGCAGAAAAAAAACAGAAACGAGCCACAAATTGAATGAGGCTGTCAATCAATGTGGTTGTTGGTCTTTCATGGATATCTGTATTTGTAGATAAAAGCCTTTTTTACCTTGTAGTTGATGAGTACTCGTATGCTGAGGTTTAATGCTATCCAAGGTACGAGTATTTCCAGGGTAGGACGACCCTCTGGCGAGTCAATAGCAAAGCAAATGACTGACCAATGCAGACACTCCATTGGAGGTCAGTTTATGGGTTAAGCTCGGCCATTAAGCAACATAGATGCGCAGTTTATGGCAGCAGCCATCTGAGCCCAGTTGCCCCAACAAGGACACTTTGGCACTGAGAATGGATCAGTGTTAATTCTCAGTGCAAAATGTTGGATAAATTGCAATACTTCCATTTCCAGACTCATTCAACTGGGAGCAATGCATCCTGATGGTAACATAAACTTGGCCAAGAACATTGCTATTATGGCCAAAAGACTGTGAGTCAAACTATTTATGTGCACATTTGCATTGCCAAAACTTTAAATGTGCCAAGTTGGGGTTATTGCCCCTCTTGTTGCAATATGACAATAATGCGGTTAAATTTTGGATGTCAAGACGAGTCAATGACTTTATTGATGACCCCATTAATACATAAACTCTCACTTAACCCTTCTCGGCATCATTATTATTAAAGATCTCTTCTGCTTGCATAGTAAGCACAACTATAGACAGGAATTTAAGGATTTCAAGTAGTCGAATTTACGCATAATTTCTGAATTTTAATGGAATTTTAAATAAAGTCCAAAGGGTGAATTGTGAAGCAACCTCTCATATTCCTGATTACTTTACCAGCCTGCAGTTCTGGAGCATTAATTAATTAAATGTCATAGTACAGTATATTTCGAAGAAAAGAACAAGCGAACAAGCAGGAAATGCGGAAAAGAAAATGAGAAATAAGTGTATGCAGGCAGGCTTTGTGTTGTTGTTGTTTTTCTTCTTTGGGCGGTCAGTTGGAAAAATAGCATTTAAATTCAGAAACCGTGGCCGGAGAAGCTAAAGAGCAGGGAGCAAGCAAAGGACCTTTTGGAACTGACGTGCGGGAATTAAGCGATGCAATCAAAGCGCCGGCTTATTGTACATTACACAGTTGTAATTGAAGAGACTTTAAGACTGTCCCTATCAAATATGATTCTATGCATCCAATCAGGCAAATCCGGTTAAATTTTGCAGCAATTACTGTGGTAAGTGATGCATGGCAAAAGCTTTTGATGGAAGCTGTCTGTGTCAGGTAGAAACACACCTGAATGACATCAAACAGCTGCTCATAAATCACTGGCAAATCAGCAAATGCTTGACATGACTTCATTAAAAAGCAGAAATCCGTCTACTACCACTTTCTATCCCCCCATGAGCAGCAACCCACAACCCTCACAGTACATGTGAACGAGTCTGTGACACAGTGCGTATGCGTGTTGCCAATGTGAGGACAACAATGGCTGACACTCAAAATTCGACAGCTGCGTTGCCAAACTGCCATTCACGATATCTGCTGACGCGTCTAATACCCTTACATTCACTTGATTTTCCGTAAGTCTGTAAGTCTGTACCTCAAGTAAATGGTATGGAGTAAAAAATTTCATTTTCCTTTTTAAATACTTCAACATTTTCTGTATCCAATGACAATATTCAAATTCTGTCTACTGTTTCTAGTCCTTTCACAGTGCTAATGAATGCCAAAATAAACAACGGCAATGCAATTAACTCTCTTCAGTTCAAGTTTGTTTTGTCAGCAGTAAAACAAACAAAATATTTTCAGAACAGAGGTAAAGCAATCTCCGCTTATTAATATGTCTGGAGCAACATTTCTAATTTGCCCACATTCGTTTTGTTTGTGGTTTTTTTGTTAAGTTGTATTTTTTTTTATTCTAAAAAGTCTTTTGTGTCATTGTCTACAAAACACGAATGTGCGAGTATTTGTAAGTATTTCCTTTCTTTTGTCATTGTTGTTCTCGACAATAGCTGGACTTCTTCTATAACATGCCTAACACTGCCTGCAACTGTCAACATATTTTATAGACTTTTGTGACGCATTCACTTCCATACTGCCGTACAACATATGGGCAAAAGCATTTCTAATACTAGTACTTGCAAAATGATATTGTGCTGATAATGGGTTTGGTCAACGACCTGCTTATTGCCGGCTTCAATTGGAAAAACAGCAAACACAGCTGTCCCCAAAGTAATGGAATGCCAATGATATCATCACAGAATGCCAAGCATTTGATTGGGTATAAAAACAAATGCGCGAAATACCAAATGGATAACGACTATTTCGAGTATTAGTCGAAGGAAACGCTTTAAATACTCTTTCTCTTACCATTGAACTTTTTCTATTTTCTGAGTAATTTTAATCCACTTTGGAGTAAATTCTACAAAAACATTTAAGCGCATAATGGGATTGCACTTCAATTTAAAATTAAACGAAGAAGAAACGGATGAGAATTAATTCCTAGAACAGATTTTAATATAAACACATATGCATGCTTTTCATACAACTGTCTGCGGAATGCATAAATAGGTTACTTCGTATCGGATTCTGAAAGTAAACCAAACAACAAATAAAAGGGATTACGGAATTTAAACGAATAAAAATAATAAAATAACAAAATACAAAGTGGGGCGGTGGGTGAAGCATTTAGCAAAGACAACAACCTATACTCACATGCTTCAACTGCCGCATAAAAATGCGATTTGATTTATTTGTGTTTTCCCTTTTCTTGTGGTCTTTGTGGTTCAAGTCAGGTTCACTCACACAATTTGATTAATTAAACTAAGATACCGTTTATAAAATTATATAATTTTAATTTTCTAGCTAGGCAGCAATATCATTCTATGCCCATGCTTTGGCAGTAAACAGAAACTAGCACAAGAAGGAACACACACTCTGAGAAACACACACGCGCTCGAAGCTGCCTTAGTTTCTTATGGTATGAGGCTTGCGATTCAGTAGCATTTTTTGATATCAATGTGTTGCCAGAGCTTTGCTGAGCTGCCAAGACGAGACGACCAAAAGCAACGACCGTTCAACTACGACTAACTGAAGCTGAACTGAAAATGAAATGGAAATGCTGAGCCAAGCGTAGTATGTATGTGAGTGAGTGAGTGTGTGTGTGTGTGTGTGTGTGTGTGTGTGTGTGTGTGTGTGTGTGTGTGAAACAACGAGCGATGGCGAAGCATGCGACACACAGCGGGCAGCGCAAAAACAGCGCGAATTTGAGTGGAAAGCCCAGCAGGATAGGATAGGATAGGAAAGGACAGAAAAGGATATAAAAGCACAAGCCAAGCAGCTGACACATATTTTGGCTTTGTTTTGGTTGTGCACATGCGGCGTCGCAGGGGGAGAAATGCTTACAATACGAGTGTAATTTGTGAAGAGGACTTGCCGGCATTTTTCCCATATCTCCTCTCTCTCTTTCTCTCCCTCTCTCTCTTTCTTAGTTCCGCTCAGTGAGAGGCGACGCCTGCGCTCAACATATATCGAGTATTTTTGTTTGTAACAAATTGAAGCGGTGCCTAAATAGCAAATATATTAAGTAAAATCTATATATAAATTTTAATAAATTTAATAAAATTAAAATTATCAATAATATCGGCAAAAAGGCTATAGGACATTGTGACGTCTCAGTCAGGTTTATTTATATATTCAGACGCTCGTGCATTCATTTTATCGATTTCATTTTGACCAATATTCCGATGAACTTTTTGTTTACGAATTGTAGTACAAGCCATGAATGAATGAGAATGAATACATGAAATATACACACATAAAATACAACTGACTATATAACTGCAAATGTGTGTGTGTGTGTGTGAATGCTGTCTCCTTCTCACTTAGGTTGAATGACACTGTGGATTGTATATTGCTTATTTGCCGCTTTATGTCCTCAATTCCAAGCGGGACGCCTTTAGCATATGTATGTATGTGTTGCTATGTAAATGTGAGTGTGTGTGTGTGCTTCGTAGGCCTCTGCGATGTATGAGCGCACTGACAACATCAGTTCGTATTTGCACTGGGAGTTGGAAGGGCGTGACACAGTTCCGTGCATTATAAGCAAATTGGAGCAATGTTTATGGGGAAATCAGCAACGTGCATACTAAGATTGAGTGCCAGAAGAGTTGTTGTGGGGGGAGGTTAATTATGTATGATTAAGTTGTTGCTTTTATCTCATTCAAATATATTTACTTTTTAATTTGTATTTAGTTTTTAATTTGAACTTGATTCTGTTGAACTATGGCGCCCTCTCGCTCTCAGGTTCCTAGCTGATTTGCATTTTGCATTTTTTTAATTTTGCTTTTTTTTCGGAACGCGAAGAGCGAAGAGCACCAAACCAATTTTAAATTAAACTTCATTATTTTACAAACTTTCGTATTTTGTTGCTTTTTGAAAATTGTTTTTCAATTTTTTTTGATTGTTTTTTTTTTGAAAATTTAAAATTGTTTTTATATTTAAGTAAAGTATGCAACAGATTTTAATTGAACGACCCGCCTAGAAGAGTGCATTTTATTTCAGTTTTAATTGCCGCCTCAAAAGTATGCAGCGTAGGTGTAATTATCTGATAAATAGTATGCACGAAAGTATGCTTCACTTTATGCGAATTAAATGACTATTGAAAAATCATAGCATTAGCAATTAAAAAAAAAAAAACAAAATTGAAAATTTTGTAAAATAATTAAGTTCAATCCAAAATTGGATTGGTGCATTTCGCTCAACGCGTGGCAAAGTTGTGTACAAATTTCGAAAAATAAGAAAATTGTAAATTCGAGAAAAATTCAACAAAAATTCTGGTATAATTTTCAAAATTCTAGCTTCAAAATTGAAAAAGTTAAATTTTCCAACTCGGACAAATCCTGTAATTGTCGAATGCGGAATTTTTAAAGTTACAGGAGGTCCATACAAGGACAACAGATTGATTGTAGAATGCTTGATTCAAAAAAGGGGCACTTAATGAAAGTATGCTTTCACTTTTATGCAAATTAAATGACTATTGAGTGTCGGCAATTAAAGTAATCAAGATCTCACTTGTCTCACAAATAATTCATTGATTTATTAAATATTAAACACATATTCTTGATATTTATTTAGGCATACATTGCTGAAGTAAATACACCAAAGTAAAGTGTTTATTAAAAAGCCGCCTCGTCATCTTGGCCATTAACTAATGTTTGTCTTGTCGGTCAAACAGCGGGTTTAATGCAGAGAAGCCGCTAGTCAAAGTCGCACTTTGGATTTAGACGTCAACAAAAGCAGCAGCAAAAAAAAGTCGGGCTGATACGAGTTACAACAATGAGCAGTGAAACGCTGGAAAAAGTTGCCAAGGTACGAGTACAAATTATAAACAATCAAAACTTTTGCTTTAAGTCCCAGTGCTCGCTTTGGACGTGCCCCAACATAGGTTATAGTAATGTAGTTGGCAAAACTTGTCTCAACTTTGACGTCCTGAATGGATTTATGTGAAACGCACTTGTGATTTCAGTTAGTGCTTAAAGGGGTCAATTCGGAAACAAAGTTTAAAATCAAACTGTGTTCACAATTAAGCAACATGCGACAAGTGACCTTTGTTTTGGTTCAGACATCCATAAAACACATTTCAAACTGAAACTTGGAACTAACTTGCCTTTGTAGTATATCTGGAAAGTCTTTGTAGTTTCGTATGAATAATTAGATTGTTTAGGTATTATTAAAACAGTTGCAATTTAAGAAAAATGAATCAACATTATTTAAGAGTGTTTAAAAAAGTAAGAAAGGAAAGATAGATAGAAAAGATACACAGATTAATCCGCTGATTATCCTAAATGTCATTAGAGCATGTTTAAGAAATTCAATTCCGAAAGTGAAATGCGGAACAGATTTCACAATAATATGTGTTTGCATATAAATTGGGCAGATTGAAAACTACAGAAACGATCTTAATTTACTTTTGAAACAAACTCAAAAAATATCTATAAACATATGCCGAAACAATATTATTTGAAATTCTAACGAAAGCTGATAGTCGACATCCCAATGGCAATATGCCGACCCTTGTAGCGCAAAATTTGAGAAAATCGAAGCCCATGCAGATAAGATACGCACATATCGAAACCGACTGGTTTTCGTGTCGCCTATTGAAACATTTGATGACAATTTCAGCTGGCAATTCAGTCGAAGTCCAAGCGTCGCGAGTTGCAGATCGCAAAATACACTCTTCGTCAGTCGATTGATCAAACAGTTGAGAGCGTTCGTTCGGAGAGCAAGTGTTCGCGAGAGAGCGCGAGAGAGTGTGAGAGAGCGTGAGAGCGGGAGAGTGTTGTTTGTTTACCGTATACATAGAAATAAGTATTTAAGCTGGAGCCACTCAAAATTGTAGACAACGTCGACTCAATGAGTAGTGATAAAAATGTGCGGCGTCGCGTCATAACGCCGACAACAGATGCGAGCAACACAGATCCATTGTTGCGACATGGGGAACTGCAACTGGATGATAAGGTGAGCTCATATCACATCATCTATCACATCACATCAAGGGCAATCAAATTAGAACAAGCGTTTGTTCAACTAAATTGCAAATATGTACTTTTCGATAAGATTAACTAACTCCCGAGGTGCAATGTTCGTTCCGAGAGAGAACTGTGTAATTGATTGTACTGAACACTGAATACTGAATAAATATCAAGTTTTGAGTGTTGATTAGACATTTGCTGCAAATTCTATGAAAATATTCACCAGACAAACATTTCCCCTTTATTGCTTATCGCGGCAGCAATAAATGAATAATAAAAAAAAAAATACATTTTCGGTGGCAACACATCACAGTAGACACCTGGCCATGTTGGACAGCCGATAAGATAAAGTCATGATGGATTAAATCTACGACTAATTGTATTTGTATTTGCTAACACAAGTTACTTCATCGAAGGTGTTTTAATTAAAAGCACAAAAAGAATAAAAATGATTCACCTGAAATACCTTCAACCACTTGAGACATTAACCCATGGCAGCCGTCGCTTTTTGCTTTTCTGCAGCAACCCACGGGCTGCGAGCGCGTCTTCATCAGCTACGAGAAGATCAAATGGTACTGGGCACCCGCCTTCATTGGCTTCTGGCTGCTGCTCTATTGTGCGATATCCATACCCGCCTCGAATCACCTGCCACGCCCACTGACCATCAAGGATGAGGCCAAGTATCCGGAGCGTTTCATTGCCGAGCGCGCTGAGATGAATCTGGCGAATCTCGTGGCGCTGGGACCCCGTGTGGTGGGCAGTCGGGAGAACGAGCTGGAGGCCGTCAATGTGATCAGCTCGAGGATGCGAGGATTGCGGGCGGAACTGGGCGCCGTGCATGACATCGAAATTGATGTGCAGGTCGCATCCGGCAGCTACATCCACTGGGAGGCAGTCAACATGTACCAGAGCATTCAGAACATTGTGGTCAAGGTCAGTCCCAAGGGCTCCAAGAGCAACACCTGGGTGCTGGTCAACAGTCACTACGATACGGTTCCCGCGGGTCCTGGTGCTGGCGATGATGGCTCCATGGTGGCCACCATGATGGAAACGATACGTGTGCTCATGAAATCAAAGCACGCCCTCAAGCATCCGGTTGTCTTCCTCTTCAACGGAGCCGAGGAGAATCCCCTGCAGGCCTCGCACGCCTTTATCACCCAACACAAGTGGGCCAAGAACTGCAAGTATGTGATGGATCTTAATTCCCGATTCCTTAGTCTTATATTCCGCCTTCTTCTTTCCACAGAGCTCTGATCAACCTGGACTCGGCGGGCAACGGAGGTCGCGAGATTCTCTTCCAGTCGGGCCCCAATCATCCCTGGCTCATGAAGAGCTATCGCCGTGCCATCAAGCATCCCTATGCCTCGACCCTGGCCGAGGAGATGTTCCAGCACAACTTCATCCCCTCCGACACGGACTTTCGCATCTTCCGTGATCACGGCGCTGTGCCCGGCCTGGACATGGCCTACCAGTACAATGGCTATGTCTACCACACCAAGTTTGATCGTGCCGAAATCTTTCCACGCGGCAGTTTCCAAAACACTGGCGACAATCTTCTGTCGCTCGTTAGGGAGATCTCCAGTGCACCTGAACTGGAGGACACTTCGGTAAGTTGAGACCGATAACATTTTACCAGGAATTAAAACCGAAACGAATATCGGTTTCATTTACGGTTTCGGGTATGTTTGCATTTAGATTTTCGGTTATCGGTTTCGGAAAATCTTAATAAAGGTTTCGGAACGGTGAACCGGTTTTTATATGTTTTGGTCTTGAAATACCGGTAAAGTTTCGGTTCACAACAAAAATTTCTTTGCATAAATATAATTACATATATTAATATCAAAATAATTAAAAAAACCATTACTTTCGTCATGTTTCAATCACACGTTTATTTCTTCAGTTTGATGTATTTTAACTACATTTTAAAAATTTTAATATTTCATAAAAGAAAATGCAAATCCAAATTAAAAATGAAAAATAAAATAGAATAAAAAAAAATCAAAAATAAAATACAAAACTAATCATAAAGTATCAGAGATCGCAAACAAGACTTTTGAGTCGGGAAAAATCGAAACAGTTGCAAATTTTTCGTACAAATTATTTTTAATTTGTTTTTTAAATTTTTAAAATTGCATTTAAAAATTACACCGTATCTCTTATTTGCCATTTATAAAATAACACTTAAACATAATTTTTTTTTTAAGTTTTAATAAAATGCAGATTATTTTAGCATTTTGCTTTCATTTGTTTCTTTTGTTTTTGGATGTATGAAAAACCGAAATTAACCCTGAAACAGTTACTAAACGGTTATTTCGACTTACTGAGTTTCGGTATAAAGGTTTCAGTGAAATGAAAATTTTTTGTTTGTTTTAATTTTAAACGTTTTTACCGGTAAAAGGTTATGGATTCGATTCGGGTTTTAATCACTGCATTTTATATTATATTTTTAATACTATTTCTCGGTTTCTCTTCAGAAACACGCCGAAGGTCACACTGTTTACTACGATGTGATGGGCTGGTTTTTGGTCTTCTACACGGAAACGGAGGGCATCATCCTCAACGTGGTTGTGGCCATCGGAGCAATCGTTGCCTGTGGCCTGGCCATCAAACTGATGTCCAATAACACGGGCTTCAGTCTGAAGAAGATCCTCAAGCACACTCTTCACATGTTCGTTGTGCTGATCCTCTCAGTGGTCGCAGGTGCTGCCTTGACTTTATTCATTGGAGTGCTCATGGATGTGATGCACTTGCCACTATCCTGGTTCACGCACAACTGGATGATGCTGGGACTCTACTTCTGTCCCTTCTTCTTTGGACTGGCCATGGTACCAGCCATGTATTTCCACTACACGAAAGACGTTAGTATTCGGAGTTAGTATACAGAGTGAATTGTTCAGGGATTAATCTGTTGCTTTGCAGGATCGCTTTCCCATTGGACAACGTGTGCAGCTGCTGATGCATTGCCATTGCCTGTTTCTGGCCCTGCTCACCCTCGTCCTGACCATCTGCAGCATCCGCTCGGCCTTTGTCCTCATGCTCACCTGTCTGTTCTACACGGTGGGCGTGGTCTTCAACTTGTCCACCAGTCTGCATAGTCGCAGTAAGTTATCTTGAGAACGTTCTCTTGAACCCTCTACAGACTTGTCCTCCTTTTCAGATGTGGCCTGGATCATTCCACACATTGTGTGCTATGCGCCTCCGTTCGTGTTCTTTGCCTACTTCTCGCACGGCTTCCTGGTCACCTTCATTCCCATGCTCGGCCGGTTTGGTGACAGCGTCAATCCGGAATTGATTTTGGCCGTCTTCAGCGTGGCTGTGGGCCTGCTCACATGTGGCTTTGTGGTGCCAATGCTGCACATGTTCCGCAAGTCCAAGACCATCATCTGCTCCCTCATGGCCATCACCCTCATCTGCATCATCATTGCGGCCACGCCCCTCGGCTTCCCCTACAGACCCGAGACGAGTGTTCAGCGTTTCAACGTATTGGTAAGTGCCATCAGGCTAAATCAATATGGTCAACTCATTTGGGTCTTTGTTTATTCAATAGCATGCTAAACGCACCTTCCACGATGCCAACAACAATATTCGTCGCTCGGAATCTGGATACTTTATTATGCCACAGGACAGACGCACCTATTCCGTCAAGAGTGAGCGCATTTCATATTATCATTAATATTGTAAAATAAATGTAATTATATTTTAGATAAGGTTATCAACATGACGATGGCCAGAGATGTCAAGGATGATTGCAAGAAGGAAACAAACTGCGGCTTGCCTCTGTACAACATGCGCTGGCTCAAGACCAGGTTAGAATTTGTATTTGTTATTTTTTTCGGTTTTCAAATTTAGATATTAAACTCAATTCAATGGCCGTGTTCACCAAAACAAATCGACAAACGCAATCATGATTTCAAATTTTGTAATTATGCTGTCCGAAAATTCATCACCAAAATAGTAGGCTGAAATTCTCTGAATGTGATGCTTTGTTATCGATACAACAAATCGTAATCAACAGAACACAAGATTTGAAAATAAATTGCAGAAAATTAATGAGGAAACCACATTATTAAAACTAATTTGGTATTCTTAAAAAAAGTGCAGACAAGAAGTTGGAATCTGCTTTGAACTTTCTCATATATTGGTTTAATTATTTATTAATACAATATATATTCTATATAATCTGGCCTTTTGCTGAGTTGGTTCCAATTTCATTAAGCAATGATCACCTTTGAGAAAAAAAGAAATAACAACTTTGATTTTGCCTCAAAGCGTTCAGCAGAAGCCCATAAAAAATTGTTTGATTTGTGACACATGATTACTGATTGATTAGTTCTGGATTTGGATATACAACGCTAACTTTTCCCTCTTTGCCAATCCACAGAGCCAGAGGTTTGTGGATTCCCGCCTCGGAGCCAGTGCTGGGCACAGTTCCCGCGCTTAAAGTGATATCCAAAAAGCAAACGACACCTACCAGAATGCGCTTCGAAATGCAACTGTCCGGTCCAGATCATATGGGACTCTATATACAGCCACTGAACAGTGCCCGGGTTGAGCAGTGGTCCTTCCATGAGACACCTTTACGTCTGGTCTTCAAGCCCCCGTATTATATATATTTCTCGTATGGCGTCAACGCGGCTCCGCTGAACTTCTGGGTGGAAGTTGAGGTACTTTCATCACTTGGCAAAAGAATTCCAACATTCGATTAATGACATTTCTCTTACTTTAAAGAAATCGAATGGAATCTGGAGTACGCCTTCACTAGAACTGGGAGTCAGTGGATTTTGGATTCATCACAAGGAGTTGCTCACATCCGATTTTACAAAGTTTGTTAAGAGTTTTCCGAGCTACGTGGATGCAGTGCCTTGGCCCGCGTCCTATGAGACCTGGTTATATTGAGATTATTTGAAATTGATCAGAAATGTTGAATCAACTTTTTGTACACTATATTTTATATGTTTGACGAGACTTAGTATTCAATTAGAAAGAATAAAGCACAAACATATTTGATAATCTAAATAGTTTTTTCTTATCTCACAGGTAAACACTGAGATTACGCTTATATATCAATGTCTTTTTATAGAAAATTAAAAAGTACTCAATTCAATGTTTTGATTTAAACTTGATACATTAAAAATGAATGGTTTTTATATAATGACTTTTGGTTCCCAACTACTGAATTGTAAAAAGATTATAGTATTATTTGGTATAAGAAGCACTTAAATTTAATCAGAACGAAGATTATAAATATGTATATATGTACATATTTGTGTGATATGACATGTGCCTGCCCACAACTGATTAAAAGGTAAATAACCACTAATTTCGATAATATAAGTTACATTTGATTACTTGCCTAAAAATAACTCATATTCTTAAGAGAATTTGCTCAAAAATGTATTTTATTTTTGTTGTTGTGCTTAGCTTTTTCTATTAAATCGTCCATATTATGTGTGAGGCGATGGAAAATATTTTCAACTAGATCCAAGCGCGAGAGCAAGCTGCAAAAGATACTGAATTTAGTTTGTGTTAGTTTATTTTTTATCAGAATACATACGTATCTAGATCCTCCTCTGTTTCCGCATAATATCTGATGAGACGCCTGTGATATAAAGACAATTATTATTATATTATATTAAAGAAACAAATTTACAACTTACAACTCGCGCAGCTTTTTGGCATCCAGCTGCTGATTCAAAGCGTTTCCATCTCTCAATTTTGGATACTTGGGGGCCTTCAGTAAACCATTAGTCACCCTGTACAGTTGCTTCCTGACGTAGTACCAAAAAAAGTTTGGCTTGTAGTCCTCCATCTTTGTGGCTATTCTGAAGGCTAATATGATGACGGCGAGGAACATGTTCTGAATAAATTACCAAATTTAATTTATAGTATAACAATTTTTTGTAGATCAAGTAATTTACCAGTAGCACAAAAAATATTAACACAACGTATGTTAAGAAGAATATGGGAGCGAGAACACGGAAATCATCTTCCAATTTAAAGTAGTTTAAATCTCTGACTATTACACGCACCATAGTCAAAAAGGCTGTGGGAAAATCTTTGAAATTTTCATTGGAGCCACCGAAAAGCATTACACCGAGATTTCCAAATGAAGCGATCGCGATGAAGAACATAACTGCGAACGCAACCAAATCTGTAGCTGCCTGAGGAAATAAATATGTGAACTACAATTGAGATGTTAAATATTGTTACCATTTGCATGGCACGGCCAATTGTTCTAAGCACTGGATTAAAGTTCATAAACTTGAGCGATATCATCCAAGAAAAGAAGACCAAAAATGCCATCAAATCCTGGTGTATCTTGTAGACAAGGACCTCATGATCCAACGGAATAAAGCTGCCTTTAGCATTATTGATAACTTCAAACATGTCTTCCTTGGCAAAGTAATAAATGGAAAAGCCAAGAGATATATGTAGAATCTATTAGATAAATAATTAAAATTTATAGGAGCTGGAAGGTTTGGATTTGGATTGGATTACAAATATTCTGGGTAGATCCAACACAAAAGATAACTCTGAAAAGTAAGTCTTCCACCCATTGAGATATAGTTTCTTGATCTCAACGAAAGTGTAATAGAAATTAATCAAATAAACGATTGCTGCACAAAGCATTAGCATCCAACCTGATGATATGAATGGTGAATTTGCATAGATAAATCCGATTTATAAAGCGAATTAATGAGGCCCGTTGGCATTATCTCGAAAATTAATCTGTAGGTTGAGTAAATTTTATGATAATAAAATATTAATGACCAATAACTTACTTAACACTTTGAAGAGCATTCAAATTCAAATGAATTACGTTAAACTCAAATAAAACGAGACGCGAGTTTCGATCCAGCCATTTAGTATAGTTGAGATGTCGAATAATTGCCCTATTTATATCCTTTTCATAAGTCAAGCTTTGGACATAGCCACCGCTATGATATGTATTCACCTTTCCAATAATAGATGTCACTCCAAGTTCACTCATAGTCTTAAATTTAGATCTGCAGTAAACAGTAAATATAAAATGGAGGGTTATCTCTGTTAGATTAACGATTTACCCCTTATAGACGGGGTAATTGAACTCAACCTCCTTTGAATAGGGCGCCACACAAGTGTTATAGTATCTGAAGAAAGCAGTATTAAGTGGACAGGTTTCATTCCTGACCCGAATCTGTCGCAATCTCGGAGCACCAAGAAGCAAACTCTCATTTAGAATTAGTTTTCCATGAAGGAGAGGTTTTTTATTAACCGTAATGGAATTCCAATTCGAGGACTCATCGCCATGAAACAGATGAATAACCACATATTCCATATAGTTCCAGAAGTCCTCTATGGTGATTACTTCCCTGAATGATATCGTTCTGTTATCCATCATATAATGAGGCCTCTCAAATAAAGTTCTCATGCCAATTGTGAAATGATGAAAACACTCGCTGGTCAAAGAACTGCACACGATTGTCAGACATTTCAGATACAAATAGAATATGGATAGTTGGACCAAGGCACTTTTAGTATCCTCCTCGGATGTATACTGAACTCTGCCGTAGTTTGAATAGAATCTTGACTTTCTCATTTCCTATTATTTCCTTGTATAAATTCCTACTTGAATTACTCAGCCTATTTTGTATTATTTGTAAAGTACTTTCTGCAGTCTAAAGTAAATGCAAGTTAATGAGGGCATAAATATTTATTTCACTTCATTTCAGTTCGGTATTCAGATATATGCCGACATAAAGCTTAATCTCACCACCAACGGTCATCAAACCATAAACAACACCTCCCAAGTTGCCGCAAGCTATCGCCAAATCGTAATCTGCAAGACATACTAACTAACGATTATGGTCGGTGATAAGCCCCAACTTAGCAGCATTCGAATATAGCCCTATTGAATGCTCGACTCTAATTTTGTTAGTTTATTTTATCAGTTGCCCAACGATCGTCTTGTGGATCGGTCGAGTTTCTGTGCCGAGAAAACCTATTAAAGGTAATACCCCAAACTGAACCTTTAATTATATAATCCTGTTGAAATAAAAGTGAGATAAAGAAATATTAATAAATAAACAATAATAAACACACATTTCTATTAATATTCTCTAGATTAAGTTATCGCTCTGATAACACCAGTAAATGCTCAATTCACAAAGTTCATTTCCGTTCGCAGATGTCCTTCTCCAGTTTTGACATCGATGCCGATAAAAAGGGGCCGAAACGAGGGGGCAAGAAATGGCCTTGGTATGGAGCCCCCATCTTTTGTGTGCTTTGGTTCACACTCTTCTATGTGGCGGCCATCCCGAGTTTCTTTTCCTATCCCAAGATGTTGTACGTGCGCGATGAGGCTCATCACCCGGATGAGTTTATCGGCGAGCGGGCCAAAATTCAGCTGGCCGAGTACTCGGCAATTGGTAACAAAATGATGGGATCCATCAACAATGAAGTGCACACAGTGAACTTCATCAAACGGGAGATCGGCAAAATTGTGGAGCAGTCACGCCGAGATCTCTACGAGATTGAATCGGAGGTGCAGTACGCTTCTGGTGCCTTCTATCTGTGGGAGGCAGCTACCAGCTATGACAACGTGTCCAACGTTGTGGTCAAGATCTCGAGGAAGGATTCGCCCAGTGACAAATACTTGCTGGTCAATTGCCACTACGACTCGGAGGTGAAGACTCCGGCAGCTGGAGATGATGGCGTCATGGTTGTCATCATGCTGGAAGCTCTGCGCGTCATTTCTCGCTCCGATCGTGCGCTGGATCATCCCGTGGTGTTTCTCTTCAACGGAGGCGAGGAGTCCAACATGCTGGGCTCACATGGCTTCATCACGAAGCACAGATGGGCGGCCAACTGCAGGTGAGTGCACCTCAAGAGTTCCATTTAGTTTCCATTTAAATGACTTTTATGTTTTGTTAGAGCTCTGATCAATCTGGACTCCACCGGCTCGGGGGGACGCGAAGTGCTGTTCCAAACGGGTCCCAATCATCCGTGGCTCATGAACTACTATCAGAAGCACGCTCCACATCCGTGGTCCATCACACTCGCCGAGGAGTTGTTCCAGAACAACTTTATACCATCCGACACGGACTTTCGCATATTCCGGGACTACGGCAATCTGCCCGGCTTGGATATGGCCCATGCCCTCAATGGTTACATCTACCACACGCAGTACGATAACTTCAAGAACCTGGCCAGGGGCACTTACCAATCCACGGGCGAGAATGTCTTGGCCCTCACCTGGGCCCTGGCCAATGCTCCCGAGCTGGATGACACGGATGCCCACGCCGAGGGACACGCTGTCTTCTTCGACTACCTCGGCTGGTTCATGGTGGTCTACACCGAATCCGCGAGTATCGCCATCAACACAGTCGTATCTGTTGCTGCCCTGATCTCCATTGCCATCTCCATCTACTTCATGACCAGGGACGATGGAGCAGATGCCCCCAAGGCGGTTCTCCTGCGCTTCGGCGTCATCTTCCTGGTCCAGTTGGCCGCCGTGATCATCGCCTGGGCTCTGACCATCCTCGTGGCCGTCTTCATGCACGCCGTTGGCCTGAGTGAATCCTGGTACTATGGCATCTGGATGACTTTTGGCCTGTACTTCTGCACCATGTTCTTTGGACTCGGTCTGTTGCCGGCCTTCTACATCGGCCGGACCAAGGGGAAGACAAACATGAAGCTGAACGAGACAATTGCCTGTTTTATGCATTCCCATTGCATTCTGATTGTCCTGATTTGTGTGATCCTGATGGGAATGAACGTGCGATCCGCTTTCTTTCCCATGTTCGGCTTGTTCTTCTACAGCATCTCAGTCATTCTCCAGTTGATCTTTAAAGTCGTCTTCAAGAGTAAGTGATTGTTAAGCTAATAGTTCTTATTTCTTATTTAATATTTTCTTTATTTATTATACTCGTTACTTATAAAAATAAGAAAAAGGGGATATTGTAATCGTTGCAATGTATGTAACAGGGAGATGGAAGCATCTCCGACTCTATAAAGTACATATATTTTCTTGATCAGCATCAACAGCCGAGTCCGTAAACCGCGATAAGCCCCCACCTAACAGTTTTCAAGATAATAGGAATTTTTTACTAATTAACGTTAACTACTATTGTTACCTATCATCCTACTAAATCGTTACAAGATCGGACAAATAGAAAGGTGGTAATGGCTGTTTAAAGTTTTTAAGCAATGCAAGTGCCTAAAAGCATGCAATAAAAAAAAAATTTTTTTTTTTTGGGAAAAAATTTGGCTTCTCTTCATTTGTCGAATTAATCTTTCGCCTTAAAAAAATATTTTAAAATCATTTAAATAAGTAACGGGTATCCTACAGTCGGGAGCTCGACTATAGCGTGTCCCACTTGTTTTTAATTTGTCTTTACTTCTATAGAGAGCTTCTTTGTGCCCGTTCATTTGCTGTGCCAGGTGGCGCCTTTTCTATTCTACACCTTCCTGAACTATGAGTTTCTGCTGGTCTTTGTGCCAATGCAGGGACGTGACGGTCCCGATAGCAAACCAGATATGCTGCTGGCCTTATTTATTGCCTTGATGACAATGCATTTTGCCGGTTTTATTGTAAGTTCGCCACAAACATTTTTAAATTTTTACTTTTTCAAGTATTAAAATCTTTTTTTAGATACCCATTCTGTTTAAATTCCGCAAATCAAAGATCTTCATCTCAATGTTTGGCGTTATTACGATCATCTTTATCATATTAGCCGCAACTCCAGCGGGTTTCCCCTTCAAGCATGAGGTTGCAGCGCAGCGTTATTATGTTTTGGTAAGATCTATCCAAATATTGAGAGATTGTCTTTTGAAATAGATTAATTATATCCGTAGCACACTCAACGCATTCTGCACAACGAGGATAGTACGACTAAAACGGAGACTGGTTTCTACGTACAACCCGTGGATACACGTTACTCCGAGCTCTATGATACGACCCTCAAGAATGTGGAGCCCCAGAGTTGGCTGAACGATAACTGTGAAAGTGAGCCCTACTGCGGACTGCCACTTTATAGTGGAAGATGGTTGAGTTGGAAGTGAGTTTTAATTTATCACTCATATAAATTCAGTTTCTCAATCATTTTTAATATTTTTCCAGGGACTCTGCTCGTTGGATCTATAGTACGCCGCCAGTTTTCCCTATTCGCACGGAGCTCAATGAAACTTCCCGACAATCTATAAGTGCCAACAAGACGCGAATCGAGTACAGTATAAAGGCAGGCGATCGCATTGTCATTTATATCGATCCCAAGCCCAATGTGAAGATCACCAACTGGTCGGTAGATGAAACAATCTTGAACGATGGACGCCAACCTCCGTATTTTATATACCATGTGTATTCCATGGTCAAGGAACGTTTCAATTTCTGGCTGGAGTTTGAGCATGATGTTGCCAATACAAATGGGCCGTACTTCAAAATGGCCGTGAGTGTGCACTTCCTTTATCATCAGGAGCATTACACGCAGGACTATCGAGACTTTCTTAGCACTTTCCCAGACTGGACATATACGACGGATTGGTTTGCCTCCTACGAGAGTTGGGTGATTTAAAAAACGAATCGTGTAACTTAATAAATTATTTAAAATATATATATTTGAATACAAATTAATTAAATGTATAGTAATTTAGTTTTGGATTTTTCAACAGTTCAAGTTAAATTCTAGTTGTTTAATTTAAATACAATACGTGTCATGGTTTAAAACACTTTGTTCGTTGCATATTCATTTCAGCACTGAGTATGATGAATACAAAAACTTAACAACAGTTCAGACATCATGGCAATCACTCGAAATATGAGTACTGAGAAGTGAGTAGTAGTGGGTAGTGGATACTGGGAAGTGAGTAGTAATATCAAATGTCAAACATTCCAGCTGCTCTTAGAGCTGCCAGCTGGTGTAGGAACCAATCCAGGAGTTCACATGCGCCCAGGCCGGAAACTTGGCCAGGAACTCTCTGTAATCCTCCTCTATGAACATGTCGTCGTGTATTCTGTGTCCCATAATGGCGATTCTAAACGTTAATCCCGACCAATCAGCACTCGCACGCTGTTAAAAAACAATTTCAAAATATAAACATACAATCAAAAGTGAGTGATCAGTTGAAGAAATTACCTCAAATTCCAAATTGAAGCGAAGAGGTGCGGGATCCAATGCATATGACCAGTAAACGTAGTGAGGCGGAGGCAAGTTCTTCTCCAACGGCTCCTTAGTGAATGTCCAATCCACCAGCTTCGCATCAGCCAAGGGCTCAATGAATATACTTGTGTGATGCGGCCCAGAAACCTCTAGACTAAACATAATATTCGTTTCCGAAGTGCTCTCTTTGCCAATGATCCTCAGGCTGGGCAGCTTATCTTTGTTTGGCTCGGGACCAGGTATCCAAAAGCCATTAGGCCTGTCGAATTTGGAATGAGTTACATCAAATAATATCAATTAGAGAACAAATTCTAATTAAAATCTAGTTACTTACACAGCCTTCACCCAACGCGTGCTGTAAATGGGAAATCCGCACATGATTTCCGTATCGCAATCACTGCGATTGGCTTTCGTGTAATCCGTATTCTCGAAGAGAATGCTATCCAGAGACTTGGGATGCCTATCGACGGGCATTACGTAATATCCAGAGTCTGTATGATTCACGGAACTGGCAGCATCGCCATTGTGGAAGGTGCGTGTTGTGTGCTGTAGGAAATACGTATTTCTTATAATTATTTAATTTAAACAATTTATTTATTAATAAAAATAATTGAAAATGTGAGTTATTCCTTGATTTTTAAATGAATATACAATTAGTGTTGAATATTTTTTTTTAGAAGTTAAGCAGTACCCCATATAAAAATGTATATCTAATAAAATACTCACCACCGAGAAGTATCGTTGAACCGCAGTCTTCTCCACATAGGGGAATCCCACGGGCGTGGCAGCCAGAATAATGAAGATCAGCGTGCAGATGCCAAAGAGTGAGATGATGGTCTTTGATTTGCGAAACAGACAGAGCAAGGGCACCAGGAACGGGGACAACAGTAAACAGAACAATGCCGTATATCCTCCAATCAATAGTTCTGGATTTGAGGAACTTTCTCGTCCCTGCATTGGAGCAAAAACAATATAGAAGGCATAGCAACAATAAGCGTAGAACAGGAAGGGCAGAATCTGGAGGATGCAGTGCGGAATAAGCCACAAGAAATCTGAAAATTAAAACAAGAATTAATGAACCAACTAACAAGAAGAGAGATTGCAGGGACTTACTTGTTTTGTGGGCACATGTGGCCATATTGATTAGAACCGAAATCGTGTAGAAGCCAATGCAGATGAGCAGAATGAAAGCAGAGCGAATATTATACGATATCATCAGAATGGTGATCACAGTCAGAATCAGGCAATGTGAGTGCATTAGCAGCTGAATGCCATAACCAAGTGGTAAACCATGCTGAAATAATCATACATTAAATTAACACAATTTATTACAATTTAAATGAGATAAACTCACCTCCTTGGTGCGACTAAAGTAGATGGCGGGCAGAATGCCAAGGCCAAAGAACATGGGGCAGAAGTACAAGCCAAATATCATCCAAGTCTGCGAGAACCAGGACATGGACAAGCCAACGCCGTCGAGGAAAAAGGCTATGGAAATGACCAGGCCAAGACTCAGGCAAACGCCGCACAATTGAAGTGCGGCCAAAATGCCGAACTTGGCAAAGATGCGCCGCCTGAACATTCCCGTATTGCTGGCCATACTCCAGATGTAGACCACGATAGTAACGAGGACCAACACACAGACACAAATGTTGATAATGACGCCCACTGGCTCGGGATAATAGATGAAGAACCAGCCAAGGACATCGAAGAATATCATATGACCCTCGGCATATTTCTGTAAATAAATTGTGATTAAGTATATAATTTATTTAGATTACTTAACCAACTCACGGCAGGATCTTCCAGTTCGGGAGCATTACCCAGTGCCTTGATCAAGCTCAGAAGATTGTCGCCAGTCAATTGGTAAGTGCGTCTGGGAATTATATTGAACCGATCGTACTTTGTGTGATACACATAACCATTAAATACCTGAGCCATATCGAGACCTGTATGAATGTAGAGAATGCTTTGGAGTTATAGCACAAAATATATACATTTGATATCGATTTACCAGGTATTTTCCCAAAGTCGCGAAATATGCGATAATCAGTTTCCGAAGGAATAAAGCCAGCTTGAAACAGTTCCTCGCCAATTGTTGAGGCAAAGGGATGTTCAATGTGTTTTCCATAGTACTGAACAGAAATAAGAGGAAATTAGTGAGTTTTTTAGTTTAGAACAGCGGTGGGCACGCAAGGGCTCCGGGAGCTAGTGGCTGCTCCCAAATTAATTTCTGCTTATTCGCGAGCAAAATAACAACAAGAACATAGGAGCAGCTTTAGTCGAGGCATTTTTGACACATAAAATTTATGACCGTCATAAAAGTGAACAACAACAACATAAGTAATTGGATTCTTAAACTGAATTAATTGAAATTGAATTTGGTACCTTCATTAGCCAAGGATGATCGGGCCCAGACTGAAAGAGAATTTCTCGACCGCCACTGCCAGCTGAATCCAGATTGACCACAGCTCTAAAAGAAGTCAACTGACAATTAGAATGCAGTCGAAGTAAATCCTTGGAAGGGCAACTTACCTGACATTCTTGGCCCAGGGATGCTGAGTGATGAATGCGTGTGAGCCTTGTAGTGGATTCTCCTCGGCGCCGTTGAACAGGAAGATCAGTGAGTAGGTGAGAGGCGTCTCGTACTTGGTGATCACCCGCAGCACCTCCAGCATGATGACACACATCATTCCCGAATCTCCGGCACCAGAGCTGGCGGGGACGGTGTCAAAGTGACTGTTGATCAGCAGAGCCGCCTCACTGGTCGCATTTCTGGGCGAGACCTTGACGACCACATTCTGCACTCTCTGATAGACGTTCACCATGGACCAGAGCAGATAGTTGCCAGAGGCAATCTGCACATCCTTCTGAATGTCAAAGAGATCTGTGCGAGCACCGTCGATGATGTCGCTAATCTCGCCCAGCAGCAACTGGACAGCGACTTGTTCGTTGGCCGCACTGCCCACCACTTTGGGTCCGATCTTCGTCAGCTTTAGCAGAGTACTCTCCGCACGCTCTCCAATAAATTGTCCTGGATCCTGTTGCTCGTCCTGCAGTGTTTTCAATGGCGGCATGCGATGGAAACTGGGCATCACCACCAAATAGTAGAGCAGGAACCAGAAGGACACAAAGAGAGGCGCCCAATACCAACCGATTTTGCTGCGATTGTATATGATCTTCATGTTCTCATATTTGGAGTTCATGTTGCTGTTGAAATGAGTAACGAAAATTGAATTAAATGAAAGAATCAACTAGTCACTGACCCCGCACTAAATAAATTGATTAACGGATAAGCCAAACAGTCATCATCATCATCATTTCATATTTGTTGGATATCATGAGATGAAAGCGGACTCAAACAAATCGCACACATTGCCTAAATAATTAAGTACTCTGATAACAGATAAGCGCATGGCAATCAAGTGTCCAAAAGCCACACTTCATGTCTGTGGTCAAATCTGACAAAGAGATCGATTATTGCTTTTCTCTGAATCAATCACTTGAGTGCCTTGAATGAATCCAGTCTCAGACAGACTGAAAGCAATTGTCAGATAGTTGCATTTATTATCAATTCAGTTTATTCTCAGGAATATTTTAATATCCATCATCAGCAACTACAAAAAGACAATTTAAAAGATGACCATTTATATTTCAGTTTACACAAAAAAATTTATTTTTACTTGGTGAAGTCATATTTTATATATTGTCATAGCTTATTTAAATTTCGTCACTAGCGTGAACTGCTGCTGCTTTAAGGCAAAACATGTGTTGCACCAAAGACGTCAAAGAAATTTCGACTTTTCAAACGGATAGCTGATGATTAGCTCACAAACAAACAATGCAGAATAACAAATTCATTAATTTCTAAAATAATTCTCGACCTGAGCCATGAGAATCGACCGTAAATATGGCGGGACACACTCGTATTTGTTAAATTTGATGCAATATTTGTTGTTATTTATAGCAATTTGGCCCATAACATTTTAGTTTAATGATCTGCCGTTTGTATGAATTATGTGGATCTTTGAGAGCTGAACCAATTTTACGATTGAGGTACAAAGTATGTGCTATTATGATACCCTGCAAAGTTAAGATAGATGGGGAATTAAGAGTCATTTAACCTCTACCTACACTACACGGGATAAAATCAATCACAAACGGTGTCAAAAATTAGGTAATTTCGGAATGTCTTTCAAGAAATTATTGATTTTTAAATTGCTTCTCCATAAATATTTTTAGTAAATGAGAATATTTGAGTGACACTAGAATTTTCGAATGATTTTTCTCAGTGTACAAGAGAGACAACTGAAAAGAAAAGCGATTTAAGTGCGGGTGAAATACAAATAGAACAATGTTTACGCTAAAATACTTAATGAGACGCAACACGAAGAAGAAGAAGTCTGCAAACTTATTGCCAAATGGACACAGACGGCGTCAGAGAATAAAGAGAGCAAAGTGTTTCTGAGTGGGATTCGAGTGTGTGTGGCGAGTGGCAAGTGAAATGGAATTTGTGCTTGTGGCTAATGATTGAAGTGCATGTCGAGTCGAGTAGAATGCAATTGGGGTCCCTTCGACATCGACCCATTTCCAGCAATGCGTCTGGTGACCCCCAGGGGCCAATTTCGACGCCGCGATTAAAAACGGCCGTCAGACCGAGACGCCGAGTCAAAAACAAATTCGCATTACCGACGGACTGTGATGTGAGTGTAAGTGGAGCACACTGGCTATATCTGTACGAGTACTCGTAATTATTCATATGAGAGGGACGTGCTGTTAATCGATTTAACATGCAAGTGCCTTAATCAGTTGCGACACTAGCGATTATTTTTATTTCTATTTTTCATGAATATCTAAGCGTGTGTGTGTATTTGGTCTGTGGCCACGCCCACGCCCACGCCAACAAACTGATATAAACAAAAAAAAATAAAATAGAAAAACATATCTAAAATCTCTCCAAGTCGTGTGTGGGGAGAGCAAGTGAAAAGAAAATGCTATTTAAAGAGTATCTAAATGGGAAGAAAATCCAAACAGCCGACGAGGCGGCGTCGGCAATCAACTGTGACAAGAGCAACATTTGTTTTGGTTTTGGTTTCCAAGTCATTGTGAAGCGGAAAGAGCAGCCCAATCAAAGTATCTGTCAGATGCAGCTACAGCTACATTAGCAGATACATTTACAGATGCAGATGCATATACAGATACATTTACAGAGGCGACATGCGGCAAGCGGCACAATAGAAAGTCAATAACCTGCCTTTTGACGTTGCAACTTGCCACACACAAACTAACACACTCACACACACACACACACAGCAAACAGTCTAAGAAGAAGAAGTAACAGAAGAGGGAGAAGCAGGGAGAGAGCCAGAGAAGTAAAGGAAGTTGCGGTTGCCGTTGCCTTTGCGGTTGTTTTCTTGTTGAAAGAAAGCAAAGCAAAGAACTTGCCACTTCGACCTCGACTCGACTTGACTCGACTCGAAGAAGCCAAACAATATGTGATGAATACAAGTACACTCACTGAATACACTCAACCACTGTTTAAAGTTGTCTTTTTGAATAATATAAGAACAAGGCTCACTCACAGTTTAATTTCTTTTCACAACTGTTTATGAGCACAAAAGTTGCCGAAAATAAACGCGAAAGTTTTTATAGTTTTTGGTGCTGTGCTTATATAAAAATGCGATGACAAAATGATCGAACGCGATCAGCAGCAACAGCAGCAGCAGCAGCATAAACGGCAGCAACATGTGCCATCAGCTGACAACAGCAACACGAGCAACAATCGAGACAATCGAGACACGAACAACAACCACAACTGTCGCCTTCAACGGTCGACACACGTCTGGCCGGGCACAAAGCAGCAACCACAGCAGGAGACGCGCAAAGAGCAAAGAGAGCCACAAAGAGCAAGAGATCAACACGATCAGCATATGTGAGAACGAGAACTTGTTGTGCTGCCCATCGAACTCACTTGCCACTTTTGTTCTCCATTCTTCTGCACTTGACACGCCACTGAATGGAACAGCTAATCTTAATCCTAATCCTGTTTCAGCCACTGGATAAACCACTCAGCTCTCACTGCCCACTGCGTTGTTCAACGTGTACCGGCCGGTCGTCTACTAATTTGTTAACCAATTGCCAATAGCAATTATATACCAAACTCCCGAATTGATGGATTTGTGGTGCTTAAGCCACTAGAGCCGACAGGCTGAGCGCTTATCATTGGCCCACAAAATTGAATCGAACCCACTATCGAATCAGCAACAGTATAAACAGCAAAGAGAACCGACATCGATACGAGGGCAATTTCATAAGTGCTATCGAACCTATTTATAATATCTTAATCGACTGTGGAAATCCACACCACTAATTAATATACATATTCTTGATCGGCTCGATAAGCTTTATACAACTTTTTAATGACAGATTATAGTGTTCAGATTGTTCAATAGTTGCTTCAATATATTATTTTTATTTTAAATAATGTATGTATTTTTGATGAATGTAAAAATCCTGAATGGCAGATATTGATAAGAAGCTTTCTCTTTTTAGTTCAATGTCCTTTTCAAAAGCAGATTAATTTAAATGGGGAAATATTCAAGTTATAAATATAAAGAGGATTTTTTAAATATTTACTTTCATGTCTTAATCCACTTCAGAAAATCATTATTACCCTTGATTTACAGCACTCGCTGACTGGATCAAAGGTATGGGTTCGGATTGACGGTTATCTGTCGGGGTGAAGGGTCGCACAAATCCTTATCGATTTTAAAAGTAAATACATAGATATTGGTAGCTAATCGATGGCTGATAAGCCTGTGACTTCACCAATAATTAACCATAATTGGCAATATAATTGATAAGTGCTTAGATTAGTTCTCGAATGTTTTGGATTAAGGTACAAGTCTCTGTTCTCTTTGATTTCTAGTGTGCCTGTTTCTATGCTCAATCTAGTTATGACACTGCGATGCACCGATTTCGCATGCGATAACTACACTCTCTAACATAAATAAGCCCGCACCACAACAACAAAAAAAAAAAACAAAAACAAACAAACAACACGTGTTGAACATACTCGTAGAGGAAACAGTTTTGACGTATTCAAATTTAAATTCAAATATTGTTTACTTTTTAGTCGCGAAATTTAAATTTCCTAGCGTTTGCTTTTATTTGTTTTTATTAAAATGGAAATTTGGGTATTTGCAAGGAAAATATATTTTCAGATCTATATATTGATAGCGTTAAATTGGAGTTTATGTTGTCAAAAAAATTTAAATTAAATAATTTATTAAGAGTACAGTATGTTTGAGTATGAGAGTACAGCTTTGAGCACAATATTAGTATATCATGAGTATATTTTAAGAACCGTGTACAGAGTATCTCGCCGTCGAGCACACATTTCCACAGCATTCTTGCACATATGTATCATATCTATAAGTATATTTTTACTTTTATGCATATATTTAAGAACTATACTATACAATTCAAGAGCAATTGAGATTGTGGCAATCTTGAGGATGAAAATTGGCTGACAAGTGCATATTTTCAAGAAGATTGTTGATATTTAATATATCTCAGAATTGCAGAACGGGTAACAACAAACATTTTCAAGTAGCCAAGTTAATAGTGATTATAATTTATGGCCCAGTTCAAGATGATAAGTTGATAAGTACTTAACAATGAAGTGGAAGAAAGGGTCTCTTTCTTTTCAACAGGTATTTCTTCATTTTTTTTTTTTTTTTTTGGTAATTGGTAATTATAACAAGTAGCTGATAAATAAGTGTACGAAATAGATTTTCAGTTTATCGCCAAATTAACGTCGTGAAACATAGTATTAGATTTTGACACACTTTTTATATTTTCTTGATTATCTCCTACCAAATATGGAAAGTTTTGGAGAATCTAAAAATAAAGCCCATCGCGCAGTCGAGCGCAAAAATACGTGTAATAGTTGACATAATTTTTTTGGATGGGCATCAGAAAACGACACAATTTCCCAGCACAGAGTGCATTCAAGCGGCACCAAAAAAAAATAAAAACCGTCAAAATAAACAAGTGTACACAACACACACACACTACACTAAGAGTACACACCAGCAAAATGTTATTCAAATAATGTAAACAATTTGTTAATCAAGCGAAATCAAAGTAACTCGATGCGCAGTCCAATCGAGAATTTGCGAATTAAAATAAAAAATAATAATGAGTGAAACAGAGACAAAAGATATGGGAAACAAAAGAATGCAATGACACATAAACTGAAATGGAATCAACAAAACGACGCAAAAATTAATTAGTTAACTCTGTAGAGGAACATGCATTACAAAACCAGAGAAAACAAACGACAGACAAGTGACATAGGCAGCCAGGCACAACAGTTGCCTATGGATATGATGAAGGGGCTGTGCCAGTATCTCTGGGTTGGGGCTCATTTTCTGGATACATGTTGATGCTACTTGTACATTCAAGCAGTTAGTCAGTCAGTGAGTGGGAGAGGCATCGATCGGTACGTCGCGAAACTAGAGACACCTAGAGATATGTATATGACGTTGTTATTCGTTATTCAGTTATTAGATAGAAACTGTGTGCGGGTAAAGTGCGACAACTTCTGAGGCTCAATGCCGACAGTAACCGGGCGAAAAAGTATTTTTACCAAAGAGAATATCACTTTTCTTTACCATAAAGATAAAACTTGTTAAGATAAAAAAGGAATAGGGCCGTAACCATACGAACTACTACACAGGTGTTTGAATACTACCGTATCAACGATTGCGATAATAATAATAACATCCAATAAGACAAAAATCAAGCCGAGTTCGCTGCTCGCTGGTACAATAATTGCCCGAGTTATCGCATAAACATAAGATATTGAATTCCTTCGATAACTCTGACGTTAGAACTATTTATTAGTATTTCGGTATCGAGCCCTCTCAGTTAATATATTTTAACAACGATCCGCGATTCGAGTCCTCAATTGTAACGCTCGAGTGACGGTTGACAGACGTGGTCGATCTCAACGATTGGATTGACCCAAAGTGCTGTGAAATTTTGTGAACTGTTGAGCCATTTTAATTTTTGCGAAGGAAAGATTTCAAAAATGGGTGTATGTATAAATATAAACTTGTTGAGATACACTAAATTACAACGATCTTATTCAATTAAAAAAAAAAGAAAATGAATATGTTTGTTGTGAAAATTGGTTGTCCCATATGGTCTAGTGGCTAGGATATCTGGCTTTCACCCAGAAGGCCCGGGTTCGATTCCCGGTATGGGAAGTAATTTTTTTAAACTAGATAGCTAATTTGATTTGGCTGTATAACCATTTGTTTTTAATTAAATTGATTTCTACAGACATATTTATTAATTATTGATAGTAAAATTAGCAAATTTTAAATTAAATCATTTGAGTCAAATAGTGTTTGATAAATTATTATAGTGCCTAAAATTGAATACTAGGTTAACTTAAAAATAAAAAGTGAGTCCTCTGACTGAAAGTAAAAATAAACCGACGAGTATGACTAAAAAATTATTTCCTTCAAAAGTTTTTAAGAAATTGCTTTTATTTTTTTTTAAAGAAATAAAAAAAGAAATCTGTCATTAATTATGATAAATATTGAAATTTCGAATGATAAAAGGATGTCTTTCAATTGAAAGATAAATCCATTTTCAGAACAAAATCTAAGAGTTGGACAAATATTAAGTAGAAAAAAGCATAAGAGGTTATGTTGCCTACCAAATTTTAAATTGTGGTGGTATCAAAATGTCGATCTCTGCATTTATGCGAGTATCGATCGGTTTAAAATTAGTTAATTAAGCTGGCACTCAAGTGGTCAGCACGTTTTCAACGTGCGCAAGATCATAATTGACTTATCGCTTAAGTCAAAATCGGCAATCGACTAATCAAAAATATTTAGCTAATCATTCAGTAGATAACAAGAAACAATGTGAATAACTTTAGTATGCCCAATAGATCAAACAGGCCGATCGCCGACTGATTTGCTAATTTTTTACCTTGACTGTTGCCAATGTTTGATGACTGATTGATTTCCAAGTTCCTTATCGATTTATGGCAACCACTACATGCGAGTTATTGTATTCGAATTCGAATTCGTATTCGTATTTGTACTTATCCAGGTACTCGAAATTAGCACACACACGCCAATGAATCACTGAGAGAACACGCGACTGAGAAGCTCAGTTTGGATTTCAATGTCAGGCATTTTTCTGGTCGAAATCCAAGAGGCAGAAACTTAGTATGTTTTGCAAAAGAACTTGTTATCGTGCAGTCTATAAAACAATACGAGTTCAATTCACTTTCCGGGGGTTCGATAAGTGTCTTAATCGACAGGCGAATAAAATAATTATATTATATATGTATGTTTTATATCATTATCCAATGTGCATGTAAGCAAAGGAAATTAAATTCTCTGATTAGCCCTGACAATGGCTCATTGCGAGCAATCAGTGTGCGATGTCCCCCTGACAAGTCAACGCTACTTGTGATTAGATATCAACTAACTGACTGACTGACTGATTGACTAACTGACTGACTGACTGACGGCCATAAACATTGCTATAATTATAGTTAATTGACCACTTCTAATTTAGTAATAAGCAATAATCGTTAAAATATTTCCCCCTAAAAATGATTCTTTCACTTTCGTGCTGCAGTTCAACTCAAAGTATCACATCGACGTGGACTTCGAGGTGCCCAAGAAACTGCAGTGGTACTATGCTCCTGCCTTCTTCGGCTTCTGGTTCGTCCTCTACCTCTGTCTGGTCAACACCCAAGTCAATCACATACCCAAAGGACTCACTCGCAGCGATGAGGCCTCCCATCCGGACGCCTTCATAGCCCAACGGGCCGAGGATGCGCTGATTGAGTTAACCCGGATTGGGCCACGTGTGGTGGGCAGTGTGGCCAACGAGGTGACCACTGTCCAGTTCCTCAGGGACGAGGTGGCCAAGGTCCAGGCCGAGGCCAGCGATCGCTTCGAGATCGAGATCGATGTGCAGCAGGCATCGGGCGCATATATGCACTGGATCATGGTCAACATGTACCAGGGCATCCAGAACGTGGTCGTCAAGTTGGCCGAGAAGGGCAACACGAACGAGAACTACCTGCTGATCAACAGTCACTACGATTCCGTGCCCGGCAGTCCGGGTGCTGGCGACGATGGATCCATGGTGGTCACCATGCTGGAGGTGATGCGCGTCATTGCCAAGTCCAACGATTCCCTGGCCCACCCCATTGTCTTTCTGTTCAACGGAGCCGAGGAGAATCCGCTGCAGGCCTCGCACGCCTTCATCACTCAGCACAAGTGGGCCAAGAACTGCAAGTGAGTACATAGAAATAAAAAAAAAAACACATTTTAAAGTGTTACTTTAAAATTCTTGATATTCAGCAAATTAATCTTAACTTATCACTAATTGTCAAAAGAGGCCAAAAAGATTTAATTTCACTCAACATTTTCATCAAACTATTTGCGGAGAAGAATTTGAAAAATGATTCTTACATCAAGAATTTCGTTTTAAGCTTAAGAAAATCCGAAGTTACCAAACTTTTGAATTTTTTTCTTCTGTTACACTTTGATGTCAGCTAATTAATGTCCGTGTCTCTGTCATTTACAGAGCACTCATCAATCTGGACTCGGCAGGCAGCGGTGGCCGTGAGATCTTGTTTCAGTCTGGGCCCAATCACCCCTGGCTCATGAAATACTATCGCAAAGTGCCTCATCCATTTGCCAATACACTGGGCGAGGAAGTTTTCCAGGCTGGTTTCATTCCCTCCGACACAGACTTTCGTATCTTTCGGGATTATGGCGGTGTTCCTGGCTTGGACATGGCCTACATATTCAATGGCTATGTCTATCACACTAAATTCGATCGTGTGAATGTCTTTCCACGATCTTCCCTTCAACACACCGGCGACAATGTGCTATCCTTGGCCAGGTCCCTGGCAAATGCCCCAGAACTGGATGACACTGCGGTAAGTGTGATCATTCTCTTAATTATCAAATTCTCATTTTCCCCATCCGTTTCCCTTTCCGTTTTCTGCTGTCTTTTCAGGCCCACGCCGAGGGTCACAATATCTTTTATGACTTTCTGGGCTGGTTCATCATTTTCTACACGGCAACCACGGGTATCATCATAAACGTGGTCATCGCTGTGGTTGCTCTTCTGGCCATTGGCGTCTCCGTCTACTTCATGTCCGTCCGATCGGGCTGCAGTCTTTCAGGTGTCCTCATGAGATTCGGCATTATACTGGGCATACAATTGGTCTCCTTGGCCCTGGCCTTGGGCCTGGCTCTTCTTGTGGCCGTCTTCATGGACGGCGTGGACCGTTCGATGAGCTGGTTTACTCAGATGTGGCTGATAATCGGTCTCTATGTGTTTCCAATCATCTTTGGCATGAGCATTTTGCCCGCTCTCTATCTGGAAAAGACTAAAAAAGATGTGCTTAGTCTGGGATTCCGAGTGCAGCTCTTTATGCATTCCCATTGCGTTTGTCTCGCCATTCTGCTAATTACTCTGACTGCCCTCGGCATACGATCAGCCTGTTTTCTTATGCTCTGCGTGTTCTTCGATATCATAGCACTGATTATTAATTTGGTAACCAAATGGCATCGCAAAGGTTTGTACTAACAGATTTGAATTTATATCTATGTATCTATATGTATTTCATATTCCTAGCTTATTGGTTTGCCATCGCCGTCATGATTTGTCAGATACTGCCCTTCACCTACTTCACCTACATCCTCACGGCTCTTCTTATGACAATAATTCCAATGCAGGGAAGATCTGGCGCCGAGTCCAATCCAGACATGGGCATAGCTATGGTCACCTGGCTTTTTGCCCTTATGTTTGCGGGTTTCATCGTGAGTACTTTAATTGTAGGTATTTTTATAATATATTTACAAGTCAGTTTATTTTTTAGGTACCTCTTATCATGTTCTTCCGCAAGACGAGAACCATTGTCCTCTGCTTCTTGGCAGGCACAATTCTGTTCATCATTATCGCGGTCACAGATGCCGGCTTTCCATACCAACCGAAGACATCAACTCAACGCTACGCCCTGATAGTGAGTTGACCTTAGAGCACTTTTTCACCTTTAAATCATACTTGGTAACACCTTCTCTTTTAGCATGCCCATAGAGTGCTTCACAATGCCGATGGAACGACCCGCACTGATGAGAGCGGCATTTATATTTATCCACAGGATCGACGCATCCATATAGCCGATGGTTAGTCACAAATCCACTCCAATTGGGGCAATTAAAACTTAACAATTCGTACACTTTCTAGATGAGATTAAGGCTCTGGGTGTGGCCCACAAGGTCAGTGAGTTCTGCGATGAGGAAATGTTTTGTGGCATGCCATTGTACAATCATCGCTGGCACAAGGATCGCGAATATAGCTTGTGGATACCGATAAATCAGAAGCCACAGGTGCCAACTGCCTATCCGAGTCTTACACTGCAGGAGATCACAGAGCTGGAGGATGCAACTCAGAGGCGTTTCAACTTTTCGCTGGTCGGACCTGATCACATGACCATCTTTGTGGATGTCAAGAATAATGCCAAGCTGCTGGATTGGTCCTTCAATGAGACTCTCATCAGGGACAATGAACCACCGCCACACTTTGTGTACTTCTCCTATGGCCTGGACAACAGTGCGCTTGAATTAACCATCGATGTTGAGGTTCGTATATTATTTAAACTATATTTGGTGTTTTATAATGATCGATAATGTCCATTTCAGAAGACAACATCATCGTTTGACACGCCCACACTGGAAATTGGCATTGGCGGCCATTGGGTGCATCATGAAAACACGAGATCAAAGGCCCTAAGTGACCACATTGACAATTTTCCAGCCTATGCCTATGTACAGGCCTGGGTTGGCACCTACGAGAGTTGGTACTTCTAAACGAACAATCGAAATTAGAATAATATACATAGATATCGATATTTGTTTACTAATCGTAGCTCCTAAGATGTTATATGATTAGAGTACCAATTTCCCATTAATTGTAATATACTTCCATAGAATCTGATAAATAAATCTTTAGTGGCTTTTGTATAAATGTTTAATATTATATTTGGAGCGTGCAAGTAAAATAATATAAATAAAAAAACAATGGGGACCGTTTTTTAATAGCTTGGATAAATTTCATATGAAAAATAGTTTCATATATTTAAAAAAAAATTGCAGTGCGCAAATGCCCTAAAATTTAGGTGCGTACAAGGAACAAAAAGACGTTATTTTTCAAAATTGATTGAGATTTGACAAAGTCAAAGAGCTTGTAAGTTGCCAAAAAATGTGTAGGCATGAAAAATTTTAAAATTTTGAAAAAAAAAATAGAATTTCTTTGACTTAAAAATTTAAAACATAGAATCAATGAAGGCCTCAAGCAATGATCAAAAAGGCATTGCTCATTGAAATCGGTTAAGATTCGACAAAGTTAAAGAACTTATAAGTTGTCCAAAAAAAAAATCAAGGGGTATTTATGCAATAAATAGCAAATTTTGAAAATAATTTAAATTTCTTTAACTGACAAAATTTTATACACAGAATCAAGTTAAGGCTCAAGCAACGATTAAAAAGACATTGCTCATTGAAATCGGTTAAGATTTGACAAAGTTAAAGGACTTGGAAATGAACAAAATAGCAAATTTTGGAAAAAAAAAAAGTGAAATTCCCTTCACTTACACATTTTAGATACAAAATCAATTAAGAGCACAAACGGTAATCAAAATGACATTATTCGTTAAAATCGGTTGAGACTTCACAAAGTTTCCATAAAAGTTTCAATAAAAATGTCAAGTGGTAGCATAGTTTATTTTCTAACCATGGTGAAATTTTAAGGACACACTTAAAAATGAGCAACGGATGGGAGAAGTTTAATATTGGGAGTGGCATCTTAAAATATTTATTTAGACTCGCTTGATCGATTAGGAAGGCTGTAAAACTGACGATGTGCGTTGTGTAAATTACTTATTGAAAACGATGATTTGGCAAATTAACAGATAGATATGCAATCGACTTTTTGTTAAACGGTAAACACTTTGAAATTTGATTAGCTTATTAACTTGTGTATATTCTCTGCTTTATCGACCTGATGCGATAAGAATATAGACACATCATTCCCTTGACGACTATACAAAATTCCGATTAAACAGGTGCTTAACAAGCGCTTACTAATTTATTGATCTGTACTAAATACGCAAAGCGTGTTTCTAATTAATAAAATAATAAATCGTTTGTAAATGTTGATAATAACTTATTGTTTTGGTATATCCCAGGAAAACAAGGGAACTTGCTGACCAAGTAGCTCGTCAGTAACAATATAATTCTGACGATATTCGATATCGCCAATTTATATCGAAGAGTTATAAATGTGCATATATATAAACAGAATGCCGCCTATAATAAGAGAGCTTCCGATAAAAAGAGTCAATAAATTGTTGTGGTCTAAGTAAGGGGGTTGATTGATAAGTTCGGGGGTCTTTGAAATTTCATTTGAATAGAGTGATACACACCAAATCTACAGGAGGGAAAGTTTTGTCCTCATTTATAATTTATCTACTTAAGATCTTTTTATAACTAACTGGTATTAGATAGTCTAGAAGAGTAGAATATTTATGATATTGAAATAGACTGCGCTATATTTTCATTTTACTAGCTCCTCTTTTTAACTTAGCCGCCCTCGCATATTTTATAATCAAGCGTCTACATTATATGATGTTATTATTACCCAATTTCGACAGTCTTACACATTAAATTTATGTTACTGTACAATTATTGGTATAAAATAGCTTAACATTCGCCTTACCAAAGTAGTTCATATTTGCCAGGCATCGAAGTCACTTCGCAGGAATCGAATCCAACTACCAAAATGAGTGACAAGGAGAAGCTTGTAAAGAAACCACATAAAAATTATCCATTTGGAGCTCTAGTAATCAATATGTTATATATAACAGATCACGCAGGAATGTGGCTCACCAATTGCGGAATCTACAGAATACTTATGCAAGATGGATAAAAAGGCAAAATTACCCTGGTACTTTGCAAGTGGATTCCTGCTGTTCTGGGCTCTGCTCTTCTTTGCCGTAGTAATTCCATTTCTATATCGATTACCCACTGCACTGACAATGGAGGATGCACACAGAAATGTGTTTATTGCGGAACGCGCCTACAAGGATCTGTATTCTCTATCCAACATTGGCACTAAAATGGTTGGCAGCAGGGCAAACGAGGTTGAAGCTGTGGAGTTGCTCCTTAAGTTACTCAATCAAATTAAGGAAGACTCCCTAAAGGATTATTTCGACATAGAAATCGATGTGTCGAAAGCCTCTGGAGCATTTGTTTACTCGGATCTAATTAACATGTACCAAGGCGTTCAAAATATTGCCGTCAAACTAAGTTCCAAGAATAGTACGAGTCAGAATTATCTGCTCGTCAACAGTCACTTCGACTCGAAGCCAGAAACGCCCTCGGCTGGAGATGCTGGATTCATGATTGTCACCATGATGGAAGTTTTGCGAGTGATGTCAACTACGAAGCAAACTTTTCAACATCCGATCGTGTTCCTGTTTAATGGAGCTGAGGAAAGTTTTCTGCTAGCCTCTCACGGATTTATAAATCAACACAAATGGGCGAAAAACTTCAAGTGAGCTACAAATTGTCCTTTAAGCACTTTTATCTCTTATAAAAGATGACATAATTACAGAGCCTTAGTAAATCTTGATGCAGCTGGCAGTGGAGGTCGAGAAATTCTATTTCAGAGTGGACCCAATCATCCCTGGCTTGTGAATGTAAGTGTATTTAGTAATTTTGATTGATACTTAATATAATTTTTTTTATTATTTTTATAGTATTATAAGAAACATGCTAAACATCCCTTTGGCAACACACTGGCTGAGGAAATTTTCCAGTCGGATGCGCTGCCATCTGATTCAGACTTTAGAACTTTCAAGGAGCACATGCCAGGTGATTACTACTCATAAATGAAACCACAACCAATCGAGTTGACCGAATCATTAAATACTTTTATAGGTCTGGATATGGGACAAGTCTTTAATGGTTATATTTATCACACCAAATACGACACCATCGATGTGATTCCCCGTGAATCATTACAAAATACCGGCGATAACGTTCTTAGTCTAGTTCGAGGTTTATCCAATGCAACAGAATTGTACAACACAGAGGTGGGAAATACATTTTTATGATTACTTTTTGTACTTAATCATAAATGCATTACAATTCACAGGCCCACAAGACTGGACATGCTGTATATTTCGATTTCCTGGGTCTCTATTTCTTCCACTATTCCGAGTCTACTGGCAAATCATTGAACTTTGGCGTTGCTGGAACTGCCCTCGTTCTAGTTTTGATTTCGATGTGGCGAATGGCAGCTGTGTCCCAAGTTTCAGCTTGTTACGTCATCCGCTTGTTTATCATGGTACAAGTAATGCAGATCATATCCTTCGTGCTCGGATTCGCCTTTCCAATTGTGGTTGCATATGCAATGGACTCTTTTGGACTCTCACTAACTTATTATAGCAACCTGTTGCTGATAATTGGCTTGTATGTCTGTCCCTCCCTGATCGGCCTCAGTCTGCCCATAACCATCTACTACAGTCTCCAGCGCAATGTAAGTCGATTGATTTCAGTTGATTTCCTCATCATATTTTCAATCAATTTTATTTTTCAGAACAAAATCTCAAGTCCATACCATCTGCAATTGGCATTGCATAGTCAGGCCAGCATTCTGGCTGTTTTGGCCATTATGTTTACGGTTTCGGGTATCCGATCATCATACATTTTCACAATTCCACTTATTTTCTACGTCATTGCCTTGGGCCTTAATCTAATGACTATTTTGCATGACCTGGGCTATGCCTGGACAGGTCTCTTGAAAGTGAGCCAGATTATTCCCTTCCTGTACAGCAGCTACCTCTTCTATCTGTTCATTGTGGTGCTGACACCAATGGTGGGTCGATCGGGAAGTGCCCTCAACCTAGACATGGCTATTGCAGTCCTGGCAGCCCTAGGAACGGTTCTCTCCTTTGGATTTCTGGTTAGTCAACTTGCGACTTACACTCATTAAGTAAATAACCAATATCTGTTTTGCTTAGGTTCCTCTGATCAACACTTTCCGGCGACCAAGTCTTGTGATCTTCAGTCTTCTGGCAGCCACAACTCTCGCCATTTACTTGGCCAGTAGCACACAAATTGGATTCCCATATCGTCCAAAGACAAGTGGTCTCCGAGTTGCATTCCTGGTGAGTTCCACACACATCACAAAGCATTCAACAAAGTATCTTATACCGTGTGACATTCCAGCATGTGCGAACTAGATTCTACGAGTACGATGGCTCACTCAGTAAGGAAGAATCTGGTTATCTGTTTAACTATCAAGACCGCAGAGAGGAAAATGCCCTGAAGGGCACTAATGTTAACCTGACTGGCTTGGTCAGCATTAAGCCCTATTGTTATACTCAAATGATGTGCGGAAGGCCGCTGTTTGACTTCCGCTATGTGGACAATCGATTCCAGAGCAAATGGTTGCCCCGAGCGGTGCCCCTTGAACTTCCCGGATTCGCGAAATTGGAGTTGCTGAGCAAAACTGTTCTTAACGCTACAACAGTGCGTTTTGAGTTCAGTCTCGATGGACCTGCTCAAATGAACTTATTCTTTCAACCCTACGAAGATGTGAAGATTACCAAATGGTCATTCCTGAGTGAATATCTGGAGAGTCCCCCTGCGTATCCATTATCCTTTCATGTCTGCATAAACTACGGCATTGATAAGCCGCCTTTGAAGTTTTTCCTTGAAATTGCAGTAAGATTTAATTTAATGTTTATATTAATTTAATTTTAATTTTAATTTAATGTAATTACCTTTGCCTTTCCAGAAATCGAATGGAAACTTTAAAGTACCGCTATTTCAAATGGGAGTGTCGGCACATTTCATTGGATTTAAACGTGATGCGGAAAGTGAAAAGTTCGCTAAATCATTTCCCTCTTATGCTATTCTGGCCGATTGGTCATCCTCATATGACAGATTTATTTATTAGTTTAGATAATTTAAATAAAGATTTAGTATTTAATTTAAAGAAAATCACAAGTCTTTTTTCATGGAATAGTTAGTAAGCTCTTCAATACACTAACTGTGTTGGCTTATCGCAATGTTTAGAATTAATGACCGAAAAAATTTTCTTCTCTTGTGAATCAGAAATATAAATACGCATTGATTATCACATTTATATGAAATTATTTTATATTGGCAAATCGATAAGTTTTATGTTCACGCACACTTACAATCTGCGTATCTCATACAATAATAAAATGGTATTATTTTACTATGTACACATGTATGTATGTATGTTGTAGAATTTTAAACTATATCACCCATGTTCCCAATTATGTTTAAAATTTTTTGGCAACAATCAGCTAGCCAAGTTGCCGAATATTTTTCCTTATATACATGACGAAGTTCCATTTCTATGGAATGCAAATCTCTTTCAATAGTTATTTTTTTGCCTGTTTCTTCAAAAAATCGTGAAAAACGTTAACTGCTATTATTAGCTATCATCCTTCTAAATCGTAACAAGATCTGATGAATGGAAAGATGGTAATGGCTGATATAAGTTCTTAGGCAATGTAAGTGCCCAAAAGGATGCAATAAAATATTTTAACTATAGCCTTTTCCGCTTGTTCAATCTATTTTTTTCTCGAGATAAAAATTTTATAATTTTGTTCAATTCTTTAAATACTTATTTTGTCAAGAAAAGATGCTTGTAGATTGTCTTCAAACCGCCCACGAATTCTTTTAATCAGCCTTCAGTATTATATGATACTGTACCAATATCGTGTTTCTATGTGTTTGAATCGATACATTAATTGGTACCATAATTTTTTTTATCCAAAATGTTTTTATAACCCAGTCTCGCTATGATTTAATTTCCTGAAAACTATATAAGCAGTCTAACCTTGCTTTTTCTTAGCAGTTCCCATTTGGAAAACCTCGGTTTCACTTCGGCAGTTTATAAGCAACAATATGTCGGATAAGGAGAAACTTGTAAGGATACAGTTTAATAAATTTCCATTTCGATCTCTTCTATTATTAAATTACTTCTTTTTAATGTAGATACCGGATAAATATGAGGAAGTGCCCAGTGGGAAAAACAAAAATGAGGGCAGAAAACAAGTATACTTAGCAACTGGATTCCTGCTTTTCTGGGGACTTCTCTTCTTTGCCGTAGTGCTACCTTTCTTCTATCGCCTACCCAAGGCCATGATGATGGAGGATGAACACAAGAATGTCTTCATTGCGGAACGTGCTCGCAAGGATCTGTATACCCTATCTAATATTGGTACCAAAATGGTTGGCAGTAAGGAAAACGAGATTGAAGCTGTCCAGTTCCTTCTGAAGCAACTCAACCAAATTAAGGAACATTCACTGAAGGACTATTTTGATATCGAAATTGATCTATCACAAGTTTCCGGTCAGTTTATTCACACTGACCTCATTATCATGTACCAAGGAGTTCAAAATATTGCTGTGAAACTAACACCCAAGAATTGTACGAATCAGAATTATCTGCTCGTCAACAGTCACTTCGACTCGAAGCCAGAAACGCCCTCGGCTGGAGATGCTGGATTCATGGTAGTGACCATGATGGAAGTTTTGCGAGTGATGTCAACTACGAAACAGACCTTTGAACATCCCATCGTGTTCCTCTTTAATGGAGCTGAGGAAAGTTTTCTGCTAGCCTCTCACGGCTTTATAAATCAACACAAATGGGCGCCAAATTTCAAGTGAGCTACACATAAATTTATATAGCCTATATTTAAATTAAAATCTAACCAATATCATTATAGGGCCTTTGTTAACCTCGATGCTGGAGGCAGCAATGGACGAGAGATTTTATTTCAGAGTGGACCCAATCATTCCTGGCTTGTGGATGTAAGTCAATTCAGTAAGCATCATAAAATCTATTAAATTCTCATTTATTCAATAGTATTACAATAAGTATTCGAAACATCCGTTTGGCACTACTTTGTGTGAGGAAATTTTCCAGTCTGGTGTGATTCCATCTGATTCAGACTTTAGAATATTCAAAGAACACATGCCAGGTAATCAAATATTGATAATAAAAGTTATCAAAAGAATTGGTTTATTAAATGGTTGAATAACTGTAGGTTTGGATATGGGTCAGATATTTAACGGCTACATATATCACACCAAGTACGATGTAGTTGATCTGATCTCTCATGAATCCCTTCAACACACTGGCGATAATGTCCTCAGTTTGATTAGAGGATTGTCCAATGCAACTGAATTGAATGATCCGCAGGTAAGTTGAGTTTAAAAAAGAATTTATTCTAAAATATTAAATTTGATCCAACCAATTCACAGGCACACAATAATGGACATTCGATCTTTTTCGATTTCCTGGGACTCTACTTTGTTCACTATTCAGAAGCCACTGGGAAATCTTTGAACTTTGGCGTTGCTGGAGCTGCAATTATTTTGATCTTCATTTCAATTTGGCGAATGTCAGTTCTATCCCAGGTTTCAATTGGTCACGTGATTCGTTGGTTTACTCTGGTGTTTGTGATCCAAATCATTTCATTTGTACTCGGACTAGCCCTTCCTGTAGTTATCGCTTATGGAATGGACTCAGTCGGACTATCACTGACTTACTACAGCACCCCAATGCTTATAATCGGATTGTATGTGTGTCCCTCTCTCATTGGCCTCAGTCTGCCCATAACCATCTACTACAGTCTCCAGCGCAATGTGAGTCTATTCCTATGATTTACAAGTATATCATATTTCAACTGCATTTATTTTCCAGCATAAAATCTCAGCTCCTTACCATCTCCAACTGGCACTGCACAGTCAGGCCGTCATCTTGGCCCTTCTAGCTATTGGCCTAACAGTCTTGGGTATCCGTTCCACATATACTGTCATCATTCCTCTAGTTTTCTACTTTGGTTCCTTGGCCCTCAATCTGCTAACGCCTTTGCATGATCGAGGCTATGCCTGGATGGGTCTCTTAAAAGTGGGCCAGGTTATTCCCTGTCTGTACAGCAGCTATGCAGTCTATCTGTTCATTGTGGTGCTGACACCAATGGGAGCTCGGGCGGGAAGTGCCTCCAATCGGGATCTATATATTGCAGTCCTGGCAGCCGTTGGAACGGTTCTTTGCTTTGGCTTCTTGGTAAGTCAACTTGGAATTTTTTCAACTGAATAATCGATCCAACCATATTTGTTGTCTTTAGGTTCCGCTGATCATCACTTTCCGTCGACCAAGTTTCGTGGTATTCGCCCTGTTGGCAACTACAGTCATTTCTCTCTTCTTGGCCAGCAGCACACAATTGGGATTCCCATATCGACCAAAGACGAGTGGCCAACGAGTTGCATATCTGGTAGTTATATTGATTTTTAAGTAATTTCATCTGCAATTTACAATTTCAATGGACTTTCAGCACGTGCGTAACAAGTTCTACGAGTACGATGGCACTCTCAGCAAGGATGAGTCCGGTTACTGGTTCCTCTATCAGGATCGACGCAAGGAAACTGTACTGCAGGGTTCCGATGTCAACTTAACAGGTCTCGTCAGTTCTAAATCGTATTGTGATAAGTACATGATGTGCGGAAGGCCGTTATACGACTACCGTTATGTGCAGCAGCGTCATGAAAGCAAGTGGTTGCCCCGCTCTAAGCCCATTGAACCACCCGGATCAACCACATTGGAGATGCTGAGCAAGACCTTAGTTAATGCTACCCATTGTCGATTTGAATTCAATTTGACAGGTCCCGCTCAAATGAGTATATTCATTCAAGCCTATGAGGATGTGCAAATAACCAACTGGTCATTCCTAATCAGTTATCTGAGGAATCCTCCAAAGCATCCATTGTCCTATCACATATTCTTCAACTACGGCATTGACAGCTCGCCTTTGAATTTCTTTATAGAAGTTGAGGTAAGTTATTTTAGGAAGATTTCATTGGCCTTAAATTGGAACTATTTTATTTGTAGAAAGCAAATGGTGACTTTGAGGTTCCTCTATTTCAACTGGGAGTGTCGGGACATTTTATCGGACAAAAGGGCGATGCGGAAACTGAAAAGCTCGCAAAATCATTTCCCGCTTATGCTATTCAAGCCGATTGGCCTGCTTCTTATCAAAGATATATTTTCTAGTTATGATATTGAACATTCAAATAAAAGAATATGAAAATAAAATTTTAAACTAGAAAATATGGCTTGTTTTGCTTTTAGTTTCGATCAACCCTCGTAATAATGGTTATCAACCAACAACATTATATGATCTCCGTGTCGTCTAATCTTCCATGCCAAAATCATGTTCATTTGTATTGGAGGCAATTAATATTATAGCGCCATAATTTTTATTTAAAAGTTAATTTTACAATACCTATTTTTTTGATAACTAAATATAAAAGCCGTCGACACTTGCTGTAGAAAGTCAGTTCTCAATTGGAATAAGTTGTGACAGCAACAAATGAAGAGAACAGGATGGCTGACAAGGAAAAGCTCGTACGAAATTATAAATTGATTAAATAAAAGATTTATTTAATCTATAATTATTTTGAAGATATCGGAGGAATTATTTAAAGCCCCTAGAAATGTCAACACAAAGGCGTATAACGCTAAGTTACCTTGGTACTTTGCCAGTGGATTTCTCCTGTTCTGGGGTCTCCTCTTTTTCGCCGTCGTAGTTCCTTATTTCTATCGGTTACCCACGGCAATGACCATGGAGGACGCAAGTGACAACGTGTTTATCGCGGAAAGGGCATACAAAAATCTATATGCTCTCTCCAACATTGGAATCAAGTTGAGCGGCACTGTGCAAAATGAAGTTAAAGCTGTAAACTTAATTCTAAGTGAGCTGGAAAAGATTAAGAAAGATCTTCGGGACGACTTGTTTGATCTAGAAATTGATCTATCTCAATCCTCCGGCTCCTTCGTGATTAAAACCTGGCTCAGAGTATACCAGGACGTTCAAAACATTGCCGTAAAATTGTCACCGAAGAACAGTACCAACGACACTTATCTCCTTGTCAACAGTCACTTCGACTCTGGTGAGACCAGTCCGGGAGCAGGGGATGCTGGATTCATGATAGTCGCGATGCTGGAAGTCTTACGGGTCATTGCAACCTCAGGGCAACCCATCGAGCATCCAATTGTCTTCCTGTTTAATGGAGCTGAGGAAGGGGGACTGCAAGCTACTCATGGGTTTATCACACAACACAAATGGGCACCCTTCTGCAAGTTAGATTTTATAAGATTGTGCTATACATTGGGAAAATAAGTTAATTTTTAATACTATTTCTGCAGGGCCGTCGTCAACCTCGATGCCGGTGGAAGTGGAGGACGGGATGTTCTCTTTCAAACTGGTCCCAATCACCCATGGCTTGCTGCCGTAAGTAATCAGACAGAAATAATCGAACACTCTCTACACTAAATCAATTTAAAAGTACTACAAAAAGTACATCAAGCATCCTTTCGCTACAACCATGGCTGAGGAAATGTTCCAAGCGGGCTTAATACCATCGGATACAGACTTTCGACAATTTAAGACATATGCTAAAATTCCAGGTATTTAAATACGACATACTGAACTTCAGAAAATATTTCTAAACAAAATAAATTGTAGGTCTGGACATGGCCCAGTGTATTAATGGCTTTGTGTATCACACCAAGTACGACACCATCGATGTCATTCCTCGTGAATCTTTGCAGAACACCGGGGATAATATTCTTAGCCTGGTTCGAGGTTTGGCCAATGCAACTGAGTTGCATGACACTGAGGTAGAAACTTAACTTTAGCTTACTTATAATTGTACTAATTAGTCTTATATCCAATTGATAGGCACATGAGATCGGACATGCTGTATTCTTCGACTTCCTGGGACTCTATTTCTTCCACTATTCAGAGGCTACTGGGATATTTTTAAATTTTGTCGTTGCTGGAGTCGCTCTAATTCTGGTTTTCTTTTCAATGTGGCGAATGGCAGCTGTGTCCCAAGTTACAATTTGTCACGTCATCCGTAGGTTCATCCTGGTAATGGTGATCCAATTCATTTCATTTGGACTCGGTCTAGCACTTCCAGTCGTTGTCTCAAATGCCATGGATTCCTACGGACTCTCGCTGACTTACTACAGCACCCCAATGCTGATAGTCGGATTGTATGTGTGTCCCTCACTCATTGGCCTCAGTCTGCCTCTGACTATTTACTACTGTCTCCAGCGCCACGTAAGTCTAGTCGTAGTTGATCTTTTTCCAAACATAATTAATTTCCTTTCATTTTCCAGGATAAGCTCTCGGCTCCTTACCACCTCCAATTGGCGTTGCATAGTCAGGCTGTTATCCTGGCGCTTTTAGTCATTGCTTTTACCGTGTTAGGAATCCGATCGTCGTATATTTTCGTGATTCCACTTATTTTCTACGCTATTTCCTTGGCTCTTAATCTAATGACCATTTTACATGACCTGAAATATGCGTGGACAGTTATTCTAAAGATTAGCCAGATTATTCCTTTCCTGTACAGCAGCTCGCTCTTCTACACGTTTATTGTGGTTCTAACGCCAATGGGAGGTCGTTCAGGAAGTGCCTCTAATTGGGACATAAACATTGCTGTTTTGGCAGCACTGGGAACAGTTCTATCCTTTGGTTTCTTGGTAAGTTAACCATAGACTTGCTCAACTTAATATGTCACCATCGTCATCTCTAATCTGTAGGTTCCGCTGATCAACACTTTCCGGCGACCAAGTCTTGTGATACTCACGTTGTTGGCAACCACAGCCCTCACAATATTGCTGGCCAGCAACACACATTTGGGATTCCCATACAGGCCTAAAACAAATGGCCAACGTATCGATTATTTAGTGAGTATCCCTAATGGCATTCTGTTGTTTTATAATTTTAAATTTTTAATTTTAGGAAGTTCGAAATATTTTTTACGAGTACGATGGAACTGTTATTAGAGACGAGTCTGGATACCTAATCCTGTTTCAAGATCGTCGCAGAGAAAAGCCACTTCTGGGCTCGAAAGTTAATCTGACTGGTTTGGTCAGTCTGGAATCGCGTTGCGAGATGCACATGATGTGCGGAATGCCGCTTTATGATAACCAATATGTGACACAGAGGCTACAATGTTCTTGGCTGCCACGTTCGGCACCCATTGTTCCACCAGGTCCAACCACATTGGAGATGCTTAGCAAAACCATTTTAAATGCCACAACTGTGCACTTTGAGTTCAAGCTGACAGGTCCCATCAGCATGAGATTGTTTATTCAGGCTTATGAAGACGTGACAATAAGCAACTGGTCGTTCCTACGGACTTATCTTGAGAACCCGCCACCAGCACCGATTACACATCAGATCTATTTTAAGCTCGTTACAGATAACTCGCCAGTAAAGTTCTTTGTGGAAATTTCGGTAAGAATTGTAGATTGATCGTTTTTATATTTTAATAATTTATAATTCAATTGCCAATTTTCTTGCCAACCTACAAACTCTAGAAATCAAATGGCAATTTTAAAGTGCCTCTATTTCAACTGGGAGTTTCAGGACATTATATGGCAAATAAAGGTGACGCCGAGAGTATGAAATTCGCCTCATCTTTCCCCTCTTATTCTATGCTCAACCATTGGCCTGCCTTATATCAAAGATACATTTTTTAGTTATACTAGTTAATAAAAACATATATTCAACATTAAATAATTTAAATATAAATAAAAAAAATACAGTTGAACTTCCATTTCTCGAATTTCTTTCTAACTCGAGCTAAATGAGTGGCTGTAAAATTAATAAACTTAAGAAAATATCTCCGTAACTCGAACCTTTTCTTTGGATAATGGGGATTCAAGTTAGGGAAGTCCGACAGTATAAAAAATTTTTTTAAATAAAAATGGCACCTATTTTTTCGAATTGGCTCAGTTTTTCATCAGTTCAGAATTAGCTATTTTGTATAGTGATTATGTGTTATTGCTTTAAGTCCACATGTCCACATTTAATTGCAATAAATCGGCGTTCACAAAAATTTCACTCCTCTCTATAACTCGCAATAAGAAAAACGAAAAAAAAAAACGAAACAAAAAAGCACATGACGAGCGTTCATGAGCAGCGCCGTTATTACAAAAACAAACGGCGCTTTGCGGCGGCCATTAAAATCACACACCAAAATAGAAGACTCACCACTCACAAACTGCCGCGCTCTCGCTCACACACTTTGCTAAACTGTGCTAAAAAACGTTTTCTGCGCATCTACCAATTTTAGATTGAACTTAATTATTTTAAAAAACATTGGATTTTGTTGTTTTTTAAATTGTTTTTTTAAATTTTTAATTGATTTTAGAAAATTTCAAAATATTCATTTTAAATTTAGCGCGAAATAGAGTCTGTTAACGCACTTTGAGTTAACAGAGCTGCGCTCTTGAAGTTGGCAGCGAATGCTTGCACGGTTGCCACAATTGGCGTTTTTTAGCCAAAACTGGCTATTTTTTAGTCAATTTGGCTCATTTTTTTTTTTTTTGCTCAATCAGATATTTTTAAGTGGCAACCGCGTTTATTTCAAATGTAACTGTTATAGGAGGTTTGCTTGCTATAGAAATGTTAACCGTTAAGCTTAGTACTCATGAAAAAAAATTTTACGCGGCGTAAATTGCTCAATATTTCTCTGTCGACGAGCGTTGCCAATGCAACACGGAAAAATAACAAAAAGCTGAGTGGTAACTCTATGCGTCAACAGCGGGTAATTTCAAATATGAACATGCAGAACTGATTTGGTAAAAAGAGGAGAGAGTAGGCAATGAAAAATTTCAAAATAAGTTAATATATTGGCTGCTCCTATCGCTTTTGAACTTTTTATGTGGATTCTCTTTCTATATTAATGAACATATACAAAACTATCTACTTTATGTATATAATAACAATTTTAACTTTCGTTCTTGCTTATAATCTACCAATATTGTCGTCGTTATTGTCAAGGTCGCTATTTTTGGTCAAAGTTCCGGCCATTTTTTTGAATTTTATGTGAGTGGCGGTCAGCCAGTCAGCTGTTTCAACAGCGTTGCCCATTCTGTTCATTTACTTAACAGCTCTTTTATTTTAGTTAGAGCTGCGGACGCTAGAGGTGGAGAACTATCGATGGCACTATAGGCACTATCGATGGTCAAGCACTATCGAGGCGCCATCGATAGCAGACATGCACTATCGATAGTGGTCGATAGTTTTTTATGACGCTAACTCGTCACAGAATGGCTCTCTTTTCGCATCTGCATTTAAGTTTTGTGTTTAATAAATATTTATTTTCATAACATGGATAAGAAGAACGAAACGGAACTAAAATTAATACAAATTATTATGTTTTAATATTTATTTATGTGTGCCCGCCATTTCAGTCAAGTCCGAGCGCATGAACAGTTGACTGAACAAAAAGTTTTAGATCGTGGAACTTTGGCTATTACAATAGCTAATAGCGAAACATTATTGTTGATAACGAATTGTATTTATATTTACTTTTATAATACCTAAATTAATGCCACTTTCAAATTTTTCTTTGAATTTTGTATAAAATTTTATAATTTAACACACTATCGAAAACTATCGATAGTTATCGATGGTTTGAAAAATAATATCGTTGACTATCGATGGTGCCGACAATCGATGGTTCTCCACCTCTAGCGGACGCCCCAGCGTAAGCTAAATATCAAGTTCTTCTTCCCCTTACGCCAGCGTTTTTTTACATGGAGTTTGGGTTTACGCTGGGCCTTTTTTTTCATGAGTACTATGCTTTGAGCTAAAAATATTGTTATGCTCACTTTGGCACTTTTAACATGCTCGCATTAACATAACATAAGATCAGTAACTACCGGTGGTGCCAGATTCGTTTTTTTCCCGTCAAATCTGGCTTTTTCCAAAGGCCATTTGTTGGAATAATTTGCAAACAACGGGCAGCGGGAATTCTGTTTTTTTTTTTTTGTTAGTGATATTTTCTTCAGATTTTCTAATTTTGTGCTCTCACTCTTCCTTCCCCTCTCGGGAGAAAATACAGGAATTAATAAATTGAAAAACTAGCTTTTTCTTTTTTTTTTTTTTTATTAATATTTCAATTTTTTCCCGTCTCCCGTCAAAAACAGCTTTGTTTTCCAAACAAATGTTGGCAACACTGATCTGTAACTAAATGCAGCTCACTTCACTCACGTAAACAAAGTTTGGTTTGTGTTTTTCCCTCAAATTAATATTTTTAAATACACGTAATTGAAACTTCTGTTTATTAGTGTATTATTCCACAAGCTCGCCAACACATTTGAATAAGCATTTATAGAAACGACTAAACTTGCAGTTTGTTGGTGCTGATCGTGTGATTTGATGCGATTGAATTGGTTTCATCCGACACCATGCATTAAGCGGACATTTGATCACTGTTTGCCATATCTGAAGTATGTTTATCGATCAATAAAGTAGTGGCAACAAACTTTTATCTTATCCACTTATTGTTTCTACAACTCTGACTTTATTATTCGGTTTTTTGCCGGAAATATAATCGGTTTTCATTCGTCTTACGGAATCAGTTTTGGTTTGAAAGCCTTGGTGTCTCTACTTAAAAAGTAGAAAAGTATGGAAAAGCTGGTAAGAGCAACAAATCAATTGAATAATCCATTTAAAAAATTGTAGCTAAATTAAACTATTAACCCGTGTTATGTAGCTGAGCAACGACTCGATTGATTTCCGTGGAAATGAAGACTCAAGGCCGAACAATGGAAAGCTTCCCTGTTACTGTGCAGTTGGATTCCTGCTCTTCTGGATCATCTTATTTTTCGCCGTAGTAATACCGTTCCTCTACCGATTACCAACGGCACTAACAATGGAGGATGCAGATAAAAACGTCTTCATTGCGGAGAGAGCGTACAAAAATTTATATAATCTCTCCAACATTGGAATAAAACTAACTGGCACTGAGAAAAATGAAGTCGATGCCGTGCACTTTATCCTGAATGAGCTGAAAGAGATTAAGGAAGACCTTCAGGACGACTTCTTTGACTTAGAAATCGATCTTTCACATGCATCTGGCTCCTTCGTCACTGGTACCGTTCTCAGAGTATACCAAGGGGTTCAAAATATTGCCGTAAAATTATCTCCAAAGAACACTAGCAGTGAGACTTACCTCCTTGTCAACAGTCACTTCGACTCCGTGACTGGTCCGGGTGCTGGTGATGCTGGATTCATGATAGTCACGATGTTGGAAGTGTTACGGGTCATTGCAACCTCAGGGCAACCCATCGAGCATCCCATAGTCTTCCTGTTTAATGGAGCTGAGGAAGTGGGACTGCTGGCTTCCCATGGGTTTATCACACAACACAAATGGGCACCCTTCTGCAAGTTAGTTTTCATTTGATGATACATTTACTACTGATTAAGAATACTTACTAAATTATTGAACTTCCAGAGCCGTGATCAACCTCGATGCTGCTGGCAGTGGAGGCCGAGATGTTCTATTTCAAACTGGTCCCAATCACCCATGGCTAGTAGATGTAAGAAATCAAACAAATTTAATTAAGAATCACTATACATTTATCATACTTTTAAGTACTACAAAAAATACATCAAGCATCCATTTGCTACAACCATGGCTGAGGAAATATTCCAATCGGGAATTATACCCTCGGATACAGACTTTCGACAGTTTAAAACGTATGGCAAGATTCCAGGTATTATATAATGATCCGGTTAAATTTATAGAATACATCTAAGGAGGATTTATAATAGGTCTGGACATGGCCCAGTGCATTAATGGCTTTGTGTATCACACCAAGTACGACACCATCGATGTCATTCCTCGTGAATCCTTGCAGAACACCGGGGATAATGTTCTTGGTCTAGTTCGAGGCTTGGCCAATGCCACCGAATTGCACAACACCGAGGTAAGCACTTGAATTATCGTCTTAAATCGTTCAGCTCTCATTGTCAATTTGTTAACAGGCTCACAAGACTGGAAATGCTGTCTACTTCGACTTCCTGGGTCTCTATTTCTTCCAATATTCGGAGACTACTGGGATACTTTTGAACGTTGCCGTTGCTGGGAGTACTCTCGTTCTGGTTTCCATTTCAATGTGGCGAATGGCAGCTCTGTCTCGAGTTTCAATTTGTTACGTAGTCAGCTTGTTTCTATTTTTAGATTTAACACAAGCGATTTCCTTCGTACTCGGAATATTCTTTCCAGTTGTTGTAGCATATAATATGGATTCTCACGGACACTCGTTGGCTTACTATAGCAACCCAATGATGATAATCGGCTTGTATGTTTGGCCTTCTCTAATCGCCCAAATGTTGCCTCAGCTTATCGTCTCCTACTGTTTGCATTGCAACGTAAGTGCATTATCAATTTGATTTGATCTTTCCCCACTCAAATTTATTATCACTTTTATTTTTCAGAGTAAAATTGCAAAGTCTTACCTCGTCCAATTAAAAATGCACGGTCACGCTGTAAACCTGGCTCTTATCACAATTTTCTTAACGTGTTTAGGCTTCCGTTCTTCATATATTTTCACAATTCCACTTGTCTTCTACAATATTGCCTTGGTCCTTAACCTTTTAACCATTTTACATGACCTGAAATATGCGTGGACAGTTTTTCTAAAGATTAGCCAGATTATTCCTTTCCTGTACAGCAGCTCGCTCTTCTACACGTTTATTGTGGTTCTAACGCCAATGGGAGGTCGTTCAGGAAGTGCCTCTAATTGGGACATAAACATTGCTGTTTTGGCAGCACTGGGAACAGTTCTATCCTTTGGTTTCTTGGTAAGTTAACCATAGACTTGCTCAACTTAATATGTCACCATCGTCAACTCTAATCTGTAGGTTCCGCTGATCAGCACTTTCCGGCGACCAAGTCTTGTGATACTCACGTTGTTGGCAACCACAGCCCTCACAATATTCCTGGCCAGCAACACACATTTGGGATTCCCATATAGACCGAAAACAAATATCCAGCGAATTGATTATTTAGTGAGCATCCCTTATAGCAATCTTTTGCTTAATCCTATAATGTATTTTATTTTAGGAAGTGCGAAATAAGTTCTATGAATACGACGGAGTTCTCAGCAAAGACGAGTCTGGTTATCTAATCTTGTACGAAGACCGTCGCAGAGAAAAACCACTTCTGGGCACAAATGTGAACTTGACTGGTCTGGTGGGTCTGGAATTGAATTGCAAGGAGCACATGATGTGCGGAATGCCGTTGCGTGATAATCGATGCGTGGCACAGCAATGTTCTTGGTTGCCACGTTCGGCACCCATTGTACCTCCAGATCCAACTATATTAGAGATGCTTAGCAAAACCATTTTAAATGCCACAACTGTGCACTTTGAGTTCAAGTTAACAGGTCCTATTAGTATGAGCTTGTATATTCGGACTTATGACGATGTAGAAATAAGCAACTGGTCGTTTCTACGGACTTATCTCGAGAACCCGCCACCAGCACCGAATCCTCGTAGGATCAACTTCTGGTTCGCTAAGGATGACTCGCCAATAAACTTCTCTATTGAAATTTCGGTAAGAAATATTCTTAACATGAGTCATTTACAATTTAATAAATATCTTTTCTTTTCACCGCACACATTCTAGAAATCAAATGGAAATTTTAATGTCCCCCTATTTCAAGTAGGAGTGTCGGCACATTACGTTGCAAACGAGGGTGACTCCGACAGTATGAAGTTCGCATCATCTTTCCCCTCCTATTCAATTCCTAACCATTGGCCTGCCTTATATCAACGATACATATTTTAGACATATAAGAGAAAAACACAAATTAAAACATGATTTTATAATTTTTTACCTTTTCAAAGCAAATAATAATAAATAAATAATCAAAATATATGTACTAATTTTATTTGAATGTATTTATTTTGAGATTTCGAAAATGATTGCTTTTTGATTGTTTCTAATAGCGATAACTGATTTCATACCTTGAATGATTGATTGGGTATAAAATACGAGTTTGTCAGATTGATAAATTCTTATCAAGCGATAAGAGGTTTAAATAAACGCATAAAAACGAATTGTAAAATTCCAATTTAATTAATGTTTATAAAATTGCTCGTTGATCAAATAAAGATGCTTTCTCGTTCAGTACAACTGATTTATAATTTTTTGTCTCACAAATCTGCAGCGGGGCCTATTTTTAAAATTAGCTGTTTTATATCTTTAAAATACACGGTATCTTAATTGTTGTTGACCAGATTAGGACGCTGGAATTATTCGAATTGGTTCGTTGATAAGCACGGTTCTCATGGTATTTTTTTATATCTAAATTATGTTCCTCGAAAAATAAGGAACAGTTATTATATCCAATTGCGCTTTTTACAACTTCGTCAATATAATTCCACCCATAAAGTAACAATACCCAAATCGGTTTTCGATCGCCCTACGAAATCAGTTTTGATTTGTGAAGCGTTGGTGTCACATCATTAATAAGTGATTACTAAAGAAAAGAATGGGTGACAAGGAAAAACTTGTAAGAGCCTCAAATCAATTGCATAATTTATTAGACAACTGTTAATTATATTCATTCACATACCCTTGTTATATAGTTATCGCACCCTTCGGTTGAAGCTCCTGAAAAGACTGCCGCCAAGGAGGTTAAGGGAAAGCTGTCCTGGTACTTGGCTGTTGGATTTGTGGTGTTCTGGGCTGTCCTTTTCTTCGCCGTGGTATTACCACTTTTCTATCGACTACCTAAGGCCATGACAATGGAGGACTCCAACGAAAACGTGTTCATTGCGGAACGGGCATACAAAAATCTATATTCTCTGTCTAATATTGGTAACAAATTATTAGGAAGTACGGAAAACGAAGTGGAGGCAGTAAATTTTATAATGAAGGAAGTGACACAGATTCAGAAAGATTGTCTGGAGGAGTATTTCGATTTGGAAATTGATTTATCCAGGGTCTCTGGTGGATTCCAATCTATCTCAAGAGGTGCTATTGCAATGTATCAAGGGATTCAAAACATTGTTGTTAAATTATCACCCAAGAACAGCACTAGCCATAACTACCTCCTTGTCAATAGCCACTTCGATTCCAAGCCAGCAACTGCGTCTGCAGGTGATGCTGGATTCATGATTGTCACGATGTTGGAAGTGTTACGGGTCATTGCAACCTCAAGACAACCCATCGAGCATCCCATTGTCTTCCTGTTTAATGGAGCTGAAGAAGTGGGACTGCTGGCTTCCCATGGGTTTATCACACAGCACAAATGGGCGCCTTTCTGCAAGTAAGTTTTTAGAAAATCATATATTTACTACTGATTACTATTACTAAGTAAATTATTGGAATATCAGAGCCGTTGTCAACCTCGATGCTGCTGGCAGTGGAGGCCGAGATGTTCTATTTCAAACTGGTCCCAATCACCCATGGCTTGTGGATGTAAGAAATCAAACAAATTAAATTAAGAATCACTACACATTCATCATTCCTTGCAGTACTACAAAAAATATATCAAACATCCCTTCGGTACAACCCTTGCTGAGGAAATATTCCAATCGGGAATTATTCCCTCGGATTCAGACTTTCGACAGTTTAAGACGTATGGCAAGATTCCAGGTATATAACAATGATCTGCTGAATTTTATAGAATATATCTAAAGATAATTTATAATAGGTCTTGACATGGCCCAGTTTATTAATGGATTTGTGTATCACACCAAGTACGACACCATCGATGTCATTCCTCGTGAATCTTTGCAGAACACCGGAGATAATGTTCTTGGTCTCGTTCGAGGTTTGGCCAATGCCACCGAATTACACAACACCGAGGTACGAATTTGAGTTATTAAATGAATAAATTAAATAAATCCCTTGCTCTGTTTATCCATCTACCAATAGGATCACAAGACTGGACATGCTGTCTACTTCGATTTTCTGGGGATCTTCTTTATTCACTATTCAGAGGCTACTGGGAAACACTTGAACTTTGGAGTTGCTGGAGCTGCAATCATTCTGGTTTTCGTGTCAATGTGGCGGATGGCAACTGTGTCCCAGTCTTCGATTTGTCACGTGATCCGTTGGTTTATCCTGGTGTTTGTGATCCAAATCGTTTCTTTTGCACTCGGATTAATACTTCCAATTGTGGTCGCATATGGAATGGACTCCTACGGATTGTCATTGACTTACTATAGCACCCCTTTGCTGGTGATCGGGTTGTATGTGTGTCCCTCTCTCCTGGGCCTCAGTTTACCTATTACCATGTACTTCAGTGTTCAGCGAAACGTAAGTTCCATGCCGTTAATCTTCCTTCATTTTAACTTGACTTTTATTTATTTTAAGGATAAAATTTCAACTCCGTATCACCTTCAACTGGCTCTACACAGTCAGGCTGTAATCCTGGCCCTTCTATCCATTGCTGCGACAGTTTTCGGCCTCCGTTCATCATATATTTTCGGGATTCCACTTCTGTTCTACGTTATATCCCTGGCTCTTAACCTCATGACTATTTTCCATGATCTTGGCTATGCCTGGACAGGCCTTTTAAAAGTGAGCCAGGTTATTCCCTTCCTGTACAGCAGCTACCTGGTTTATATATTCATTGTGGTGCTCACGCCCATGGGAGGTCGTGCAGGAAGTGCGTCCAATCGGGATCTATATATTGCAGTCTTGGCAGCCGTGGGCACAGTTCTCTCCTGTGGCTTCTTGGTAAGTCATGTTGCGATTTTCTAATCTAGGTAATTTATTTACATATTTATCTGTAGGTTCCGCTGATCAACACTTTCCGTCGACCAAGTTTCGTGGTATTCGCCCTGTTGGCAACTACAGCCCTCTCTTTGTACTTGACCAGCAGCACACAATTGGGATTCCCGTATCGTCCAAAGACAAATGGACAGAGAGTTGCATACCTGGTGGGTGTTTCTCTTTATTAATTAATATTTATTTAATATTAATAACATAATGTGCCATACTTTCAGCACGTTCGCAATATGTTCTATGAATACGATGGCACTCTCAGTAAGGACGAGTCTGGATATTTGTTTAACTTCCTAGACCGACGTGAAGAAACAACTCTTGTGGGCCTTAAGGTAAACCGGATTGACTTGGTCGATATGAAATCACGTTGCGAAAAATACATGATGTGTGGCATGCCGCTGTATGATTATGGTTTTGTTCAAAACCGTCAAAAAACTAAATGGTCGGCACGATCGGAGCCTATTGTACCTCCAGGTCCAACCCAATTGAAGTTACTTAGCAAAACTATCGTGAATTCCTCAACATGTCGCTTTGAGTTTGTTTTATCAGGACCTCCCCATATGAGTTTGTTCATTAAACCCTACGATGATGTGGTAATTAGTGACTGGTCCTTTTTGAGGAGTAATCTTGAGAATCCACCTGAAACATTCTACATCATTATGAAATATGGTATTGATAATTCATCAGTGAACTTCTTTTTGGATATTGCGGTAAGATTTATTATATATTGGATTTCTCTAATTATTTGATATAAAATTGATTTTTTATCTTAAACTAGAAATCAAACGGCGACTTCAATGTACCCTTATTCCAACTGGGAGTGTCTGCATTTTACATTATGAGTGAGGGCGATGCTCAAAGCAAGGAGTTGGCAGCTTCATTCCCCGCTTATTCGATTCTGACCGAGTTTCCTGCTTTATACCAAAGATATATATTTTAGTACTAGTCAAAAAGTGAAATTCATCTGTGGTCTCTTTAATTAATATAAAATTCTATTATTTCAGTGTTGTGAACAAAAAATAAATATGTTGAAAAATATTAACATTTTGCATTGTTTTTAAAATTCATAATTAATTAGCTAAGGTTGGCGAGAAGCAATTAGTTCGGTTTTTATTTAAAAATACAATTGTATTAAATATATATGTATGTCGAACCTCAAACAATTAAGTAAATAATTATACAAAATATGAATTAGTCATATATGACCTTAGATAAGTCTAACGAGTCATATGGAAGC